>NW_021025705.1:210262-226252 GCF_004153795.1 Camellia sinensis
TAAATTATAGATCGAGTGTCCTTTCTAAAATTATAATTATCATTGACTTTAAAAAAATAGATATAATAAATTATATAATTATGATTATCAAATTAATGTAATTTTTGTATAAATAATTATATATAAAATTATAAAAATAAATTATTCAAATCATAAAAATAAGGAAGACTTACATATAGGTTCTCATAGGTGGACTTATTATTTAATAGGTGAATGATAATTAACGGTGTTTTTATCGAACACTATTATTAAAAAAGTCACTAATTCTTAATTTTCAATGACATTTTGAAATTTTGTCACAAAAAATCTAAGAAATTATATAAGTTTTATAACAGTTTAAAAAAGTGTCACAAAAAAAATCACTATTTTTAACTTTAAGCAATAATTTAAAAAATTCATTGTAGAAAAACGTTAGTAAGTATAAGTTTTAGCAATAATTTGTAAAATCATGATAAAAATTACTAATTATTAAATTTTAGTGACATACATAAAAATTATTACAAAAAATTATTTTAATGATAATTTTATTAAATTTATTTTTCAAATAAGATTTAATAAAAATTAAATCTACCTATTATAAGCTTACGAGGCCGAAGCGCCCTATCCAATTGCCTCACCCATTAAAAAAACAGAAGTCGTTCAAAGGATGATCTCATATGGTCAAATAAAGAATTTCTGCTCGGTCCTTTTTGACCTAGGATGCTTCTTCTTCTGCTGTTAATTAATTAATTATTTTCTACGGTAGCCCCTCATAATTTGCTACTTTCGCTATAGCGGCCTCAATTGTTTTTCAGTTTTTGAAGTGGTAAGAAGTCCAATTTTGAGTTTTTTTTTTTAAAAAAAATATGTAAAAATATAGGAGGTGATATAATTTCAAAAAGTTAAAAAGTAAATTTTTAGCTTTTAATTCAATTGTCAAAATAAGAGTAATATATCAAGAAGAAAAAAAAAATAATTAACATGTTTTTAAGATCATTTTAAAAAATTAAAACATTTTACATAAAGATAAATGTGACAAAATATATATATATATATATATATAATATTTTTAAGGTTTGGTTTCTCTCAAATTATCATCTTAACTTGAGAGAATATTTTTGCTTTCGGCAGGCCCGGCCCTGAGATTTCCGGGGCCCAAAACCAATAATCAACTAATGAATTTTTAGGGCCCTTCACATTTTTTTTTTCATTGAATGAAAAAAAATGAAGATAAAAGACAAAAAAAATTGTGTCAAAATCACAAAAAATACCTAGTATTACATTACAACAATTAATAAGTGTCGCTTGATCCTCGCTCTTCTTGCATTTTTAGAAGCAAATAAATTAATCATACTTGCATAATCTATTTTTTTGCAAAATCATTTTCAATGAATAACAATGCTAATTATTTTTAATGGGCCTTTCAATTTTTTAATGAGTCAATTTATTTTAAGTTAGTTTGGGTCTTCCTTCATTTTTTTTTGGATTTAAAATATACCTAATATATTACAATAAACTATAATAGGAGGACTCTTTTTTGGGTCTATTTTCAATGGATAACAATGTTAATTTTTTTGAATGGGCCTTTTAATTTTTTAATGAGTCAATTTATTTTAAGTTAATTTAGGCCTTCTTTAATTTTTTTTTTAAAACTTAAAACATATCTGATATATTACACTATACCATAATAGAAGGGGCCCCTTTTTTAGGTCTATTTTGAGAGGCCCCAGACCATGACCTTGTTGGCCAATGCCTAGGGCCGGCACTAGCTTTCGGTGATCCGAATGATTTACTTTATAGAATTCATTGAGTAGAATATTTATGTAAAAAAATAAAAATGATTGAATATCGGTAATTACATGCTTGTATCAAATTTGTATTAGAAAAATAGATGACTATTTTTGAAATCATATTTGCTGCTCATTTTTTAAAAACAAATATGATTCAAACATATAATATCTTTATTTTTTGTATGAATATTCTATTAAATGAGTCCTAAAAGATGAACGATTTGAATTGCCAAAATTAGTCACAAAATGAGTCTACCAAATTCAAACACTCTCTCAAATTAATATGACAATTTAAAATAAACCAAACTCTATTTTTAAACAAACTAAACATTAGCTCTAAAAAAGACATTAATAAAGTTTAAAATAATATTAGATTAACCATATTCATTGCTATGGCCCCGTTTGGAGTGTTGTCTTTTTGATTAAAATAGTCAAAAAGATCAAAACACCTAATTACACCACTCTGTACCTTCTTATATATTTTTTCATAAAAAAATCAAAAATCAATTAAAATAACCATTTCTCCAACACCCTCTCCGTGTGTAGTGGGTAGGGGTGCAACTCAGGCAGGTTCGGGCGAATTGGGACGTTGTCCAAGCTCAATCCAAATTGTGCTGAGACCTGCCTAAGCCCACCCAAGTCCGAATTATAACCCGAGGTTGCCTGTCCAAGTCTGACCCGAGTTAAACCTAAATTGCCCGAGCTGCCCGAATTGTAAATGAATTTCAATTTTTTTAATTTTTTTTGTAGCTACATTAGTAATTTATTAAAATTTCACTCTATTTACATTTTTTTTTATTTATAGAAAATCATTAATACAATCAAAACAAATAATTTATATAATGTAATAGAGATGTCGCTATAATAGTCTTTACAATTTATGAGTGAAAATAAAAATAAAAATAAAAATAAAAGATTTTATGTTATTTGTATATATATAATATATATTCAATATGATTTAATAATTTAAATTACTTTAATATCAAGTAATGGCTAATAATTTATATGTATATTTAATATTTTTATATATCTATATATGTATAATTCGGGTTTCGAGTTACTCAGATTGTTTGACGTCTTTATCCAAGTCCGCCCAAATTTAATTCGGGCTTCTAAATTTTTATCTAAGCCCTTATCTAATTTAAAAATATCTTATCCAAGCCTTAAAAAAAATAAGACTGGATTCGAATTGCTCAGGTTGAGCCCGCCTAATTTACACCGTTAGTGAAATATTGTTAGAATAACCATGTTCATTACCGCATTAATAATAAATGTGTGTGGTGGTGTTCAGTTGTATCTAACTCTAAAATGTTTGCCTAGTTAGGTGCATGGGATTTGCTTTTTTGGAGACTTTTTTTTGCTTTTTTTTTGCTTTTTTTTTTTGGTTTTTTGATAATAAATTTTTACTTTTTAAATTTGTCTACCTAAGACGAATCAAAAAATAAAAAATAAAACTAACATAATTTTAGAAAAATATTAAAGACAAAATAATTTCAAAAAAAAAAAAAAAATGTGACTTCTGTAGGTGTATGAAAACTGTGCAATAACATGTGGTACTTTTATCAATTATAAATAATTTTTTCTCTTCCATATTATCTCTCAAACAATCATACATATAGAAAAATACTACATGAATTAGAGAAAATTGATGATAAATTCATTTTTCCATCCCTATAAGTTATCAAGGACAAGGATGATTCTACTAGAGACATGAAGACTATTTGTTGGTCAAAAGTCCATACCACATATCTGTTGAAATTTTAATTTTAATCTATCTGTTCATATCTTTTTTTATCTGTTTAGTTTTTTGAACCTATCTGTTTAAATTTATATCTATATGTCAAAATTATTTTACTATGTTTTAATCTATCTGTTGAAATTCACCAATTTTTTTTTTCCTATTTGTTGAAATTCACCAAGCATATTTCCCTTATCTATTAAAATTCACCAAGCTCATTTTCACTTATCTGTTGAAAACAAAATCATTTTTATTTGTAATATGACTTCAAAGCCCATATATAGTTGAAAAAACTCCCAAATTAAGATCATCCACAATCCAAATTAAATCTATCTATTCAAATATATCAAAGTTTATGTTGTTGTGGATTTGCATGACCCAGAATGAAGAGAATGAGATCGAGTAACATGAGGAGGAGAGAGTGAATTTTGACCATTCTGCGTATCTGTGTGAGTAAAAGAGAGAGATTTGAGTTTGAAAAACAGAGGTCTAATATTTAAGAAGGAATATTCAATAAAGTTATAGTAAGGAGTAGAGGCCATTTTGTGGACTCTTTCTTGCAAGGTGAAACGAGCCAACTCAGCGAGTAGGTCCTCCTCGTCGCTCTTCATCTCGGTTGAACCCACCACTAACTCAACAAGAGAGTATGAGCCAAAATCGTAAGGGAAGTTAGTGGGGAAGCCAAAGTTGGGGCCAAAAGTATAGTTGAGGCCATTTTTGTTGAAGTTTTATTTGCCCATAAGTATGTTGTCGTTGATGAGGAACTCCGAAGGAATCCAAAACTCTCTATTGTCGAGAGTGTGAGCAGCCATAGGAGCAAACAACCCAAAAGAGAGGCTATTAGTGAAAGGATTGATCGCGAGTGATCAATCCTAAGGTCTGCCATGTCAGCTTCTTCGCCCCCATATCACCACTGCCGCTTTTTTCCGATCGGACTTAATCTGGACCTTCGGTGCCGCCGTTATCGAGTCTGGTCTCTATCTCTCCCTCATTCTCTCCCACGGTCGATGAAGATGTAATCAGCATCAAAGGAAGAGGAAGAAGGGAAGAGTTTAGAGAGAGTAATGGGTTTGTTTGTACAAATAGAGAATGGTGTCCTTATGGACTTAAAAATGTTGTTGTGGACATAATAGTTTAACATGTGGGCTTTAAATTTGGACTTGTGGGCTAAGTGCTCTATAAATTAATAAAAATTATAAAATTTTCTTAATAATTAATGCGTCATGACTCTCTTACGGGTTTAGTTCTAAAAGAAAGATCATGGGTTCTTAAGAAAAGTTGAATTAAGAGATAAGTACTTAGTGTTTTGCAAAGGTGGGGAGTTTAACTCCTATAAGTGCTAATCTAACAACTAACAACTAACTTTCGCTGATAAAATATATATGTATATATATTTGTTAAACTTAAAACACAATCTTCTTCAATAATGTAATAGGTGAAAAATTAGGTCTCGTTGAGGAACAGGCTTTTTTAGTAATTGTTTAGTTTTTTGATTAAAATATGATGTAAAAAAACTAGTATGTTTGGGATGACATTTTAATTTTTTACAAAAATATGTGCAAAAAGTAGAAAGAAAATAGAATCTTTGATTTTTTTTGTATAAGTTGTTGGCTTTTTAATTTTTTTTGTAACTTTTAGACTAAAAAGTGATATTGCCAAACGAGCCCTTAATTAGTAAAAAAATTATAAAATTTATTAGTTTGTATAATATTATTCATATAAATATAATCGATTCTACAATCTAAACCAATTACAATTGAGAAATGCTCCACATGATAGACAATACTCTCTCAAGAATGCAATAATTTGTTCATGTTGTAAGTTTCAAAGTTTTTATTATTGCATCATATACATCAATTATTATGTATGTAAAAAATATATAATTTGTCTAGTGTGTTTAGTTTTAGTTTTTTAAATTCAGTTTTTTAGAAATTAAATTTTTTATTTTTTGGACTTTTTTGTTTTTAGTGAATATTTTTAAAATTTTAAGTAATTTTTTTTTTAGATGCATCTTACTTAGATGTATCTACATAGTAAAATATTTGTAAAAAAATATTTTTAAAAATTAATAAATATGCAAAAATACAAAATTGTACAGAATTTTCAAATTTTTTTATATTTTTGGTATTTAGTGAAATTTTTAAAGATTTTTTTGACAAATATTACACTTTTTAAGTGTATTTATGTTAGGTATGTCTAAAAATTAAAAAAAAAATGCTTAAAATATTTTTTAAAAATCAGTAAAAATAAAAAAAAAATATGAAAAACAAAAAAGTAGAATTTTTTAAAAGTGAATTCTAAAAACTAAGACAAACCTGAGTGATAGTTTTTATAATTTTTTTATTTTATTTTCTTAATAAATGATAAAGAGATTAAATAACACTATATTAGAGACCGAACTCTTTTCCAAGAAGAGAAAAATTATTACAATTTCAATCGTCGCTAAAAGGTCATCTTCAAAAATAAAATAAAATAAAATGATCTTTAGAGACAAAACTTTAAAAAAATGTCATTAACAAATGCACACTTATAAAAATAAAATCAATTTGTATAAGAAGATTTACTTTTTTTTTTTTTTAGATGAAAAGTTTGATTCCAAAAAATAGTATTTCATTACTAAATATTCAATTTTATTGCACAAAATATAACAAGAATACTCTTAGCAACTAAGATATTTAACGCTATGTTTGGATGATAGATTTGGATAGAAATTTGGAAAAGAAAAAAGAAATTGAAAAAAAAAATTAGCTTATATTCCATTCATATTTGTCTCACATTTTTCATTTCCCTTTTTAAATTCCTACTCAAATTCATGATCTAAACATAGCCAAAAAGTTTAACCCTAATTTTTTGTCACTGAAATTTTTATCTCTAAATTTTTGTCACTAAAACTTTAATTTATTGTAAATAAATAATAAAGAGAATTCTTAATCACATATTTCTACACGTCATTGCTTCTATAAGACTGTTTGGATAGATGTGAAAGGATTTCTGATTGAATTTTATAAAAATATCTAACAGAGGTGCTTGACACAGGGTAAAGCTAAGCACATCTGTCAACGACTTACAAAGATATGACCTAAACGCAATCACTGCTTTACTGGTCTACCTTCATACGACTTGGGTGACGTCCCACTTAGCCTAACACCATTCTATCCTTAATAAGCACAAACCCAGCAATATTACTGTTCATATTATTATCATATTAAATCTAAATTATGCCATATTCATGAATTTACTGTAGAGGGAGCGGTGGCTGATTGGCCACAGCCAACAAGCAGATCTACTCCTGTATCTGCCTTTCTGTATTTTCTATAAGTGTATCAAAATTCTGTAAATGTATTTGTCTTACAACTTGTAAGTGGCGATTTTCAATAGCAAGCCAGAAATTACGACGTTGTTTTAAATATGTTAATACAGCATTTAATTCAACAAGGCTATCAACAGGCATACATTAAAATAAAATATGGAAAGAAATACTTACAATCAAACTGTAGACTTTTATTACTTAACAAAGAATGCTTACAGAGAGTGAGAGAGTGAGAGAGAGAGAGTACCCTGATGATTTTAAAACTGAAATATGAAAAACTTAGGAAAACTTAGGAAAACTAACTTGCCCTCAACAAGGGTGAGGATATCCCTTATATAGATAGATAAAAGATAAGATAAGATAAGGTGGAGGACAAGTGGCGTGTCCTTGTAGGTTGGAGTCGATCGTCCTTATTCTCTACTGATCTGATTATGACTCAACCCCTTATCTTCATTGTCCTGTAGTGGACAGCTGTATGGACAGCTGTATGATTTATGCTGAATGGCCGACAAGGTATCTACTTTCGACCAAAGCATTTTATCCTGTTTTTATCGTGTTATGCCAACGAGTTGTGAAAAGGAGTAAGTGTGGTTCAGTGTCGATAGGATCTTGGGATTCCCCAGCAAGAACTGCAAATTCATTTTTGTCCTGGTCTGGATCTTCAGGAAATCCTTGGCTACTGGAAACAGACTTCATGCTGGTATCATCACTGGAAAGAGATTGAAGAAACTGATCCTTCATATAATCCACACTTTTGACTATTAACTCCTGTTCAGATAATTCTGGATATTTTTGCCTTAATTCAGATTGAATCTGGACAAAAGGATTTTGGATTGCTGGAGTGGCTCGGAGTAACTTAGGAACAGACTCCCAGCATGTTTTAGAATGAGTCTGAATTTTTTGTAGAATTTCCTGTTGTTTAGGGGTATCAAGTCCCTTAGTCCACCATTTTGTGAAAAAAACTCTTTTGAAACAGGGGACTTTATTCTGGAAATCACATTGGAAATCCCATTTCCATATCCATGGAATTCTAAAGCGAATAATAAAATGAACTACTGATTTGGACATTGAAATGTCCTTGTATACTGGAAGATGGCTATAAACAATTTGCCATTCATTAAAAGCTTGTCTGATTGGTTCTGGAAAAATATCTAACTGGATTTCAAATTTATCCCACTAAATGAGAAACCAGTTTGGGAGATCGTTTTTGAAAACATCTGGAAGAACACGAAGGAACCAAGAATGGCTTCGTTGAGGATTTTGATAATAAAATCATAGGTGAATGCATCGATATAATCCCAATAACTGTAGCGAGACTCCTTATTGCGAATCTCCAGAGTTCTGGTAACATGGAGATGCATACCCCAAGCAGCCATAGGCATAATTTTCTGGATAGTTGCTTTACTATAATTAATGGAACTGGCAGTACGATTGGGATCATCCAATGTATGTTTGAACTCAATCGAAGTAGTCTCCACTAGGATCTGTTCAAAGATGTATTTGTATTGATCAAGGTGAGGTGGAAATTATTGAGTTGTAAGGTACCTCCTTTTGATCTCCCATGGATCAAACATCCACTGTTCATCTTCTGTATTAATATAGAGGACTGTTTCCTCAATAATTGTGTTCTGTAAATATGGTTCTGGAGGAGTAAGGAGGACATCCTTAGGCGTTTGTCTAGATTCCCTTTTTTTACTAGAACGGGCAGCTTGAAGCCCTGGAAATTCTATATGATATGGATTTTGTACATGGTAAGGGTTAGTTCCCCTGCCACGGCCCCTTCGGTCTGGGCCCCGACCTCTACTGGACATGTGAACCCTGCAGGTATTCACGAGTTAGAAAATCTGGTAAAGAATTATGTTCACCTTTGATATATTCAATATCAAAGTCAAATGCTGAAAGTAAACTTTGCCAAGAAGCAAATATTTGTTTTTGAGCAAGATTCTGGACATCTTTTTTAAAGATTTGTTTTACTGTAGAACAATCAACACGAATTAAAAAATGTTGATTTAATAAATCATCTTGAAATTTAGAAACACATTTTACAATAGCTAAACATTCTTGTTTAATGGTTTGATAATTTAAAGCTGCTTGTTTCCATAGTCCGGAAGTGAACCTTAAAAGTTCTTCTTTTTTGCTGTTAGGATTAAATTGTTTTAATATACCACTATAGCCTTAGCTAGAGGCATCTGTTTCAATAATCTTTTTCCATTCTGGATTAGGTAAAGCAAGACAAAGAAGAGTCTTAGCTTTAAGCTTGATTTTCTGAACAACTTTAGTATGTTCTGGAGTCCATGGTGAAGGATTTTACGAAGTCTGGTACAAAGAATAGCAGCATCTTGTGATAAATTATGGTAGTAATCATGAATATAATTTAGACTACCAAGAAATCTTTGCAATTGAGTTTTATCTTTGATTTCATCTGGAAATTTAGACGCAAACTCAATGCTTCTGTCAATTGGAATTATAGTACCATTATGAACATTATGACCTAAAAATCTAACTGTAGTTTGAAAAAGTTTCATTTTGGGTGCCGAAATCACCAAACCATTTCTGATAATAACATGCTTAAAAATATTAAGATGTTTAATATGCTGGTCTATGGAGGATGAAAAAATAAGAACATCATCAATGTAGCAAATGAAAAATTCTGTATAAGGATTGAAAATGTCATTCATAATATGCTGGAATTCAGATGGAGCATTTTTTAACCCAAATGGCATAACATTCCATTCAAAATGTCCAAACAGTACTGTAAAAGCAGTTTTATACCTGTCTTGCTCAGCAATCTGGATTTGCCAATACCCTGATTTCATGTCAAATTTTGAAAAAATGATGGCATCATGTAAACGATCTAAAAGAACCTTTTTGTTTGGAATTGGATACCTTATCCATTTTAAGGCATCATTTAGTGGTTTATAATTAATGACCAATCTTGGTACACCTCTTTCAATTTTTGCATTTTTATTAACATAAAAGGCTGTACAACTCCAAGGGGAGTAGCTTGGTCAGATAAGCTTTTTCTGGAGAAGAGTATTAATTTCAGTTTTACACATCTCTAAATAGTATTTTTTTCATTTGGCTAGGGCTCGATCTAGTAGTAATATTGCGCTCATTAAAGCCTGGTTCATAAGGAAGTGAGACAATATGTTTCTTCCTTTCCCAAAAAGCATTGGGGATATCACTGCAAATTTCTGTATGAAATTATGTTTCAAGTAATTTGATTTTATTCTGTAAAGAAGATTGTTGTAACCTTTGTTCTGTTGTTAAGAAATGAATTTCTTTTTGCATAAAATTGATTTGTTTTTCTTTAAAATTAACTAGATCCTTAATTTGATCTAATTCCTTTGTATAGGGTTCTGTAATAAACTCAAAAATAATCAGTTGGTTACTTATGGTTGTATGAATGCCAATGGAATCAATTTTGGCAATTGGCATTAGTAGACATAGGAATGGTGTCCCCAGGATAATCGATTGAGACATATTTCTGATTAGGACAAATGAAGTGGGAAGACAAATGCCCTGTTTGCAGATAAGGACTTCTGGAAGTTTGTACCTAATGTACATAGAATTACCACTAGCACTGGTTAGTGACTGGGTTATATTCTGGAAATATTTGGTAGGAATTAATCCTTCCTAGATACAATTCACGTCAGCACCACTGTCCACTAAGGCGACAACATCTTTGATTATAAAATCTGGTTTTATAATAAAATTAATTCTGATATACCATTTCTGGAAAGTAACCTGATTCATAAGTAATGAATATTCAGGTTTGGACTTTTGACTGGATTCCTCATTGGCTATGCCTTTATCTTTAGTTAGGCTTTTATGCTGATTTAGCTGAGTATTAATTTTTTTAATATCAATAGTAATTACTTGATTTGCTGTCTGGAGATGTCTAATTTCTACTTTTAATGCATTAACTTCCATCTTAAGATCATGGATTGTAATTGGTTTTTCTGTAGGAAGAGTAGTTTGTAGACGATTAAAAACTTCTTTCATACTGTAATGATTAGGAGGGATTCCAATATTTTCCTATTTATACTGTTGATAACACATTTCTAAGAATTTTAGTTTTAATTCTAGATCTGTTATTTGATCAACAATTTTTAGAGTTTGCTATTCATTATCTGTAAGAACATTACTACTAGGGCCTTCTAAATTACGACCATTCATTTCAACTATTGCTTTCCAATAGTTGGCCTCTGAAATCTGATTAATGTCATTTTGTTTACAGGGACTAATTTCTGGAGGAGAATCTGATCTAGAATCAGACTTAGATGGGGAATAAAGTTCAGCAAGTCCATCATCAGAACTAGGACTAGTATCTGATTCATCTTCGGATAGGGCTTGAAGAATCTGATGTTGAAGATGATCATCCAAAGCCATTTCATAAAGTTTTTGCTAGATTTTGGACCTGCAACGATTGGCATAATGTCCTGTTTGACCACATTTATAACATTTAATTGTGGATTTATCCTTCTTTGTGTAAGAAGCCTTTTGCTTGCCTTTATATAATCTGGTGATTATTTATGGTTGTATGAATGCCGATGGAATCAATTTTGGTAATCAGCACTAGTGAACATAGGAATGGTGTTCCTAGTATAATTGATTGAGACATATTTCTGATTAGGACAAATGAAGTGGGAAGACAAATGCCCTGTTTGCAAATAAGCACTTCTAGAAGTTTGTACCTAATGTACATAGAATTACCATTAGCACTGGTTAGTGACTGGGTTGTTTTCTGGAAATATTTGGTAGGAATTAATCCTTCCTAGATACAATTCACGTCAGCACCACTGTCCACTAAGGCGACAACATCTTTGTTTATAAATCTGGTTTTATAATAAAATTAATTCTGATATACCATTTCTGGAAAGTAACCTGATTCATAAGTAATGAATATTCAGGTTTGGACTTTTGACTGGATTCCTCATTGGCTATGCCTTTATCTTTAGTTAGGCTTTTATGCTGATTTAGCTGAGTATTAATTTTTTTAATATCAATAGTAATTACTTGATTTGCTGTCTGGCGATGTCTAATTTCTACTTTTAATGCATTAACTTCCATCTTAAGATCATGGATTGTAATTGGTTTTTCTGTAGGAAGAGTAGTTTGTAGACGATTAAAAACTTCTTTCATACTGTAATGATTAGGAGGGATTCCAATATTTTCCTATTTATACTGTTGATAACACATTTCTAAGAATTTTAGTTTTAATTCTAGATCTGTTATTTGATCAACAATTTTTAGAGTTTGCTATTCATTATCTGTAAGAACATTACTACTAGGGCCTTCTAAATTACGACCATTCATTTCAACTATTGCTTTCCAATAGTTGGCCTCTGAAATCTGATTAATGTCATTTTGTTTACAGGGACTAATTTCTGGAGGAGAATCTGATCTAGAATCAGACTTAGATGGGGAATAAAGTTCAGCAAGTCCATCATCAGAACTAGGACTAGTATCTGATTCATCTTCGGATAGGGCTTGAAGAATCTGATGTTGAAGATGATCATCCAAAGCCATTTCATAAAGTTTTTGCTAGATTTTGGACCTGCAACGATTGGCATAATGTCCTGTTTGACCACATTTATAACATTTAATTGTGGATTTATCTTTCTTTTTGTAAGAAGCCTTTTGCTTGCCTTTATATAATCTGGTGATTATTTATGGTTGTATGAATGCCGATGGAATCAATTTTGGTAATCAGCACTAGTGAACATAGGAATGGTGTTCCTAGTATAATTGATTGAGACATATTTCTGATTAGGACAAATGAAGTGGGAAGACAAATGCCCTGTTTGCAAATAAGCACTTCTAGAAGTTTGTACCTAATGTACATAGAATTACCATTAGCACTGGTTAGTGACTGGGTTGTTTTCTGGAAATATTTGGTAGGAATTAATCCTTCCTAGATACAATTCACGTCAGCACCACTGTCCACTAAGGCGACAACATCTTTGATTATAAAATCTGGTTTTATAATAAAATTAATTATGATATACCATTTCTGGAAAGTAACCTGATTCATAAGTAATGAATATTCAGGTTTGGACTTTTGACTGGATTCCTCATTGGCTATGCCTTTATCTTTAGTTAGGCTTTTATGCTGATTTAGCTGAGTATTAATTTTTTTAATATCAATAGTAATTACTTGATTTGCTGTCTGGCGATGTCTAATTTCTACTTTTAATGCATTAACTTCCATCTTAAGATCATGGATTGTAATTGGTTTTTCTGTAGGAAGAGTAGTTTGTAGACGATTAAAAACTTCTTTCATACTGTAATGATTAGGAGGGATTCCAATATTTTCCTATTTATACTGTTGATAACACATTTCTAAGAATTTTAGTTTTAATTCTAGATCTGTTATTTGATCAACAATTTTTAGAGTTTGCTATTCATTATCTGTAAGAACATTACTACTAGGGCCTTCTAAATTACGACCATTCATTTCAACTATTGCTTTCCAATAGTTGGCCTCTGAAATCTGATTAATGTCATTTTGTTTACAGGGACTAATTTCTGGAGGAGAATCTGATCTAGAATCAGACTTAGATGGGGAATAAAGTTCAGCAAGTCCATCATCAGAACTAGGACTAGTATCTGATTCATCTTCGGATAGGGCTTGAAGAATCTGATGTTGAAGATGATCATCCAAAGCCATTTCATAAAGTTTTTGCTAGATTTTGGACCTGCAACGATTGGCATAATGTCCTGTTTGACCACATTTATAACATTTAATTGTGGATTTATCCTTCTTTGTGTAAGAAGCCTTTTGCTTGCCTTTATATAATCTGGTGATTATTTATGGTTGTATGAATGCCGATGGAATCAATTTTGGTAATCAGCACTAGTGAACATAGGAATGGTGTTCCTAGTATAATTGATTGAGACATATTTCTGATTAGGACAAATGAAGTGGGAAGACAAATGCCCTGTTTGCAAATAAGCACTTCTAGAAGTTTGTACCTAATGTACATAGAATTACCATTAGCACTGGTTAGTGACTGGGTTGTTTTCTGGAAATATTTGGTAGGAATTAATCCTTCCTAGATACAATTCACGTCAGCACCACTGTCCACTAAGGCGACAACATCTTTGATTATAAAATCTGGTTTTATAATAAAATTAATTATGATATACCATTTCTGGAAAGTAACCTGATTCATAAGTAATGAATATTCAGGTTTGGACTTTTGACTGGATTCCTCATTGGCTATGCCTTTATCTTTAGTTAGGCTTTTATGCTGATTTAGCTGAGTATTAATTTTTTTAATATCAACAGTAATTACTTGATTTGCTGTCTGGAGATGTCTAATTTCTACTTTTAATGCATTAACTTCCATCTTAAGATCATGGATTGTAATTGGTTTTTCTGTAGGAAGAGTAGTTTGTAGACGATTAAAAACTTCTTTCATACTGTAATGATTAGGAGGGATTCCAATATTTTCCTATTTATACTGTTGATAACACATTTCTAAGAATTTTAGTTTTAATTCTAGATCAGGGACTAATTTCTGGAGGAGAATCTGATCTAGAATCAGACTTAGATGGGGAATAAAGTTCAGCAAGTCCATCATCAGAACTAGGACTAGTATCTGATTCATCTTCGGATAGGGCTTGAAGAATCTGATGTTGAAGATGATCATCCAAAGCCATTTCATAAAGTTTTTGCTAGATTTTGGACCTGCAACGATTGGCATAATGTCCTGTTTGACCACATTTATAACATTTAATTGTGGATTTATCCTTCTTTGTGTAAGAAGCCTTTTGCTTGCCTTTATATTTATGGGATTGATTCTGTTGATAACTTGGTTTAGAAGTTTTCTACTTTCTAGATTTTTTGGAATATGTTTTTGAAAATTTTCCATACTTTGTTTTTTATGTTTGGATGGATACTGTATTTTAGAATCATAGGCAAATTGTTGGCAAAATTCTCTTATTTCCTTTTTGCCTGTAAGATTTTATTTTCTCAATTGATACTGGAGCTTGAGGTCATTACACAAGGTTAGACCTTCATCAATTACTATACTTATGAGTTGTCCATAAGTATATTCGGAATATGGTATGGTCATTCTATTATGACAATCCCTTAACTTTTTTTGGACTCCTTTAGCAAAAAGAGTAGGAAGGCCATCAATAAATTTGGACTTCCAATGTTCACTGTTAGCATCAGATCGACGCATGATTCTCATGAGGAAAACATCTTTATACCATCTACAATGGGATAAAGATGGGCATCTAAGATTCTGTTAAAGTTCTCTACTACGATCCTCAATGTTTACATTGGTAGTACCAACGAAATGGTTTACAATGGTATTAATGAGGGTGTAGACGACATCCTGTTCTTGGCGTGCTTGCCCAGTAATGGGTTTTGTAATAATCTTAACTGAGTTCAAGATTTCATTTTGTTGTGTACTAGTGAGGACATTATCCCACCAGCCTTTAAGAAGACCAGTAAAGCCATTGACTAAAAAGCGGGCTATGTAACGCCCTCAAAATAATACATAAAAACCCATATTATTGACATGCATAGACATAAGAGAACTAAACATCTTTCCATTCATCAGAGTATTCATTACAAA
The DNA here is from genome assembly GCF_004153795.1 of Camellia sinensis. Lineage (NCBI taxonomy): Eukaryota > Viridiplantae > Streptophyta > Magnoliopsida > Ericales > Theaceae > Camellia > Camellia sinensis. The sequence continues at coordinate 225,674 of NW_021025705.1, forward strand.
AGTATTACATGTTGACAACAAAAGTAAATGTCCTACGGGCTTACAACTTTCCAAGCCAACACTTGGTTACAAAAAAAGAGTACTAACTCATACACATTAAACCATCGGCTTGAATTTACATGTAATACAACAAAAGATAACAAAATAACCAAAAGGAGTCTTCAACCCCCGGAACCTCCCAAGCTATGATCTTGGAGTTGGCATATCTCCTGGACCTGAAAATGATGTCCCATATAGGGTGAGCCACAGCCTAGTAGAGATATACTAAACCAAATATAAGCAATGACTAAAACAATAGCATTTGATAGGAGGTTAACACTTATAAAACTAGTTTATCTCACAATACAGTTCCATGACAAACATGTCCATGTTACATTCCATTTCTTCTTTACTTATCAAAATCATTTCATAGTACATGGCTCAGAACCTGGTCAAACAATTCAATGAGACTAAGCTTCATACTAAAACAATTTCGTATTTTCACAATTCATAAATGAGATTTCATCTCATATTCAAACATTTCCATACTCCAAATAATACATATATTCGCTGTATTAACACTTCCATTTAATACACATA
>NW_021025705.1:243225-272115 GCF_004153795.1 Camellia sinensis
CGGCCCAAGAGAGATATAGTTACTCCGGCCCAAGAGAGGTAAAGTTACTTCGGTCTAAGATGATGTAAAGCTACTCCGGTCCGGAGGCAACTTGGAGTTAGTCCGGTCTTAGTGTTAGTCCGGTCACGACGTATTATGGTTAGATCGGCCAGAACTTTGCTACACGGAAGCTCGGTCTAAACACACCATGATTTGTACATGAGAGAACCGAGCTAAGGATGGGGTAAAGGTGGAACCGAACTAAGGATAGTTCGGCCTACTTTGTTGCTCAGCATAGCCAGTTTTATTTCAGTCATGTCGTAGTTCGGCCATAGTAAAAACCATCTCACTTGGTTTAAGCTGTGAGGGGTGTTGAAGGATAAGCATTATCTTTCAGGAGTATGAATCCTAGAAGGACTCTGCATGGAGGAGTATGAGTCCTACTAGGATTGTGCCACACGAAACCTATAAAAGCTCACAAACATCGCCTTGGAGGAGGTAACACACAACTTTGCTTTTTACACAGAGCTTTGTCTACTTGTCAAGTTTGTTGACTTAGGCATCGGAGAGTTTTCGGCACACACCCGCCGGCTAGCTCACGTTTGCATTTTCAGGTGATAAAGCGACGTCGTACAGAGGAGCACAGACTTAGTCAACAGGATTATACGAGGTGTATTTCTTTCCCGTACACTTTCGATTCACAATCTAATCTCATGAAATTACTAATTCATCTCCACTTTACAAAAATAATAAAATTACATAATATATATTTTGGGATTATTTTACATAAAGTTATAAATTTAATGCCAATCAACTAAAAATATTACTCTATAAATTTAATGCCAATCAACTAAAAATATTACTGTAATTTATAAATAAATACAATTTATCTTATATATTCCACCTAAATAACAACTAAACACGATCACATCCAACGTAATACATCCATCAAACAACCGGAGCCTATGATCCTTTGGGACGTGAACCTCGCATGAGGTATAAATAATAATGATAATAATAATAATAATAATAAAAGTAATCTTTTCTATAATTTTACTAGTGAAAAAAAAAAAATCCTAAGAGCATACTGTGGGTGTTTAGGAAGTAGGTTTTTTTATAAGTTTTTTTTAATTGTAGGATATTATTGGAGAAATTGTTTTTTGTGTTTGAAAAGATAATTGGGTTTTTTTTTGGTTGGATGTGATGTTTGTAAGAGAAAAAATAAAATGATTATGAGATTTGATGTGCTATTTTGTTTGGATTTTATTTATTTTTTTGTTTTTGTAACAAAATAAAATCTGTTTTTATTTATTTATTTTTTATTTCGAGTTTGATTTTTGTAATCAAACAAATTCTCTCATTTTCTCTATTTCTTTTATTCTTGTTGTTGTTTTGTACACAACAGAATTAAATCTTTTTAAATACAGTGAAGATTGTCCAACATTAATGTGTCATGGCTCTCTTCAGGGCTTAATTTTAAAAGGAAGATCATGCGTTTAACTCTTCCTAAGAGAGAGTTGAATTAAGAGACAAGTACTTAATGCTTTGCAAAGGTGGGGAGTTTAATTCTTATAAGTGCTAATCTAACAACTAACAACAAACTTGTATATATATATATTTTAAACTTAAAACACAATCTCCTGCAATAATGTGATAGGTGACAAATTAGGTCTTGTTTGGGAACAGATTTTTTAAATAATTTTTTAGTTTTTTGGCAAAAATATGATGTAAAAAAACTAGTATGTTTTGGATGATTTTTTTAATTTTTTACGAAAAGATGTGCAAAAAGTAGAGAGAAAAGAGAATCTTTGATTTTTTTTATATAAGTTGTTAGTTTTTTGGTTTTTTAGTAACTTTTTAACTTTTAAGTTAAAAAGTGATGTTACCAAACGAGCCCTTAGTGAGTAAAAATATTATAAAATTTATTAGTTTGTATAATATTATTCATATAAATATAATCGACCATACAATCAAAACCAATCACAATTGAGGAATGCTCCACATGATAGACAATACTCTCTTAAGGATGCAATAATTTGTTCACGTTGTAAGTTTCAAAGTTTTTATTATTGCATCATATACATCAATTATTATGTATGTAAAAAATATATAATTTATCCAGTGTGTTTAGTTTTAGTTTTTTAAATTTAATTTTTTAGAAATTGAACTTTTTATTTTTCGTATTTTTTTGTTTTTAGTAAATATTTTTTAAATTATAAGTAATTTTTTATTTTTTTAGATGCATCTTACGTAAATGTATCTACATAATAAAATATTTTTAAAAATTAATAAATATATAAAAATACGAAATTGTATTGAATTTTCGTATTTTTTTATATTTTTGGTATTTAGTGAATTTTTTTAAAAAAATATTCAAAAATACTATACTTTAAGTGTATTTATGTTAGGTATGTCTAAATTTTTTAAAAAAAAATTGTTTAAAGTATTTAAAAAATCAGTAAAAATTAAAAAAGTATAAAAAACGAAAAAGTAGAATTTTTTAAAAGGTTAATTCTAAAAACTGAGACAAACTTGAGTGATAGTTTTTATAATATTTTTTTTATTTTATTTTCTTAATAAATGATAAAGAGATTAAATGACACTATATTAGAGACCGAACTCTTTTCCTAGAAGGGAAAAATTATTACAATTTCAATCATCACTAAAGGTCATCTTCTAAAATAAAATAAAATAAAATGATTTTTAGAGACAAAACTTTAAAAAAATGTCATTATTAACAAATGCACACTTGTAAAATAAAATCAATTTGTATAAGAAGATTTACTTTTTTTTTAGATGAAAAGTTTGATTCCAAAAAATAGTATTTCATTACTAAATATTCAATTTTATTGCTCAAAATATAACAAGAATACTCTTAGCAACTAAGATATTTAACGCTATGTTTGGGTGATAGATTTGGATAGAAATTTGGAAAAGAAAAAAGAAATTGAAAAAAAAATTAGCTTATATTCCATTTATATTTGTCTCACATTTTTCATTTCTTTTTTTAAATTCCTACTCAAATTCATGATCTAAACATAGTTTAAAAGTTTAACCCAAATTTTTTGTCACTGAAATTTTCATCTGTAAATTATTGTCACTAAAACTTTAGTTTATTGTAAATAAATAATAAAGAGAATTCTCAATCACATATTTTTACACGTCATTACTTCCATAAGACTGTTTGGATAGATGTGAAAGGATTTGTGATTGAATTTTATAAAAATATCTGTTCAACAAAATAAGAATTTTATAAAAAAAAAAAAAAAAAAAAAAAAATTATAAAAATATTAGAGAGTTTACTATTATAGATGGAAAGAAAAGAATATATGTATATATATTTGGTGAAGTAATTATAAATTTCAAAAAATAATTTTATAAATTGTTTGGTTCTCATTTTTTTTCTTATGGACCCAAAGGTCCTATTCTATTGTAAATTACATAAACGGTCAAGTATAAACACACGTATGTAATGTATTGACGGATAAATATGGATTTTCTCATAATGTTGAAATTACTAAACGTAACACTTAAAAAAAAAAACTATTTAGTATATTTTTCCCTAACGTAATACTCCAATGTAATACTCAAAAAATGTAATACTTCAATATAATACACTAAAAAACTCGTTAGTGTATTTTTCTCAAACGTAACAATGTAATATTCCAAAAAAAAAAAAAAACTCCTTAGTGTACTTTTTACAAATGTAACACTCCAATCAATATAATATACAAAAACTCGTTAGTATATTTTTTCCAAACGTAATACTCCAATGTAACACACTAAAAACCTCCTTAGCATATTTTTCTCAAACTTAATATTGTAACATTCCAAAAAAACTCCTTAGTGTATTTCTTTTTCAAACGTAACATTTCAATCAATGTGCTTGAGGCCAAACTGTATATCATTGAGGCCGATAACTAGGATCTTTTAACCTCATTCTCCAGTCAAGTTGTATATTTTATGTCTGTTTAATGTCAATCAAGTTTGCTGAGGTGGAAGCAAAAATGCATCATTTTAGCAGAAAAGTACTTCCAACACGTGTAGAGGACCATTCCCGCACGTGCAGCCCATCCAATGAAGCCAAATGGAGAATCCAAAAATAGCATGTGCGGAGGGTTTTTTCCGCTCGTGCGGAACCCTCATCGCATGTGAGGCTGTACCTCGAAAATTATGCCAGATGTTTTGAACTTGTTTTGAAAAGATGGAGGTATAAAAAGGTACAAAAAAAGGCTGGATTGGGGTTCTGGAATTTTCCAAAAGATAGGAGGAGCTAGGGTTTGAAGAGAAGGGTTTTAAGCTTCAAGAAGATCTTCCATGGTGGTTTTCTCTTCTTCTACCCCTTTCCACTCCTTCATAAGTGGCTAGTTCTTCTATTTTTAGGGTTTTGATGAAACCCTAGCCATGTAAATAGGGTTTTCTTTTTAGTTTTTGATTATGTAATGGTTTGAACAAGTTGTATGGTATTTAAGAATTTTTCAAATATATTTTTCAGTATTCTCTTCAAGTATTCTACTTTTTGTGATTGTTAAATGCTTTCCATGCAATGATTTTCTATTATTTCATATTCAAGGTATGAGACGAGCCATACTACAAGGGGCGAGTCGTGTTGCTACCCTAACTTAAAGCAAACGACTCGTGCTTCTCGAGATGGTTCGTGCCTAGACATTGAACCTTATAATTCTCTTGATCGATGCTTCGAACTTGTAGTTGTGAAGTATTATTTGGTTCGAACCATAACACAATTGATTTCCAATTTGTGACCTTATTTATGTAGCTAATGGTGAATTCATAACCCTAGGATTTTCCCAAAATCGCTATCTCCAACTTCAATTTTAATTGCTAGTTTAATCTCTTAGTTTATTTTGATTATTATTAGTTTATGAACCATCATCTTGTTGATCAAAATTAATTTAGGAATTCAACAATTAAATTAGTTTAATTTCACATTTGTCCATGTGGCTCGATACTGAGACTTACCATTATTCAAAGGAATTTGGTATAGTTTAGTCTTTACTTTTTGTGTGTAAAACGACCCATCAAATTTTGAAACCGTTGTGGGGGACTTCTAGCAAAATTAATTAATTTAAAGTTATATTCTTATTTTAATTTTTAGTTTAGGATTTTATGTTTTTGCATTGCTAAGTATGCAAAGTTTTTGAGAGTGGAGCTATCACAGAAGTGCAAGTTGAGCACAATCGAGCTTTGGAAAAAATAAATAAAAACAAAACGTAGCACTAAAGTGTTTAAAATAAATAAATAAATAAGAAGAAGAAGAAGAAGAAACAAAGACTCGCAAGCAAAGCACTAAAGTGCTAAAAAGAGAGAGCTCAAGTGGAGACTAGAGACAATGGTCTACACGTCAAGCACCTGTAAGACCAATAAAGCGTTTTCGTTAAACTGTTGTGAGTATTTCCTTCTTCGGTATTTTGCTTTCATAACTTAGCATACAAGAGTCAGAACTTAGTGTGTGTGTGTGTGTGTGTGTGTGTGTGTGGTGTATGCATGGGCGCCGTTCTTACTGCCCTAAACTTTGGAGTTTGGACCTTGAACTAGAAAGGACTCTTAGAAACCTTAGATCCTCTTCTCAGGTTCCTAGGCTTGAACATCCATACTTAGAACCATTAGAGATGGCGGAACAAAATCCTCTCCAAAATGGTCCCAACCAGACCCTTTAAGGATTACTTCACAGCCACTGCATATACTTCACCATCATGCATTCAGTTACCAGACACCACCACTGCTCATTATGCTATTAAGTTCAACACCATCCAAATACTCCCATCATTCCATGGACTAGCTCATGATGACCCTTATAAACATTTGCATGAATTTTTAGAAATTTGCTATACAGTGAAGATCTAGAATTTCACCAATGAGGCCCTAATGTTGAGACTGTTCCCATTCTCATTGAAGGATAGAGCCAAACACTGGGTGAACTCCTTACCTGCTAATTCTATCACAACATGGGACTAAATTCAACAAAATTTTTTGGAGAAGTACTTTCCCATTGGTAAGACCAACCAACTTAGGCGAGCCATCACTAATTTTGCTCAGATTGATGGCGAGCAATTTCATGAAACATGGGAGAAACTTCGTGACCTTCTCCAACAGTGTCCCCACCACCAATTGCCTGATTGGCAACTTGTCCAAACCTTTTACTATGGCTTAACTGAGCCTCGTTGCCAAATGGTGGATTCATCTTATTGTGGGACATTTATGTCAAAGTATGACGCTGATGCATGTCAATTATTTGAAAACCTGAGTGATAATTCACTTCACCATGCCTCCGTAGCCCGGCAACTCCGGCAACCTATAGTTGGAGCCCCAAAAAGAGGGGGCATTTATGAGGTAGGGCACAATCTCGAGTTAACCCAACAAGTAGAGGCATTGTCTCACAAAATAGACCAATTGTTAGCCTCCGGACATGACTTGAGTGAGTGCCCTTCGGTATCATAATTTTCAGAGCTAGTCTAATACCATGTGAATGCAGCTAAAGGATTCTCCAGGCTGGGTAATGACCCATATTCCAACACATATAACCTGGGATGAAAAAACCACCCTAATTTTTTATGGAGACCTCATTCACAAGACACTTCTTACAATCCTCCACCACCAAGGTAGAATTTTAATAATTTTGCCAATCAATCTTCCTACCACCCACCACACCCTTACAGGTAACCACAACCACCGCCTATTCCTCAAGGCAACTCGACCTTCGAGATTCAGGTGTCAGAAGTTCTTTCAGAGCTTAAGGGGTTAGCTCCAGTAGTCCATTTCTACACTTACTCCATTGCCAAGTTAGAGTTCCAATTAGGACAACTGGCTAATAACGTGAACATGAGAAATAAGGTAAAATTACCGAGTCAGACTGTGGCCAACCTTAAGGCTGTGTTTGGTTGGAGGATTTGGGGAGGGATTTGGAAAGGGAAAGGGAAAAGGTGTGTGAAACTAGGTGAAATGTAGATATATTTTATTCACATTTCACCTAACTTTTCCCTTTCCGTTTCTAAATTCCTCCCTAAATCTTCCAACCAAACACAACGTAAGAGTCAATATGGGGTCAAGTGGGAATGGAAAGCACCATGAACAAGTGTAAGCGGTTATTACTTTGAGAAGTGGGAGGGAGTTAGAGTCTCAGTCAGTTTCGTCTGATGTAACTTGTCACACTCCAAACTCGCCCCTAAAAGTTTGGGCATGACCTATTCAGAAAACGGACATTTAGCCTGATATACTTAATATACAGGGCCTGAACGGAAGCGTTAAATACCATAAAATAATAGAAAACAATCTCCATTGAGCCACTACTATTATGCCAGGATCACAAACATCATAACAGATAAATAATATACAAAAACATGCACCTGAGCATCGGTGATATACATACGCATATATAGACCCAGCCCTATGGTTGGGCGTAACAAAAACATTGGAGTTAGGGAAGTTATGTACATTAAACCTTAGACAGAGAATTAAAGTACGAGCCAACATCTTAACAAAACTTCACAAAAATACAAGGCCTTTATCGGGGTGCCTGGACACACTGAGGTTGACAAAGGAAAGGCAAGCATCAGGGGTTTAGCCTGACCTCCAAATTACTTACCTACAGAACAGACATAACAAAAAGTGAGCGAAGCTCAGTGAATAATAGTACGTAAATAATCCAATGATTAACTTGAATCACAAGATATGTAAAGGCAGAGAACTTATAGTTAAACTTATTCTGTAATTGTTTTCAGAACGGCCCAGTCTTTAAACTGAATGGCTTTAAGCCCTTGAACAGAGTGGCATTAAGCCCTTAAACAGAGTGGCATTAAGCCTAGAATGTAGAACGGCCTCAGCCCTGTTCATGCATGTATGAACCCAAGAGGTGTCTCGTACGGATTCTAGAGGTGATTCACACTGTAGCACTTAGTTCCGTATAACACTTTGTTTCATACCAGAAAATACAGATTGGCCTCAGGCCTAACAGATCATACAGAATGGCCTCTGGCCTAACAAATCATACAGAATGGCCATAGGCCCAGATTGGCTGTAAGCCCAATTCATATATGTATGGACTCAAGAGGTGTCTCATACGAATTCTAGAGGTGACTCGAATTGCAGCACTTAGTTCCGCATAGCACTTTGTTCCATACCAGAAATCAGTAGGTCTTAAAGATCGAACAATCCTTATCATGTCATAACATAGCATAACCGGAATGGATAACAGAAACAGAATAATCTCAGTTTCCTAAGAATATCATTATACAACAGTGCACATAAGTTTCTCATGGTTTAGTTACAAATTAACACAGTTGTCTCGCGTATAATAGAATAAGAATGGTAACTATTACAGAGAGCACATAATAATGTTAAACCTTTGCATTCATATCGTAGGTTCTGAACGACCTCGGGTCCATATGTAACACAACAGAATTATTCAGATTCATACGGATACACTTAGCTTTTCCCATTATTCTGATTCTTTGGAGATATCCATACTCGATGACTTATAACTGAACGGCCTCAGGCCCATTAGTAGCAAAACGGTATGCTCTCTCATATTTACACTGAAGCCGTTATTCAAGAATGAACATAAGTTCCCTTTATTCATTAAGAAACGGCATAATTTACTTACAGAGAATAGAATGTTAATATTACTATTAACAGTAACCCAAATGTACCGTGCAGTACTGTTACTCACTAGTGCACATAGGTTTCCATAGTTTATTATAAATCGACATAATTGTCTTGTAAATAACAGAACGTTAATAATAACGATTAATAGAAGGCAAATGCATTACTACATTAATAGGACAGAGCAATTCATATCATAACGGCCTTGGGCCCACTTTATACAGAATGACTTTAGGTCCCTGTCAACGTCATCGTTTTATCATGTTCGGTAATTCCGTCAGACCACAATATTATTGGAATAGATCATTCTTGACAATCATATATAAATCATAAGTACAAGGCGTGAGCATAGCATATTAATACGTTATTATTACTCACTGTGCTGTGGCAGAGCGATGGTTCCTCCCGGAACGTGACCTGCACACACGCGCAGTTCAGAAATTAATACGTTTTCCGATATAAACAATATCCGTTTCGTATCACTTCAAACGAATTTACAAACATTGAAAAGGCATCAAATACAGATTTTAATAACACCATAGGGTTAAACAGACGAAATAGAGCAGACAGAAATTTCCAACATGGACCGCACGTGCGGCTGTGAGCCCCGCACGTGCGACAGTGAAGCCCCGCACGTGCCTTTTTTCCAGTAGCCAATTCCCAAAATCCCCTATTTTCTGCACGTGCCGCTGTGAGCCCTGCACGTGTGGTAGTGCTTCTCGCACGTGCAGCTGTAAGCCCCGCACGTGCGGCGATCTGCTCTGTTTGGTGCAATCCAAAGCAAAACACATTCCCAGCTAGCTCAACTCAACACAAAGTGTAATAGAGAGGAATTTAAATCATTTTGATGATATAATATCACCATAAACATGAATCACAAAGTCATTTAAGTCTTTAATTTATTCAATTGCACACAAATAATTCAATACTCTTATGTGTGGTTGTACACAACTTATAAACAATATGTATATATATACAAACATGTGGATCCAACATGAAAATCCAAAGGTTAGAGTGTAAGTCCTCATCATACAACTCAAATGAATTCTTAAAACAAGTAAGTAACAAGTACAACTTCCAATTGATTAATTATCATCCACAAAATTCAACCACCAATCTTAATCCTCACAAATAAAAGGGGATTCTTAGACATATTTAAGGAGAAGGCTAATTGAGGTGAATTATACATACCTTGAGCTTGAATTTTTCTCTAAACCCTCTCAATCCCTCAAACTTCTTCCCTGTTGAACTATCCCTCTTCCTCTCTAACCCTCTCTCAGGAGATATATTATGCCTTCACCTTTTCTAAATCAAGGGTTAAGGATATATATATATATATATATGTGTGTGTGTGTGTGTGTGTTGCATAAGACAAAATTTAATCAGTTTAATCACTCCAAATCAAAATTTCACAGTAAGTCATATCACGACCTAAAAATCATGTCGATCTCAGATATATAATCAATTTCAGGTTATTAAGTTTCCAAGGCCTTCGATTCCTGATTCAAACATTACAATTATAACAGATATCTCTCATAGCTAACAGATAGAGATCCATAATCAGATAGTTCACGCAGTTAAACCTAATTTCACGCAGAATTTCATCTTACCCAGATAAATGCACACAATATGAGACTGAAAGTATATCAGAAAGCATATAAGAGGGTCAGGTTGTTACACAACTAGGGCTAAGAAGGGTAACCACGATGGTAAACCCAATGAGGGCAAGGATGATAAAGAAACACATAAGGGGGATGAGTTAGTCCCTAGTATTTCAAATAAGTCTAAGGCACCATATGTGCCTAAGGCACCCTTTCCCTAATGCCTTGATACACCATCCCCTTTTAATAAGAAGACATCATCCATGGAAGCAATGAGGGAGGTTTTCAAACAAGTTAAAATCAACCTCCCCCTATTGGAGGCGATTAAACAAGTACTCTCTTATGCCAAATTTTTGAAGGACCTATGTATAGAAAAGCATAAATCTAGGACACACGTGTTCCAAAAGGTTGTACTCACGGAGTAAGTAAGCTTTATCTTGTTGATGACACACCCTCTAAGCTTAAAGACCCAGGTGCCCCACTCACTACATGCATTATAGCAGACCATTTCATTAATATGGCCTTGTTAGATTTAGGGGCTTGTGTCAATTTGTTGTTGTACTCTGTATATGAGGAATTCAAGCTTGGCGAGTTGAAGCCCACTACTGTCACACTTCAGTCAGCTAGACAATTCCTCAAAATGCCACATGGCATGATTGAGGATGTGCTAGTAAAGGTTGATAGGTTTTATTTTCCTATTGATTTGTGGTTTTAGATATGGAACCAGTAGCCAGCTCTAGGAAACAGATCCCGGTGATCTTGGGCTGACCTTTCTTGGCTACGGCCAATGCTTGTATAAATTGTGGTACTAGGGCTATGGATGTTTCATTTGGAAATATACAAATGAAACTCAATTTTTTTCAAGTATCCCAACAACCCCCTGAAAGTGAGGAGTGCTTATATGTGGATGTTGTGGGTGGGATAATAGAGGAGGCTTTACCCTCCATTCTCATTGAGGACCCTTTAGAGGCTTGTCTAGCTCATTTTGGGTTTAAGGATTTTGACATTGGCTGGTCAATTGAGGAGGTGAATGCCTTACTCGAGTATTCTTCTACACCAAATTTTCTACCATGGAAAGCCCAGTTTGAGTCCCTTCCTCTTCTGTGTAGGGAGCTTACCATACCATCTTTAGTCACACCACCTTTACTTGAGTTGAAGCCACTCCCAGCCACGCTTAAGTATGCATTTTTAGGGCCTCGGGATACTTTACCAGTTATCATTGCATCTGAATTAATTGTAGAGCAGGAAAGTCAATTAATGAGTGTTCTCGTGGCGCATCGGAGTGCTATAACATAGTGCTGGCCAATTTGAGAGGAATAGATCCCTCCGTGTGCATGCATCATATATATTTAGAGGAGGATGCCAAACCTTCTCGTGAAATGCAATGGAGGCTTAGTCTTAACATGAAAGAGGTAGTAAAAGGAGAGGTTTTAAAGTTGTTGGATGGGGGTATTATATATCTCATCTCGGATAGTAAGTGAGTGAGCCCCACACGGTGCCTAAGAAATCAAACATCACTGTTATTGAGAATGAGAAAGAAGAGTTAGTCCCCACATGAACTACTACCAAATGACGAGTGTGCATTGATTATACGAGACTGAATTTAATGACTAGAAATGACCATTTTCCATTGCCATTTATTGACCAAATCCTTGAGAGGTTAGCGGGGCAGGGTTTTTATTGTTTTCTTGATGGTTACTAGGGGTATAATCAAGTTTTGGTGTACCCTGCTGACCAAGAAAAGACCACATTCACTTGCCCTTTTGGTACTTTTGCTTATAAGCACATGCTCTTTAGGCTATGTAATGCACCGACAACTTTTCAATGGTGTATGATGGCTATTTTCTCTAATATGGTGAAGAAATTCTTAGAGGCTTTCATGGATGATTTCTCGGTATTTGGACCATCTTTTGAGGAATGCCTTAAAAATTTGACTAGACTGTTAGAGCGATGTACTGACGCAAACCTGATCTTGAGTTAGAATAAGAGCCATTTTATAGTTTGTGACGGTATAGTGTTAGGACACATTGTGTCCCCTCAGGGTATAGAGGTAGATAAAGCTAAGGTTGACCTCATTGCAGGCCTTCCTCCACCCACTTCTATGCATTAAGTCCAATCTTTCCTAGGACTTGTAGGTTTTTACCGTCGATTTATCAAAAGATTTTAGCAAAATATCATATCCTTTGTGTAGTTTACTTGCTAAGGACATACCTTTTATCTTTGATGATGCATGTTTGAAAGTTTTTGAAAGACTTCGGGCCGCCTGTAGACACCACATTTTTGACCGTCCTCAAGACTTGGACGTCATCGTTTAAACACTCGATGATCATCCATGTTCGTGTTCGTCTTGAGTTCTCGGAGGTTTCGGCTACGCGCCTTGCCTCAAGACCTCTCGACTTGTTTGTTTTGTGTTTGGTTTTACATCAAACACTTATTGTTTTGCTTCTGAGGGTGGGAAATAGCTTGTAGGCCATCCCCACACCTCACCGGCCGTGTCTTGAGGCCACCGGCTGTGTTTTGTTGCCATCGGCCAAATGTTTGGCCGGTCGGCACTCTGTTTGGTCGGCCGGCCACTGATTTTGGTTAATCGGCCACTTTTTCTGGCCGAGCCCTTTTCTTGAGAGGGTTTGAACCTTTTGAACACCTGTTTTAGCTTCTTGAGAAAGCTTGAACCTCTTGAACTCTTGGTTTTAGCTTCTTGAGGAAGCTTGACCTTTTGAACCCTTTTTTAGCTTCTTGAAGAAGCTTGAACCTTTTGACCCCTTTTAGCTTCTCCAAAAAACTTGACCCTTTTTTAGCTTCTCCAAGAAGCTTGAACCTTTTGACCATTTTTAGCTTCTCCAAGAAGCTTGACCCTTTTTTAGCTTCTCCAAGAAGCTTGATCCTTTTTTAGCTTTTTGAAGAAGCTTGAACCTCTTGACCCCTTTGCCTAGCTTCTCCAAGAAGCTTGGCCCTTTTGCTCCAAGCTTCTAAGAGAAGCTTGGCCTTTTTGCTCAAAGCTTCTAAGAGAAGCTTTGCCCCCTTGGTTTCTCTATAAAAAGAGGGCCTCTCCTCCCCTTTAAAGGGTTAGAAAAATCTGATATATAGGATATATATATCACTCCCTCTCTATATCTCCCTCTCTCTCTACATTTGTGTGGGTTAGAGGGTTCAAAAGGGTCTAGTTATTGCACATTTACACTATAACTCTTGGCCTAACACCTCCATCATCAACCTAAGGAGCTTGGAGGCCATTTTCAGAGGCTAAAGGACTGTTTTTTGGACCAAGAGGCTGCTGTCCTCTTTTGGCTACAAAGGTAACTCCTTTTCCCTCTTTATCCTCCGTTTTTGCACACTTTTAGCCTATCTTGCTTGCTATTTTGAGCTTTGTGTATAACATAAAAAATTTCTATTTTTTTTGTGTTTAAGATACTTCATTAAGGTCATTTTTGTGTTTGGGGTCGTTTACCCCCACTTAGGCCTTGTTTGGCCTCATTTTTGTGTGTTTTTGGTGAGCTTCGGGGCCACCTTGTTTGGCCTCCTCACCACTAAAATCTTGAGGGATTTTAGTGGTGACGATGGTGCCTTGAGGTCCTAAGAAGGAGAGGGCCACCCTCTCTCCTTGTCGTCCTTGAAAAGGGTCATTTTTGCCTCTTGAGGGAGCATCTAGTTTAGGTTCATGTTAATCATGCCTTAACTGATTTTTGTGCTTATATTGCCATGATATAGCATTGTGTTAAGTTGGTTTAAACACACCATGCATGCCTTGCATACTTGTCTTGTAATGCCATGAATTTGCCTTAGCATGGTTTAGGCTTTGACCCTTGTTCTAGCATGATTTTGGCCAAGCTTTGTGAAGCTTTTATGCATGTTTTAGTATGCTTTAACTCTGTTTTCAGTTGCTTTGATCATGCTCAACATGTTTCGTATGGTCTCTTTGCATTTTAGCTTGTTAGCTTTGGGTGTGTGGGTCACTAGCATGCTTTACTTGGCTTGTTCTCATGATTTGGCATCATTGGAGATCATATTTCAGTCCATGCTCCATGTTTGCATACTTGTATTTTCCATCCCTTTCATGCTTTGAAGAGTTATTGGATTATGCTCCATGTTTAGGCCCTTGTGCATGCATGCTTGTGTGTGTGTTTTCATGCTTTTGTTGCATCATTTTGGCCACTGTTTTGGGCCTACTTGAGGGCTGTCCACTTTGGTTCAAGACCATCCTAGCATGTTATTGCATGCTTGCCTTGTATGTTGTTGCATATTTTGCCTTGTTCCATGTTTGTTACATTGCATTTTGCATGTTTGACACATTGCACATTCGCATGCTTAGTTTGCAAACTTAGGTTGCATAGCATTGTATACATCCCATGCCTCTTGAATTGATTATGATAGAGGTTGAGGCCCATTATTTGTTTTGTGCATTTCATTCCATATTGAAATTGCACACTTTGACTTCTTTGGGCCATCATGCATTGAAATGCGTGATTGGTGGTCCGAGGGTCGAGTACCATGCTCCCTTGAGTCTTAAACATGATAGGGAGGGTGGTGGTGCAAACATTGCTTTGAAAATGCATTGTCATGCCTTGTCTGTCCTCTGCTACTGTCAAAACAGGTTTCTGCGGGAAGCTTTAGCCGACCAACCATCCTTAGTGCCAACCGACCAAATATGGATGGCTGAGAGATCAATCAATGGTCGATGACCATTATCAATGGCCGGTGATGATTCCCCTTGGCCGGTGGTACTCTACAGTGTCCATGGAGCATACCTTGGGACTTGTGAAATTTTCAGAGGAGTAGAGCAGGGTAAACAGAGGCAACTTGTGCATAGCGACGGATTTCTGAGCAAACCCGAGCATGCGTGCATTGGACCCTCTTCCGAGGCCTTTTACTGCTTTCTTAGCTTAGTTAATTTGTTTAACTAGTTAAGTGGTCTGTAATATTTAATTAGCTTGTGGGTTAGTTAATTGTATTGTTCTTTTGGTCTCTCCGAGTGAGGGCAAATTTGTAATAAGTGTGGGTGTGTGTGTGCATGTCTTCCAACCCCCATTTCTTTCTCCCTTTTACTTACTTGCTTTGATGGTTAGTATTGGGCATATTTAATTTAGGATACCTCATGCGATGCGGGCGTGCATCATTCATCAGTATTGCATGCACCGGGCTCGGCGCATCATACTAACAACATAATATTTCAAATCTAACTTGAACACGTGCATCAAATGGTTGCATTTCACATGCCATTCTAGGATTAGCCGAGCCTATCCTAATTGCATTCTGTATGCGTTGCATTAGGCACTTAACATGGACTAGGATCATGCATGATTACTAACTAGTTCATTGTTTTGGCACAGAGTATGATGTAAGTATTTATGCTTTAGCATTTCACATGAGTGTGAATGTTAACATGACAGCATGCTTACCATGTGGCTAGATGCTTAGTTGATATAACTGCCTGAATGCCTGTGGGTGAAGGTTGGGTTACTTAAATTGGAACAATGCATTGGATACGAATTTTAAGCCCACTTGAGAGTGGCAAAACCACATTTTCTAAGCCCACTCGAGGGTGGTAAAATCCATGTCTTGGCCTACTCGCAGGTAGCACCATCAAACCATTCTCAAATAAGCAAACATGAAATGTTTTGTTCCAATTTAGGTGACTTAGTCTATACTTGTTTACTGTGCGCATCATATAGTAATTCTAGGCTAATTAACTGGAATAAGAACGCATGTGTTTTCAAAAACGAGATATCACGGTTAGTAGAGGCCGATCTTCGGATCGGGCGAGAGGGGGTGCTCATAGTTGACCTTCCCCAATCGTACCCAAGTTCCCGAGCCGAGGCAACTTTGGTGATGACGGACACGTGGCCTTAGGCAACGAGTCAGGGTTTCCTAAATTTCTCCAAAATAAAATATTTAGGTGGCGACTCTGTATCTGGCAAAGCAGTCCATGTTTGGCACTTCTTTTCTAAAATCTGTTTTTCTCAAAACGATTTGCCGGATTTGGACTCTTTGGTTCAGATTAAGAACCGTGACAATTTGAGAGTCCGAACTGTAGTGAACCCAAATGAACAGAATGGGACTCACCCTCCCGGGGCGTTCGGGGACGTCTACAGTTTCTGGCAACTCCGCTAGGGAGTTTAGAGAACTTGACTCGAACTCATGATATCTTGTTTTGACTACACTTATGTGTTTCTTTGCATTGCATGTGCATTGGTGCGCCTAGGACACCGTGTTTGCTGTCTTCTATTCCTGAACGGTTTGCCGAAGGCTTGCTTTGTCAAAGCATGCCATAAGGCTAACCGGTTATGGGCTCTGCCAGTATGGGAGCACAAACCCCGATTTTACCGGGGCACCCTTTTTGACCATTCGACCTAGTGCATATTCAGAATCCATAGTGACCATTCCAAACTAGGACAGGTTGCTTACCCGATAGGTTGTTTGAAACCGCTGCGTGCGTAGTGAAACCCTAGTTCCTGACAAAATAGGACAGGGAAACCCTACCCCAACATAGGGGTGTCTTGGCTCTCATTTGTTTGCTATGTGCTTTTAGAGTGTATCTCTGCAGGAAATGCGCATAACAGTTTGCAAGTCTGAGTAACAGGCCTGCGGGCATCACCATCAGTATTTGGGGAATCAGTTTTACCTGAGGGTATCAGTTTACAGGCAGTATTTTGGGCAGAATTCTGTAGGGGGGCACAATCATTCAGCTTTGCTCATATGAGTTATGGTGAAATCAGGCTGAGATGCTCTCTGTTTTCCCTTTTGCTAGGTAGTCCTGGAACCATAGCTTCAGAAGGCTCCGATATCCCCCGAGGTTCATCGGACTTGTGCTGATAGACTTTGTCAGGTCAGAGATTCAATTCGAGGGCAATTAGTGTTCCTTTACCAGAGGCAGGGTAAAAAGGCCAGTTAGGCACAGATTATCAGTTCAACAGTCTTCGGATCAGCAGTCATTATCCATCTCACCTGTGTGCGGTTGGGTTGAGATATCTACTTTTACCACAGAGACAGATATACCGATAGATCAGTTAGATCAGGGCAGTATGGCAGGTCTGGAAGAGATGGTGCGCCAACTCCAGGATAGTATGAAAGCCATGCAGCAAGACGCTGTCCGTCAAGCAGAATTCGCCAAGCAACAGGCTATGGTCATAGCCCAACAGGAAGAGACAATTGCCAGGTTAGAATAGCAAACTGGAGTATCTACTTCACACCAGGCTCCTCCCCCACCAAGAGTTCCAACACTCGGGGAGACAGCTAATGTCCAGGAAGATACGAACATTCCGACAGGGCCAGCTCCGCCCCCGGTTCTACCCCAGCTATCTAAAACACCCACCAACCTACCAGACCCTCCCTTTGATGTCGAGACGGACCCCACAGCATTGAAAGTGAGCAAGCATGAGAAATTGTTCAAGAAGTCTCAGGGGGCCCACTCCATTCTTGATATTGAAGATGGGTATACAGACTCGGCTGTGACGCTGCCGAACAGGTTTAAGATGCTGTACATCGACCGCTTTGATGGATCTGGGGATCCCATGGTACATTTACGGCTGTTTTCAGACATACTAAGGCCGATGGGCCTCACCAGATTACAGAAGCTATCATTGTTTGGCCGGACCCCGTCTGGGATAGCCGCAATTTGGTATGCAAAATTGGAGAACTCTGTGAAACAGAATTGGGAAGAGATGGCTAAGGCCTTCAGTGATCAATACTCCTACAACGCACAAATTGAGGTCACAACTCGTGATCTTGAAGTCACCCGCCAAGAGCCAAAGGAGAGCTTCTCAGAATTCGTGGCCTGCTGGAGGGCCAAGGCCTCAATGATGACCATTAGGCCAACGGATAAGGATCAAATACGAATGGTTGTGTGCAACTTCCAGCCCAAACTAATGCAGAAAATGATCGTGCTCCCCTTCCCTACCTTTTCAGATTTGCATGAGATGGGAGTACAGATCGAGGACGCTATGAAGCAGGGCCTTATTGACCAGAAGAAGGAGCAGCCTAGGAGGGCGTTTTCCGGCAATTCAAGTGCAACCACCAGCGGTGATGCAGCTGCAAAATCTTCTGAAGTGGGCATGGTCACTACCACCACACCAAGAGTAGCCACCCCATTTGTTGGTACATCCACTTCAAACCCCTGAACTTCAGACTATCTACCTTGAGGCAAGAGAGTTTTCACCCCACTCTGTATGCCTTTGTCTAAAGCCCTAGGGGTCCTACTCAGGAAAGGACATCTGAAACCGTTGGAACAACGGCCTCTACCCGATCCTCTCCCTCCAAAGCATGACCCGACTAAGTACTGTGCTTTTCATCAACAAACCGGTCATGACACCGACAGTTGCGTCCGTCTCTGCCACGAGATACAAAATCTGATTGACAATGAGGTCATTCCCGCACCAGGTCCTGCAAAGTCTATCGACACTTGATCAGTGAACTTGTGGGGGACAATGTGATGTGATCAGGGGATGAACCACCTGCGGGCGGCACTCAGTTTACTCTAGATGTGGCGTATGGCACGCATTGTTTTGAGCATTTTGCGAATGCTAGTTTTTATGCTTTCTGACTTGGGTATTGGGTCAGTTTTGCCGTTTTGTATTGAGTTAGTCTTTTCATACTAAGTCAGTCGGGTCTGTCTTGTTGTATCGAGTCAGTCCTGTTTTGTTGGAGTCTGGTGATTTTGGGGGTGTTACCTCAGACATCACTTGCTTGTTTTGTGTTTGTCTTTTTTGCTTTCTTTTGAGTCTGTTTCTGCCTTGGAGCCAGTTACGCCAACAGATCTGAATGGAACAGCAGTGATTTCTACACTCTTGTGTTTGCTTCTGCCAGAAATTCTAAATGAGATGGCAGTATTTGACTAGAAGCTGTGTCTTTTCTGTGCCTTGAATTCATTGCATCGACCTAAGTTTTCCAAAACTTTTTTCGAAACATTGTGATAAAAACGAAGAGGAAGGAATTCCTCGGGTTTTGTAAAATTTGATCAATTGAGAGAAAGAGAGGCATGCTAAGCCCTTAATGATCAAGATCATGCTTGTTAATGTGAGTACTGAGAAGGATCCTGACTTGATCCAGATTGGTTCTACATTGTCTTCAGCGTGAGTGATTTGTCGCTTTCTTAAAAGATTTCAAAAACTATTTTGCGCGATCTTGCGAAGACCTGTGTGGAATCACTCTTGAGATTGTGCAGCTTAGGATCGCTCTCAGCCTCGAGACTCGACCCCTCATTTTCAAACCTTGGACTAGAACTCAGAAAGTTCAAAGGTCAACTACAATGTGAGGCCTGTGTGGCCAGATTCAAAGCAGCCCTCGAACAAGAGGCAAGAAAGTCAGATCTAGAAGATCAAATGTCATCAAAAGAAGCTTGCAAAGCTAGATCAGAAGCACCCCTGGAACTAGGGGCAAGGAATTTCAAATGTGCTCAAAGAGCCGAAGATGGATCATTCCACAATTCCAAGAAGGTCGGCAAGAATGCCAAATCCCAGAGGGAGGAAGAAGAAAGTATTACTGAAGAAAAAACTGAGTTACGATCCACAACACTAGGGGCAAATTCAGCCCCCCATTGGATGGACTCCTGCATCGTAAGCGAATATCAGCCATTCTCCTAGATTCAGATGACTTCAGGATCTCAAAACCATTTGACATGGACAAAGCTACACCTTTACCCTTGAGAGGCTCGCTGGGCCGAAAACCCGGAAGGGCAACCCAGGCAAAAGTTAGAGCAAAGAAAAGAACAAGAAGAAAAAGAACAAAAAAAAGAAAAAAATGCAAAGAAAAGATACAAAAAAAGAGAAAAGAAGAAAAATGAAGAAAATGAAGAAAGAAAAAAAAGAATGAAAAAGAAAAGACAGAAAAAAAAAAGGAAAAGAAATGAAAAGAAATGAAAAAAAAAACAGAGCTCGCAAGGTTGAAAACCCGGAAGGGCGGCCTTGGCAAAAGTTAGAGCACAAAAGGTGAGGGTTAATACACGAGTGTACCTTAAACCAGAACTACATGAGGCTTGATTCCCATGTTTGGGATACGTAGGCAACTTCATCTTGAAGTCCAGCCCCCAACGCTTTCAAAGCGACTGTGTCCATATATTAGTTTTGACCATCTTCGTCTTCTCTGTATCCGAGAGCTCGGTTGTGATCATCACTAAGGAGGACTGTTTACAACATGCTGCGGCGTTATCCAGACAAGGGGCAACTTTCCGTTGCTATGAGTCGCCGTTCAAACCAGGGGTAACTTTTCGTTGCCATGTAGTGCCATCCAAACAAGGGGCAATTTTCCATTGCCTCCGATCCGAGGTTGTGCATCTCGAGAGTAAGTTTCGTGCTCGTCGAGCATTGATCGTTTGGAAAAACAGTTTTCGAGAATTTTTACTGAGGTTGACTATTTTCTTGAAAATTATTCCATTTTTCTAAAACTGGACCATTTTCTTGGACCCAAAAAGGGAAAATTTTCAGTGCTCATAACCTGACTTGCATGATTTTCAAATCAAAAATCGAACAAGTATGTTAATCTAACTCTCATATTGGTCAAAATTGTTTTAGTAGAAAGAAAAAACAAAAAATGGTCAAAATGATGAAATAGGGACACAGTTGAGTAAGGTGTTCTGTCTTTCTCCTGTTGTCAACATACTTGCCAGAAAGGGCACTCTACCTACCAAGAAGGGCACAACTGAGGTTAACAACAAAAGGGCTGAAAGCTCTCTCATCCTCCAAGCAACGAGGTATCAAGCCAAGTGTGAAGCACAAACTGGAATGGGACAAGATATTCCACTCCCTTATCTGGACAAATCTGATCACGTCCAAACTCCCCAACAGAGCATCGTCGACCGATGTCAGCTGCAAATTTGCTACACACCCAATTCTAGCGCAGCCCCTCTGTGGAAGAAACCCACTGTTGTGAACAAGAAGAAGAATCTGGCAGAATGCTAGGGGCAAAAGCCCACAACTTTCTGTTTATCCATCAACCACCCAAGGGAGGGATAAAAAATGAGAGATTGAAGAATAGAGAGATGTGCGCTGAGAGAAAAACCGAGAAAAAGGTTTTGAGAGAAAAAAGAGCCTGAGGGCCGAGTGATGTGAGAATCACAAATGAGGAAAGGGTGGGAAATAATATCCGGAGAAACTGGCTCCTCGTGCACTGAGAGGTCTCTCGTCTTTGTAACACGTCTCTGTGTCGTGCCTTTTGTTTTGTTTGTCTCGATTCTTGCTTTGAGTCATTCCGAACGTGTCTCAATGTGTTTAGGTTGTTTACCTTTTGTTTTTCGTTGTTAAGTCTCTGTCGCTGTGTTCAGTCGTAGGCTCAATACCCGGTTAAGAACTCATTTCTTAATTTCAAAAATAAAATCGTTTTGTGCTTAGAGTGCTGTGCCATTCTTCACATTTGTGAAAAACAGTATTTGTTCTTTCATAAAACCGCAGGGTTCAACCCAGGTCATGTGAGAACAGTAGAACCAGGACCTATCTGAAGCTATATGAGTTCCAGACTGTAAAGCAAAAGAAAGAAGGAAAATCAAAGCATCTTAGTGTGTTTCGACTTCAGCAAATTCCGTGATTGTACTCCGAATGTACCTCTTCAGGCCTTGTCAGTGCTCTGAAGAATGAGTGTGCCTCTACTCCAAGCTTAAGCCTGCTTCAAGTCAGAATGGCAATTAAAGCAGCAGCAAATGTTATCTCTCGCCAATGTAAACAGGGTGTCCCCTTTTCGAGCAGAGTGTGTTGCAAAGTCCTCTAAGAGGTAAATCGGAGGCACCAGAGTACATGATTAATGCCCCCATACTTGCATAGAACATGCATTTTATCGCACTTCTTTTGTGCACCTCACTCGCGCTATCTTGCGCACCTTACCTGTACTTGTTAGTGCATTACATCACACTGCCTTGTGCACCTGTATTGCATTGTTATGCACCTTTTCGCTAGCAAATTGTCGTTCTTTCTCCTCGCGCGTGCAATGGGTTAGACCTCCTTTGGTTTAGAGCATTTGGAACACGTTCCAATGCATATACCTTTCCTAAACACCGGGATATGTCCCTATGTTTCTCCCTTCTTATTCTGAAACATCGAGATACGTCCCTATGTTTCTCATTCCTTGCGGAACGCTGGGATACGTCCCTATGTTTCTGCTCCTTTGTTTGGAAACACCTGGGATATGTCCCTATGTTTCTTCTCCTTTCCTAAACACTGGGATACGTCCCTTTGCCTCTTCCCCTTTGGTTAAAAGCATTTGGAATATGTTCCAATGCTTATACCTTTCCGAAACACCGGGATACGTCCCTATGTTTCTCCTTCTTTCCGAAACACCGGGATACGTCCCTACGTTTCTCATTCCTTGCGGAACACCGGGATACGTCCCTATGTTTCTCCTTCCTTCCGAAACTCCGGGATACGTCCCTATGTTTCTCATTCCTTTCCGAAACACTGGGATACGTCCCTTTGTTTCTTCTTTTCTGAAACACCAGGATACGTCCCTATGTTTCTCATTCCTTTCCGAAACACCGGGATACGTCCCTATGTTTCTTCTCCGTTTCTGAAACACCGGGATACGTCCCTATGTTTCTTTTTCCTTTCTGAAACACCGGGATACGTCCCTATGTTTCTCCTTCCTTCCGAAACACCGGGATACGTCCTATGTTTCTTCTCCATTCCGAAACACCGGGATACGTCCCTATGTTTCTTCTCCATTCCGAAACACAGGGATACGTCCTTATGTTTCTCCCTCTTTGGTTAAAAGCATTCGGAATATGTTCCAATGCTCACACCATTCCGAAACACCAGGATACGTCCCTATTTTTCTCACTCAATCCGAAACAGCGGGATATGACCTAATGTTTCTCCTTCTTTGGTTACGAGCATTTGGAATACGTTCCAATGCTTATACCTTTTCGAAACACCGGGATATGTCCCTATGTTTCCCCCTCTTTGGTTAAGAGCATTTGAAATACGTTCCAATGCTTGAACCACTCTGAAACACCGGGATACGTCCCTATGTTTCTCATTTCTTTCCGAAGCACCGGGATACGTCCCTATGTTTCTTCTCCTTTTCCGAAACACTGGGATATGTCCCTATGTTTCTCTCTTTGTTCCTTCCTCACACAGTTTCGGTGTGTTTGGAATTTGACTTAGGTTGCGTTGTACGCACTCCTAATTGTTTGTTTTGGACCTCCTCTCATGATTCCGGCATGGTTGGAGTTTGTCACCCTTTGCATCTTTACTATCATAGCATTTCATTCGCGCTATCCTCCACACCTCACCTGTACTTGTTAGTACATTGCATTGTTTTGAATACAAACCGGCTTCGCGAAAGCATATAAGTCCAATTGCAAGCCGTCTTCGCGAAAGTGTATAAGTCCAATTACAAACCGACTTCGTGAAAGCGTATAAGTCCAATTACAAGCCGGTTTCGCGAAAGCGTATAAGTCCAATTTTCAAACCGGCTTCGCGTCAGCATATAAGTCCAATTACAAATCGGCTTTGCGTAGCGTACAAGTCCAATTTTCAAATAAGCTTCGCGTAGCGTATAAGTCCAATTTTCAAATCGGCTTCACGTAGCGTATAAGGCCAATTCTCAAAGTCTTCTTGCATATCATTTGCATCTTGCCCCTGAACTACGCCGGTTTGATTCCTTGCAAAGGGATACAGAGGCAGCCTGCGGGCACAACCATTTATTTATCGGTAGCTTGTATGCTTTGTCTAAGTCTTCGGCCTTGTCAAAAATGGGTCGTCTCTGGGCTTTGACACTCACTCCCGTCATTTTTATGACTTTCGAGTTCTGTCAAAGAGGGGCAACTGTAGAGACCCCATTTTTGACCGTCCTCAAGACTTGGACGTCATCATTTGAACACTCGATGATCATCCCTGTTCGTGTTCGTCTTGAGTTTTCGGAGGTTTCGGCTACGTGCCTTGCCTCAAGACCTCTCGACTTGTTTGTTTTGTGTTTGGTTTTACATCAAACACTTATTGTTTTGCTTCTGAGGGTGGGAAATAGCTTGTAGGCCATCCCCACACCTCACCGGCCGTGTCTTGAGGCCACCGGCTGTGTTTTGTTGCCATCGGCCAAATGTTTGGCCGGTCGGCACTCTGTTTGGTCGGCCGGTCACTGATTTTGGTCAATCGACCACTTTTTCTGGCCGAGCCCTTTTCTTGAGAGGGTTTGAACCTTTTGAACACCTGTTTTAGCTTCTTGAGGAAGCTTGAACCTCTAGAACTCTTGGTTTTAGCTTCTTGAGGAAGCTTGACCTTTTGAACCCTTTTTTAGCTTCTTGAAGAAGCTTGAACCTTTTGACCTCTTTTAGCTTCTCCAAGAAGCTTGACCTTTTTTTAGCTTCTCCAAGAAGCTTGAACCTTTTGACCATTTTTAGCTTCTCCAAGAAGCTTGACCCTTTTTTAGCTTCTCCAAGAAGCTTGATCCTTTTTTAGCTTCTTGAAGAAGCTTGAACCTCTTGACCCCTTTGCCTAGCTTCTCCAAGAAGCTTGGCCCTTTTGCTCCAAGCTTCTAAGAGAAGCTTGGCCTTTTTGTTCAAAGCTTCTAAGAAAAGCTTTTCCCCCTTGGTTTCTCTATAAAAAGAGGGCCTCTCCTCCCCTTTAAAGGGTTAGAAAAATCTGATATATAGGATATATATATCACTCCCTCTCTATATCTCCCTCTCTCTCTACATTTGTGTGGGTTAGAGGGTTCAAAAGGGTCTAGT
Organism: Camellia sinensis; assembly: GCF_004153795.1. Lineage (NCBI taxonomy): Eukaryota > Viridiplantae > Streptophyta > Magnoliopsida > Ericales > Theaceae > Camellia > Camellia sinensis. Next base: position 268,069 of record NW_021025705.1, read on the forward strand.
TATTGCACATTTACACTACAACTCTTGTCCTAACACCTCCATCATCAACCTAAGGAGCTTGGAGGCCATTTTCAAAGGCTAAGGGACTGTTTTTTGGACCAACAGGCTATTGTCCCCTTTTGGCTACAAAGGTAACTCCTTTTCCCTCTTTATTTCCCGTTTTTTCACACACTTTTAGCCTATCTTTCTTGCTGTTTTGAGCTTTGTGTATAACATAAAAAAGTTCTATTTTTTTGTGTTTAAGATACTTCATTAAGGTCACTTTTGTGTTTGGGGTCGTTTACCCCCTCTTAGGCCTTGTTTGGCCTCATTTTTGTGTGTTTTTGGTGAGCTTCGGGACCACCTTGTTTGGGCCTCCTCACCACTAAAATCTTGAGGGATTTCAGTGGTGAGGATGGTGCCTTGAGGTCCTAAGAAGGAGAGGGCCACCCCCTCTCCTTGTCGTCCTTGAAAAGGGCCATTTTTGCCTCTTGAGGGAGCATCTAGTGTAGGTTCATGTTAATCATGCCTTAACTGATTTTTGTGCTTATATTGCCATGATATAGCATTGTGTTAAGTTGGTTTAGACACACCATGCATGCCTTGCATACTTGTCATGTAATGCCATGAATTTGCCTTAACATGGTTTAGGCTTTGACCCTTGTTCTAGCATGATTTTGGCCAAGCTTTGTGAAGCTTTTATGCATGTTTTAGTATGCTTTAGCTCTGTTTTCAGTTGCTTTGATCATGCTCAACATGTTTCATATGGTCTCTTTGCATTCTAGCTTGTTAGCTTTGGGTGTGTGGGTCACTAGCATGCTTTACTTGGCTTGTTCTCATGATTTAGCATCATTGGAGATCATATTTCAGTCCATGTTCCATGTTTGCATACTTGTATTTTCCATCCCTTTCATGCTTTGAAGAGTTATTGGATTATGCTCCATGTTTAGGCCCTTGTGCATGCATGCTTGTGTGTGTGTTTTCATGCTTTCGTTGCATCATTTTAGCCACTGTTTTGGGCCTACTTGAGGGCTGTTCACTTCGGTTCAAGACCATCCTAGCATATTGTTGCATGCTTGCCTTGTATGTTGTTGCATATTTGGCCTTGTTCCATGTTTGTTACAGTGCATTTTGCTTGTTTGACACATTGCACATTCGCATGCTTAGTTTGCATACTTAGGTTGCATAGCATTGCATGCATCCCATGCCTCTTGAATTGATTATGATAGAGGTTGAGGCCCATTATTTGTTTTGTGCATTTCATTCCATATTGAAATTGCACACTTTGGCTTCTTTGGGCCATCATGCATTGAAATACGTGATTGGTGGTCCGAGGGTCGAGTACCATTCTCCCTTGAGTCTTAAACATGATAGGGAGGGTGGTGGTGCAAACATTGCTTTGAAAATGCATTGCCATGCCTTGTCTGTCCTCTGCTGCTGTCAAAACAGGTTTCTGCAGGAAGCTTTGGCCGGCCGACCATCCTTAGTGCCGACCGACCAAATATGGATGGCCGAGAGATCAATCAATGGTCGATGACCATTACCAATGGCCGGTGATGATTCCCCTTGGCCGATGGTACTCTACAGTGTCCATGGAGCATACCTTGGGAGTTGTGAAATTTTCAGAGGAGTAGAGCAGGGTAAACAGAGGCAACTTGTGCATGGCGACGGATTTCCGAGCAAACCCGAGCATGCGTGCATTGGACCCTCTTCCGAGGCCTTTTATTGCTTTCTTAGCTTAGTTAATTTGTTTAACTAGTTAAGTGATCTGTAATATTTAATTAGCTTATAGGTTAGTTAATTATATTTTTCTTTTGGTCCCTCCAAGCGAGGGCAAATTTGTAATAAGTGTGGGTGTGTGTGTGCATGTCTTCCAACCCCCACTTCTTTCTCCCTTTTACTTACTTGCTTTGATGGTTAGTATTAGGGCATTTTTAATTTAGCATACCTCATGCTATACAGGCGTGCATCATTCATCAGTATTGCATGCACCGGGCTCGGCACATCATACTAACAGCATAATATTTCAAATCTAACTTGAATACGTGCATCAAATGGTTGCATTTCACATGCCATTCTAGGATTGGCCGAGCCTATCCTAATTGCATTCTGTATGCGTTGCATTAGGCACTTAACATGGATTAGGATCATGCATGATTACTAACTAGTTCATTGTTTTGACACGGAGTACGATGTAAGTATTTATGCTTTAGCATTTCGCATGAGTGTGAATGTTAACATGACAGCATGCTTACCATGTGGCTAGATGCTTAGTTGATATAACTGCCTGAATGCCTGTGGGTGAAGGTTGGGTTACTTAAATTGGAACAATGCATTGGATGCGAATTTTAAGCCCACTTGAGAATGGCAAAACCATATTTTCTAAGCCCACTCGAGGGTGGCAAAATCCATGTCTTAGCCTACTCGCGGGTAGCACCATCAAACCATTCTCAAATAAGCAAACATGAAATGTTTTGTTCCAATTTAGGTGACTTAGTCTATACTTGTTTGCTGTGCGCATCATATAGTAATTCTAGGCTAATTAACTGGAATAAGAATGCATGTGTTTTCAAAAACGAGATATCACGGTTAGTAGAGGCCGATCTTCGGATCGGGCGAGAGGGGGTGCTCATAGTTGACCTTCCCCAATCGTACCCAAGTTCCCGAGCCGAGGCAACTTTGGTGATGACGGACATGTGGCCTTAGGCAACGAGTCGGGGTTTCCTAAATTTCTCCAAAATAAAATATTTAGGTGGCGACTCTGTATCTGGAAAAGCAGTCCATGTTTGGCACTTCTTTTCTAAAATCTATTTTTCTCAAAACGATTTGCCGGATTTGGACTCTTTGGTTCAGATTAAGAACCGTGACAATTTGAGAGTCCGAATTGTAGTGAACCCAAATGAACAGAACGGGACTCACCCTCCCGGGGCGTTCGGGGACGTCTACACCGCCCTTACTTCTGCCCTAATCATGAAATCATCGAATTGGTCACTCTTATTTGAAATCATGTGTGATGCCTCGAACTATGCTATCGGGGCTGTGTTGGGCCAAAGGGTGAATCGAGCACCATATGTTATTATTTTATTTATTATGCTAGTCGTACTCTCTCAGGTGCACAATTGAACTACACTACCACTGAGAAAGAGTTGCTAACGGTGGTGTTTGCCTTAGATAAATTCTGGTCATATCTTCTAGGTTCCAAGGTTATAGTTTTCACTGATCATGCCACTTTGCGGTACTTATTATCAAAGATAGAGACCAAACCTAGATTGATGAGATGGATTTTACTACTTCAGGAATTTGACCTAGAGATCAGAGATAAGAATGGATCTGAGAATGTAGTGGCGGATCATCTCTCCCGAGTCCTTGTTGAGCACACTAGTGACCCTTTAACTTTGCATGATTTGTTCCCAGACAAACAACTTTTTGTGGTGTCACAAGCAAACCTCATGTTGTTTGCTCATATTATGAATCACTTGGCTATTGGGCAAATTCCTAAAAATTAGTCTAAGCAAGACAAAGAACGATTCTTTTCACAAGTCAAGTATTATTTTTGGAAGGATTTGGAGTTGTTTAAATATTGCCCCGATCAAGTGATTTGACGATGTGTGCCAGAGAGTGAAGTGCATAGCATTCTTACATTTTGTCATTTTTCTACATGTGGCGGTTATTTTAGTGGGCATAAAATAGCCACTAAGGTTTTATAAAGCGGGTTTTATTGGCCCACCATTTTCAAAGATGCCCATTAATTGTGTAAAACTTGTTTACGTTATCAACAAATGGGTTTGATGTCTCATCATGATATGATGCCAATGTCCCTATTCTAGTGGTTGAGATTTTTTTTTATGTATGGGGTATTGACTTCACGGGCCCTTTCCTATCATCGTTCGGTTTTGAGTACATCATCTTGGTAGTAGATTATGTTTCTAAATGGGTGGAGACTATAGTTACTTGAACAAACGATCATAAAGTAGTACAAAAAATTTTGCATAAAAACATCTTTAGTCATTTTAGATTTCCTAAGGCCATAATAAATGATCAAGTGTAGACAAGCCCGCGGGGGACCTC
>NW_021025706.1:20622-34836 GCF_004153795.1 Camellia sinensis
GCCTTAAGTCGAGAAAACTTGACAAATAGACAAAGCTCTAAGTTCTCAGAAAGATTATGTTCAATTACCTCCTCCAAGTGATGCTTGTGAGCTTATAAGTTTCCCGTGGCACAATCCTAGTAGGACTTGTACTCCTCATGCAGAGTCCTCCTAGGATTCATTCTCCTAAGGATAATGCTTATCCTTTTACACCCTCCCCCACTGCTTAAACCAAGTGGGATGGTTTCTTCATAGCCGAACTACCACACGGGCCGAAATAACACGGCTATGCTGAGCCATAAAGAAGGCCGAACTACCTTAGCTCCGTCTCCTCTTTAACTCATTACTTCGGCTGCCCCTGATTCAACCTTGTGGTGCTTGGATCAAACTTCCAAGTAACAAGTTTTGACCGACTTAACCAGATTTGTGCACGACCGGACTAACTCTGAAACCGTCTTCCCAGAACTACTGCGACCGGACTAACTCTAAGACCGACCCTCTCGAGTGTCTCTGGACCGGAATAGCCTTACTCTTCCTTGGCCGAAGCAACTTATCTCTTCTTGAGCCGGAATACTCACCTCCTTGGGCCGAAGTAACTTTGTCTCCCAAGGCCGAGTAACCTTGCCCTCTAGGCCGAGTATTCAGTACGGCCTTTTTACGTAATCCTTCGCCGTTTTGGCCTCAATGCCCAACTCTCAGCTCGGCCCAATTTTTCCCAAAAATTACCCTCTCAATTGCCCTTAATTCCATCTGTGCAACATGATTGGGTTACCAGCCTTGGCGAGCTAGAGTTTTTACGCTTTTCAAGCCGAGCTAAAAAAACCCTTTTAGCCTTCAGCGAAACTAAGATTACCTCGGGGATCCTATGCCGGTCAAACGTCTCTTCAATCATAGTTCTGTAACGCTTCCCTTCAGTGACACGTGGCAGGCTTGATTGGCTAAGCGACGGCTGTCAGCCGTCTTCGTGCTTTGAGATCTCGAGAGACGTTCCGCCCAAATTTTGGCTTTCTAACAAAAGTAACCCTGAGGACTAGGTATCTTCACTCTTTACCACCCTTCATTATCTCTCTTGCTCTTTTGGCTGCTCGAGTTCTTGAGCTTTGAGGGCTTACGTGTCGTGCTCCGTCGCTGCACACATGCTCATCTCAACTCTTCTTCTCAAACTGGTAAGTTCTGGAAACTTGTTGTTGTTGTTTGCTTTTCATTTCATGTTTTTACTTACTGGTGAAGCGATGCTCGTGTATTCCTTGCATTTTTGATTCTGTACTTTCATGAAAAATTGAACAGAACTTGCATGTGTAATGAATGGTTATGTAGAAAAACAAGCCTTAGATCCAAATATCAACATTGCGCCCGAACTAGATTCTGTTTGCCCTAATACGTAGAACTTCTGTAGTCAATAAACCAACTAGAAATTATGTAGGAATGTCCAGTGTTCTTCTGAACCCTCTAGCCAAGATTAAGAATTATCCGAACAAGGTTGATATACCGAACTAGGTACTTCCGTCTCCAACGAGCTAAAGGACCTTGGGCCAGCGGCTTTCTGAGTTCTGAAACCGGAACTCAGGAACCGACCCTAGGGGGCTCACCGAGTACTTTCCTCATACGCAACCGATTAGCCTTGACTAAACACAGCTTTTTAGTTTATAGACTGAACTCCAGAAAGACTGCCCCTATAACTGTTAACAACAGGTCTCTAACTGCGAAACACTAGGAACCTTCTTGTGAGCAGAGTAGGAACCAGCCTACTAAGCCGAATAGGATTTGATATTCTATGCTTAATAATTTTAGCAGCGAGAATCACAAACAGATTGTGCCTTAACCCCTTTGTTTCTACTTTTGCAGACTTAGGTTCCCACGAAGATCCTCGTGTGCTCAACCGACGTACTGATGAACCTATTTTAAATGTTACCGAAAAAATTTATTCATAAATATACAGACAAATGGTAAGTATAGATATTAGTCGAACCACCTGTGGCCAAAATAGGCCGATAGGACGAAGAATTACACAGATTACTACATGTCCATTCGGTTAGGCCAAAAGACGCTCTCCCCTGAAAATGAAGGCTATCGTGCCTAATTTATTCCTAATCCATCTATAGAACAGATAGTTCCTGTACACAAGCTAATCTGCGAAAATTCTCAGACAGATAGTTATGTCCACCCAACTATCCCCAATACATACCGTTATATTAATGGGGATAGCCGCATTAAACCACCAAACCAGACTAATCTTGCTTTGCCGAGATCTTTCATCAATACTCTATTGGTCAAAGAATGCTGGGTGAACGGTCTACTACCTTAGAATCGTCGCCGTCAAAAGATAGATTAACATACTGCGGATAAAAGATCTAAATGGATGATGATTTTCTTTTGGGTCTCTGGAATTGTGAGGAATTTCAGTCAAATTCTGGCCGACCTATAATTGGGAAAATGGGAGAGCAATGGTATCCATAATACTTCGGTTCTTCTGCTTTGTAAGTTATTCGTTGTTTAGTCTTGTTAGCCGAAAACTAACACTCTCTTCTTTTTTGCAGATTTATGCACATCTCCATCCCTGTATAGCATATTCTTAACCTCGGAGATCTATCAAAGACGCTTCTTCGGGTTAAAGAAGGATGGGCCAAAGCTTCTAAATTTCGAACGACCTACCGTTTACAGCGGTCGAGGGAAAGCAAAGTGACTGACTTCCTTCTTGAAGAGCACCGAACCGACCAACTTTCCCGAGATAAGACTTGTCCCTCTAACCGCAGAAGAAGAGATGCGCGAAAAGGGAGCAGGGTCAGGGCCCTTCTTACCGAAAACAGCTAGGCCGAAATGGCGCCTCCCAGCCAAACCGCACCTTGCTGTTGTCGCCTTCCTTTCCCAACAAGCCATCCTCTTCCCGCCAACCAAACGTGCCCGAACTTCCGAACCCGAACGAGTTCTGATTGATGAAGAAACTCCTTATTCAGCGAGCTTACCACCGAGCCCCCAACGGAGTCTTCGACCGAACTATCGCTGCTGGCACGAAATAACCTTCAACGACCGAGGTCATTCTTAGACACAGAACCGGTCGTTGCTGAGAAACCACCTGTGGCCATCAACCTGGCCAGAGCGTGTGATTGCCCAAAGACATGGAACATCACCAAAAACAGTTAACCACCGAGCTAAAGTCCATCCGGTCTGCTTACTAAATCCATGATTCTGGTTAGTGACTTCGGTTGCTTTCGTTTATGTTTTCTTTTTCTTTTAAAACTCTTCTCTTCCGGTTAAAGGGAAGTGTTTTGCTGTGTCAGGGCCATTCAAAGAACCAAATCACCCACAGGAAGTACGGAGCTGAGGAAAGTGGACAAGGCAAGCGCGGCCGAGGCAGAGGCGAAATCGGCCGAATAGAGTCGGCAGAAAGGAAAATGGCCAATCCGAGGTAGGTCGGTCGTTGTTGACCGGAATCGGTTAGTCGGCCGAGGCCGAAAAGCAAAAGACTGCCATTGTGCTGAGGACAGTACTTGCGCGAGTTGCTGAACTTGAAAGAAAGAAGGAGCCGAATAAGTGAGAAGGTTAAAACAGCCTGACCGCAGGGCTTCAAAGGAGAGCAGAGGACGCTTTACGCCCAACATGTTAATGCTCGCCAAGGATCTTTTCTTAAGTGCGGCTGGAGGGAGCCATTGGAGCTCGGTCTGATCCTCAGACCGAGGTTTTCAACCCTCCAGGCCTATTTCATACCTAACTCTTGATGGAATATGCCACGGCCATGCAACAAGTTCCTTGAGGGCATCAGATATGAAGATTCTGATGAAAGACTCTGCCCCTGGGGATTATTCGGTTGTGAATGTGGATCAGATAGATCGGCCGGTCCAGAAGTGGAAGATCTGACTATAACAGCCAAATGAAAACTGTGGCTGCGGTCGATCCACTGTTTGACTGAAGGAGTTCCTGCCGCCAGAAACGGTCTTCCAGCTGACAACTGATGCTGCCATTTGATGCCGAGATTAGATGAACTTTCTCTTAAATTGTTACTCTTTTCTTGTAACCGAATAAGGCCCCCTTGTAATGATTCTCTTGAATTGAAAATTACTTCTTCTTATTGTCGTTATTGTGTGTGATGCTTGCATTTGTAATTCTTCTATTAACCCAAGTGTTATTTTGGTTTTTGTTGTTCTAAACCATACTTACCAGCCCCAACCACTTTTAGCCGATATAATACTTTGGCTGAGAGTACTAGTGTTGGTTTTAATCCAGCCAACCACTCTTCAGCCTCACACTTACTTCGGCTGAGAGTAACAAGAGTTGTTGTATCACCAAAACCACTCTTCAGCTCACATCTACTCGGCTGAATTAGAGTAACAAGAGTTGGTTTATTTCCAGCCAAACCACTCTTCAGCCTCACACTTACTTCGGCTGAAAGAGTAACAAGAGTTGGTTTATTCCAGCAACACTCTTCGCCTCACACTTCTTCGGCTAAGGAAACAGAGTTGTTTTTCCAGCCAAGCGCTCTTCAGCCTCACACTTACTTCGGTGAAAGAGTAACAGAGTTGGTTTATTCCAGCCAACCACTCTCAGCCTCACACTTACTTCGGCTGAAGAGTAAACAAGAGTTGGTTTATTCCAGCCAATCCACGTCTTTCAGCCCTCACACTTACTTCGGCTGAGGTACAAAAGTGTTGTTATTCCAGCCAACCACTCTTCAGCTTTACACCTTACTGTCAGCTGAAGGTTAACAGAGTTGGTTTATTCCAGCCAACCACTCTTCAGCCTTCACTTACTTTTGGCTGAAGAGTAACAAGTGATTGGTTATTCCAGACCACTATTAGAAGTTATTTTTTCCAGTAACTTCTAGATATTTGGTTATTCTGACCAAATGTACTGCAAGACCATGGTCCTTATCTGGGACTTAGGAGGGTGATTGGTTTAATCAGCCAACCTCTAAAAGTTAGTTTTATCCAAGCTAACTTAGAAATAACATGTTTGCAATATATTAAGTCAATTGAACTGCATAATTATTACAAAGAGTAATTTGTGCCAAAAAAGGAATCATCATATTTTATTTGAAGAAGAGAAAATTAAATAATGTTCGGGAAAGAGAAAAGTAAAAAAGTAAAATATCTTAGAGATTGGCCGTAAATTCCATGAGCCTAGGGAATTTGGGCCTTGCCCACTTTCTTGTCTTCTAAGGTTGGTATGCCCCTTGCCGGCTAACCCAACACTTAAAAGAGACCTTCACCAATTTGAGTGCTAACTTGCCGTTCTCCTGGACAAGGTGTTTCCCACTTACATATTGCGCAATACCCAATCGCCAATTTTGAATTTGTCTTGGCATGACAATTTTTTGCTTGTATTTATGATTAACTCTCGTTGGTACGCGGCATGTGGACATGCTCTTTCTCTTCTTTCTTCTGCAAGGTTAAGTTCTAAGGCTATGCTACCTCCATTAAGCTGGATCAAAAATTTTCGCTATCGAATATGTCAGGGCAAGGCCAACTTCATATGGGATCACTGCTTCCATGCCAATTAGCTAAGGAAATGGTAATGTTTCTCCAGATTGATCGCCGAGGATGTGTGCAGTAGGACCCATAAAAACATGAGAAGTCATCCGACCACTATGCCTTTATTCTGCTTTCTCTAGCCTTTTTCTTTGTCCATCCAAGACGACTTATTGATGCTGCAGAACACATGCCCACTTAGAGAGATACGCCCATGGTGTGAATTGTAGAATCTATACTATGTATTCTTCACAAAGTTCTGAAGATTCTGCCGTCGAACTGAAGTATCCATTGCTCTGAAGATCAGTGTCTTTGGTATGCCAACCGAGTGATAATATTTCTGACCACAACTTCTTCACATCCCCTTTTTTCTATTTGATTTGACGCCAATGCTTCATGTTCTACCCACTTTGTAAGTAGTCTGTTCTGCAGAAAAGAAGTTTCATGCCTCCGGTGCTGTTGGAACTCTCTGGATAAATTTCTCAAGTTTAGAGGTCATAATTAAACATTTTTACCCTTTTGTATTGAACTTAGATTAATTTGTTTAAAATCATAAGGTGGACGGAAGGTAGAGGATAATAATAGCAGAATGTGAACTGTAGGAGGACGTGCTGCAATACTCAAGGCTCTTTTGAATTTCCTTCCAATTTTTATTCATCATTTAGCTATTCCTGTTTAAATTCTATAAGGGTCAAGGCTTTTTCAAGAACCTAAAAATAACTAACTAGATAACTCTTTATAAGAATCCATCTGCTTCTGACTCACTCCCACATTAAATAAAAATTCAAAGTTGTTTATTTTTGGTTGGCATCCATTTATGTGATCTTTATTTGACAATTCGGGCTTTTAGATTGTGTCACAATGTCCTATAAATGAACTGTGCTTTTTTTTTTTGTGTGTGTGCGCACGCGCGCACGTGCACACGCCTGGGATTGGCCTGATTTGTCCTATGTTTATTAGTTTCAGAGAATGCAAAAAAGTTCGTAATTTTCATTAACCCATATTGGCACTGCCAACTGCAGAAACCTTTGAAACTACTTTTACTGCATTATTTTGAAAGCAATTATAAGAGATACAAGGACCTCCAAAGCCCTTCTCTAGAATGGTACTTTGGTAAATGCAGTCATCAATTTTGCTTTAGAGGATGTTGTGTCTAGGTGTTTGAATCTAGTGGAGTCCTCTTTATTCTCTTCCACCAGAGGAGGTAATTTGTTGTTTTTCTTGCTGAGGCATTTATGTGGATAGTCTCTTGAAAAAGAGACAAAAAGGAATGGATATGATATGTGGGATGCCAATGTTATTCTGTTAAAGTATAGAAACAAACCGTGGCCCAAACCTGATTTTTATGCCAGGTGGTATTTCTCGATCTGTTTGATGTGAATTTTAATTGACTTTTGTTTACTTCATCCTTTTGATGTGAATTTTAATTATAGGTATTTCTCGATCCGTTTGATGTGAATTTTAATCTAACTCAGGTTTGTTAAGGGAACCAGACCATATATGTTCCCTGTTCTGTGTTGGCTAGAACATCTTGGGGGAGAGGTGAAGATTAAACTTCACTCATTTCCTCACCTGCAGAATTTTCTTCTTCAAGCTATGTCTCTTAACTATTATCTCCATTTTTTTGTTTGCCCCAGGTATGCATTAGATGATATTGGTTCTGGATCTCATGTGCATCTCAGTTTGTGTCAGAGTTGAACCCATATGAATAGGTAGTTTGGTACTAACAGAGAAGTATGCATTTTTACCAGTTCTGTTAAAATATCTTGTCTACATAGAATTATTTTTTAAGCATGCAGTTATATTTGGAAATTTGATGGGTGTACTATTGATCTTGAGGAAAACCTTTCACGGTGATGTTTCCATCGATGGGTGTACCAATTTGTAATTATTCAGGCTATGTGGTTTCTGCTTTTAAGACCAATAAGCTTTATTGATCCTTATTTGTTTTATAGTTTTTAGTGAGTTATATGTTGATATCATATGACTTTGATTGTCCATATAATACTCCATTTTATTATTTATGTGATCCTTTCTGCATTGTTGCATATTGTCTTCTTTTGTGGTGCTGTTTTACTGATATTTATGTGGAGAATCAAAATAATTATGTCATTTTTGGTGGCTGTGGGGAAAGGATTGGGGGCAGTTTAACAACTAGATAAATTACGTTATTTTTGGTGTGATCTAAATGTAAGTTTATAAATTAATTAGTAAGTTTATTCATATGCTTCTGGCGGTTTTTAAATTAATTTGTTTTTTTATTTTTCAGGTCAGAAATTTCTTGGAGAGATGCAAAATATGGTCAAAGAATTCAAGAACTTATTTTTATTTTTTATTTTTTAATGTATGTAATCACAGTTAATTTTTTTTTATTAATTTCTTTGTATATACTTTTAAACATTTAACTTTCATTTAAGAAATATATGATATTATTTCATTCAATATATGGTTGTGATTCGAAATATAGTATATAGTGTGTATTACATTATTCAAATGCGTGTGCAAAAATAATATTGATTATTCTTTAAATATGTCAATTTTTTTTTTATCACAAGTTTTATTAGTTATTAATCACACTTAAAAGGTGTGATCTAAATGTTTTTAATCACACTTAAAAAGTGTGATCTAAAGTCTTTAATCACACTTAAAAGGTGTGATCTAAATGTTTTTAACCACACTTAAAAAGTGTGATCTAAAGTCTTTAATCACACTTAAAAGGTGTGATCTAAATATTATTAATCACACTTAAAAGATGTGATGAAAGCATTTTTTAATGACACTTAAAAAGTGTGATTAAAAATGACCATTTTTAATCACACTCCTAAAGACCACATTTTAATAAAACTTAAAAGGTGTGATTAAAAAACATACATCACACCAAAAAAGTGTGATCTTTATCTATATTTGTAGTAGTGGAATCAAATGTCTAAATAATAGAACTTATTGAAATACAAAAATATGTTATGGGCTAATTAGGATATAAGTACTTGAAAGAGAATTTCTTAATAAATTCTCCTAGATCCTTTTGAGTTTCTTTTTGTTTTTGTTTTTTTTTATATTATTTTTGGTGGGTAAATTATACTGAACTCTCTTAAGGTTTATGATAATTACAGAGACCTCTTTTGAAGTTTTTGAAATGACATTGACCTCCCTTAATATTTGTTAATGATACAATGGTAACATATTATGACTTTTTATTATATTAACCTTAGAGTTGATCAAAGATATTTTTACTTAGGAGTGTTTTGGAAAGATGGAAATAAGCAGCTTTCTTGCTTATTTAAAGACTTTTTGGCTTTTTCGCAAAATGCATTTGAGAAGTGCTAAATTTCACACGCATGCGATATGCTAAAGCAGGAAAATACTCACATAGTACTCCGTGCCAAAACACAGAACCCGTTAGTAATGAATGCATGATCGAAGTCCATGTTTAAATGTCTAATGCAACACGTACAGGATGCATTTAGGGTAGGCTCGGCTAACCTAGACGTGGCATGTGAAATGCAGTCAATTGATGCACGTATTCAATTTGGAATTGAAGTTCAAATGCAGTTAGCAGGATGTACCGAGCTTAGTGCATGCAAGACAAATGTATGGATGCATGCATGCATTGCATAAGGTATGCTAATTTAAACGTGCTCTAATACTAACTATCAAAGCAGGTAAGTAAAAGGGAAGAAAGAAGTGGGGGTTGGAAGACATGCACACCACTCACACACACTTATTACAGATTTGCCCTCGCTCGGAGGGGCCAAATAAATATTACAAATAATTAACTACGCAAGCTAATTAAATATTACAAATTGCCTAATCAGTTAACAAACTAATTTAAACTAGGAAAAACAGTAAACCGCTTCGGGAGGAGAGCCAGATGCAGCGCATGCTCGGATCCTGCTCGGAAGTGTACCGCCATACATAGTCTGCCTTTGTTTTCCTTGATACACTTCTCTGGAGACTTCCAAAGTCTCAGGACTGCTTCTCTGGACATCGAGGAGTGCCACCGGCTGAATAGAATGCCCACCGGTAGTGAACTTTGATCAACGGCACAAAATGAATTCATCGGCTGGTGATTTACTGTCGGTCGGCAATATATACTGCCGGTCGGCAAAGAATGCCTGCAGAACCTGCAACTCACAGCAGCAGAGGACAGAACTTGCATGGCAATACAATTCAAGCATATATGCACCAATCATGTCCCTTATCATGGTAATGACTCAAAGGAACATGCTCCTCGGTTCTCGGGCCATCAATCACGCATTTCCATGCATGATGGTCCAAAGAATCAAGTGTGCAACTTTCATGTCAAATGAAATGCAAACCAAACAAACGAACCAAGGCCCAATTCCTATCACCAAGTCAAGGAATAAGGCATGCATGTAAGATGCAACGCAACCTAGGCATGCAAACTAAGAATGCAACATGGCATGGCAAGCCACTTATGCAAGCATACAAGCAAACATGAGGCAATGCAAACTTATGAAAAGGTGGACTTATACATGATTTAGGCAACTCTAAATAGGCCTAAAACAGTGGCCAAAGTGACCAAAATAAAGGACCAAATACACATACACACATGCACATGTTAGAGGGCCAATGCTTAGGCACAAAAGAGGAACTCTCAAGCACACTTGAAAAGGGATATCATGGACAATTAGCATGCAACATAAGCTCTGAAAACCATGCTAAGATGGTGTCAAACCAAGCAAACAAAATAGACCAAGCATGCAATGAATGGCCCAAGTACTTGAAGCAAGTCAAAGGGACTTGGACCATGGCTAAGTCAACCAAGCCTCACAAGGCTAAGAGGACTTAAAATAGGTTCAAGGCAGACCTAGACCATGCAAAGGGGATTCTTAGATGGCATCTAAGTGGCTCAAATTCAAAGGCATGCACAAATGCCAAAACATGGAGCATGCTACACAAGCTTTCAAAGCATTAAAGATGCGCCCGAGGCAAACATATAGGCATGCAAAGGGGACTGAAATGACATGATGGATGGTTCCAAATCACCAAATCAATGCAAAAATGTCATGCTATACGTTCACATACTTAAGGCCAACAAGCCGGAATGCAAAGCGACTATACTAATCATGCCAAATCCGACCCAAACAACTATGGACAGACCTAAAACATGGCAAAACATGCACAAAAGCCTCACAAGACTAAGCCTAAAACATGCTTGAACAAAGGCTAACAACCTAAGGCATATTAAGGCAATAACAAGGCATTACATGGTAGGTATGCTAAGCATGCATGGTGTACCAAAACCAACAAAAAATAGAGGCATATTATGACATAATAAGCACAAAAAGCAACTAAGGCATGGTCAACATGAAGCTTAGCTAGGTGCTCCCTCAAGAGGCCAAAAATGGTCATTTTCAAGGACAACAAGGAGAGGGGGTGGCCCTCTCCTTCTTGGGACCTCAAGGCACCATCCTCACCTCTGAAATCCCTCAAGATTTCAGTGGTGAGGAGGCCCAAACACCAAGGTCTCGGAGCTCACTCAAAATAGCACAAATTGGGGCCTTTCAAGGCCTAGGAGGGGCCAAACACCTCCAAACCACAAAACACTCTAAACAAACTATTTAGAGGGCCCAAAAACAGAACTTTTTATGTTATACACTAAGCACAAAAACAGTTCTAAGATAGGCAAAAAAAAGATACAAAAATGGGGTAAAAAGGGGTAAAATTCTTACCCTTGAAGACCTCTTCAACAATGATGCTCCAACAGCCCTCTTTGGCTTGAATCCAGCTCCAAAACACCAAAACCAGCCCCTTAGAACCTCAGTAGCCAAAGGAAGGTGAAACACTAGGTGTTTGTGTGCAATAGTATGGACTAAAACACAATTAAACACACACAAGGGTAAAAAGAGAGAGGTATAGAGATAGAATGGGTATGGATTCTAACCCTAGAACTCAAAACCCTAATATGGCTGTCTAAACTCTCTAAAAAGTCCAACCCTAAACAAGGGAGACAAGGGCTTCTCTTATAGAGCTCCTTGTCTTGTAAAGCTAACAAGACAAGCTTCTAAAGAGGGAGATCCCTCCATACACGTGTATGGAGGGGAGCCAAATGGAAGACAGCTGTGATAAAATATCTGCAAAAGCAGGTGCACAGTAGTCGGCCGGCCAAAGATGTCATTTTGGCAAAAAGGAGTGCCGACCGGCAATAAATAGTGCCGACCGGCAATATACATTGCCGGTGGCAGCAAAAACCAGCCGGTGGCCTTTGGCCATGGCCGGTGGTGTGTAGGGATGCCTCACAAGGCATTCCCTGCCCTTCCAAGGCAAAATGCAAGTGTTTGGTGCAAAACCAGACACTAAACGATCAAGGCAAAATGCAAGTGTTTGGTGCAAAACCAGACACTAAACGATCGAGTTCGGAGATCCCGAGGCAAGGCGCGTAGCCGAGACCTCCGGGAGCTCCAAACGAACACGAACATGGATAATCACCGAGTGTTCAAACGGTGACATCCAAGTCTTGAAGACGGTCAAAAATGGGGTGTCTACAGTTGCCCCTCTTTGACAGAACTCGAAAGTCATAACAATGACGGGAGTGAATGTCAAAGCCCAGAGACGACCCATTTTTGACAAGGCCGAAGACGTAAACAAAGCATACAAGCAGCAGACAAAGATATGTACCCGAGGGCAGGGGCAAAATGCAAGTCAATGGACGAAGCCGAGCATAACTTATGATCATGCAAAGAGAGCTGTAATGAAGCATACATGCGACGATTTTAAGCTAGCATATACCAAACTACACTACAATGCAGAAAGGATGTAAGAGAATTATGAAATTCTCAACACGTCTCACTCGGGAGACACAATACCTGTGCGGCTCGTCTGGTTACACCAGCTTCAAATGAACCGTACATACAATATCGTGCCTGCAAAGAAAACAAACTTAACAGGTACAATATTGTTAACAACATGCATAGTAGTGTACTCGAAATGCGTGGCAGCGCAAAGCAAGTGGGAAGCATAACAATGCTGTGAAAGTATAGACATGTAAGTGGAGCACGCGGTCTACGCGGGCATTGAATTTGATCATAAGCATGCGGTCTACGCAAGCAATGAAGTTGGACAATCATGCGGTCTACGCAAGTAAAACATGTGGTCTACGCAAGTAATGAATTTAACAATCATGTGGTCTACGTAGGTAATGGAATTGAACAATAATGCGGTCTACGCAAGCAATACATGCGGTCTACGCAAGTAATGAAATTGAACAATTATGCGGTCTACGCAAGCAATACATGCGGTCTACGCAGGTAATGAAATTGAACAATTATGCGGTCTACGCAAGCAAAACATGCGGTCTATGCAGGTAATGAAATTGAACAATAATGCGGTCTACGCAAGTAACACATGCGGTCTACGCAGGTAATGAAATTGAACATTATGCGGTCTACGCAAGCAATACATGCGGTCTACGTAGGTAATGAAATTGAACAATTATGCGGTCTACGCAAGCAATACATGCGGTCTACGCAGGTAATGAAATTAACATGCGGTCTACGCAAGTAATGAAATGGATTACAAACATGCGGTCTACGCAGGTAATGTAATTAACATGCGGTCTATGCAAGTAATGAAAGACAATGCAAATGGGGCACACATGCTAATGCAAATGAGGCACACGTGCCAATGGGAATGAGGCACACGTGCCAAATGCGAATGAGAATGAGGCACTCGTGCCGATGCAAATGAGGCACACGTGCCAATGAGAATGAGGCACACATGCCAATGCAAATGAGGCACACATGCCAATGCAAATGAGGCACACGTGCCAATGGGAATGGGGCACACGTGCCAATGGGAATGGGGCACACATGCCAATGCAAATGAGGCACACGTGCCGATGCAAATGAGGCACACGTGCCGATGAGAATGAGGCACACGTGCCGATGCGAATGAGGAACACATGCCAATGGGAACGAGGCACACGTGCCGATGAGAATGAGGCACACGTGCCGATGAAAACGAGGCACACGTGCCAATGGGAATGGGGCACACGTGCCAATGCAAATGAGGCACACGTGCCAATGAAAATGAGGCACACGTTCCAATGGGAATGGGGCACATGTGCCGATGGAAACGGGGCACACGTGCCGATGCAAATGAGGCACACGTGCCGATGAGAATGAGGCACACGTGCCGATGAAAACGAGGCACACGTGCCAATGGGAATGGGGCACACGTGCCAATGCAAATGAGGCACACGGGCCAATGGGAATGAGGCATACGTGCCGATGCAAATAAGGCACACGTGCCGATGCAAATGAGGCACACGTGCCGATGAGAATGAGGCACACGTGCCGATGAAAATGAGGCACACGTGCCAATGAAAATGAGGCACACGTGCCAATGAAAATGAGGCACACGTGCCAATGAAAATGAGGCACACGTGCCAATGAAAATGAGGCACACGTGCCAATGAAAATGAGGCACACGTGCCAATGAAAATGAGGCACACGTGCCAATGAAAATGAGGCACACGTGCCAATGAAAATGAGGCACACGTGCCAATGAAAATGAGGCACACGTGCCAATGAAAATGAGGCACACGTGCCAATGAAAATGAGGCACACGTGCCAATGAAAATGAGGCACACGTGCCAATGAAAATGAGGCACACGTGCCAATGAAAATGAGGCACACGTGCCAATGAAAATGAGGCACACGTGCCAATGAAAATGAGGCACACGTGCCAATGAAAATGAGGCACACGTGCCAATGAAAATGAGGCACACGTGCCAATGAAAATGAGGCAC
>NW_021025706.1:43812-61630 GCF_004153795.1 Camellia sinensis
TGTTTTGGATTTTGCTACTCGCAAGTAGGCTAAAATACGGATTTCAACGAGTTCTCCGAACTCAAACAATCCAACCTTCACCCACAGGCATTCAAGCAATTTAACACATAAGCATCTAGCCACATGGTAAGCATGCTGTCATGATAGCATTCACACGCATGCGATATGCTAAAGCAGGAAAATACTCACATAGTACTCCGTGCCAAAACACAGAACCCATTAGTAATCAATGCATGATCCAAGTCCATGTTTAAATGCCTAATGCAACACGTACAGGATGCATTTAGGGTAGGCTCGGCTAACCTAGACGTGGCATGTGAAATGCAGTCAATTGATGCACGTATTCAATTTGGAATTGAAGTTCAAATGCAGTTAGCACGATGTACCGAGCTTAGTGCATGCAAGACAAATGTATGGATGCACGCATGCATTGCATAAGGTATGCTAATTTAAACGTGCTCTAATACTAACCATCAAAGCAGGTAAGTAAAAGGGAAGAAAGAAGTGGGGGTTGGAAGACATGCACACCACTCACACACACTTATTACAGATTTGCCCTCGGTCGGAGGGGCCAAATAAATATTACAAATAATTAACTACGCAAGCTAATTAAATATTACAAATTGCCTAATTAGTTAACAAACTAATTTAAACTAGGAAAAACAGTAAACCGCTTCGGGAGGAGAGCCAGATGCAGCGCATGCTCAGATCCTGCTCGAAAGTGTACCGCCATACATAGTCTGCCTCTGTTTTCCTTGATACACTTCTCTGGAGACTTCCAAAGTCTCAGGACTGCTTCTCTGGACATCGAGGAGTGCCACCGGCTGAATAGAATGCCCACCGGCAGTGAACTTTGATCACCGGCACAAAATGAATTCATCGGCTGGTGATTTACTGCCGGTCGACAATATATACTGTCGGTCGGCAAAGAATGCCTGCAGAACTTGCAACTCACAGCAGCAGAGGACAGAACTTGCATGGCAATACAATTCAAGCATATATGCACCAATCATGTCCCTTATCATGGTAATGACTCAAAGGAACATACTCCTGGGTTCTCGGGCCATCAATCACGCATTTCCATGCATGATGGTCCAAAGAATCAAGTGTGCAACTTTCCTGTCAAATGAAATGCAAATCAAACAAACGAACCAAGGCCCAATTCCTATCACCAAGTCAAGGAATAAGGCATGCATGTAAGATGCAACACAACCTAGGCATGCAAGCTAAGAATGCAACATGGCATGGCAAGACACTTATGCAAGCATACAAGCAAACATGAGGCAATGCAAACTTATGAAAAGGTGGACTTATACATGATTTAGGCAACTCTAAATAGGCCTAAAACAATGGCCAAAGTGACCAAAATAAAGGACCAAATACACATACACACATGCACATGTTAGAGGGCCAATGCTTAGGCACAAAAGAGGAACTCTCAAGCACACTTGAAAAGGGATATCATGGACAATTATACACTTAACATGACCAAACATGGCATGCATAGAAGGACCAAAATCAGAGGTTTAGCATGTTAAAACAAAGCTAAAGGACTACTTAGATGGCATCTAAATGGCCCAAATACAAAGGCATACACCATGGCCAAAACATGGAGCATTGCAACACATGCTTTCAAAGCATTAAAGAGACATGCAAGGCAAACATATAGGCATGCAAAGGGGACTGAAATGACATGATGGATGGTTCCAAAATCACCAAATCAATGCAAAAATGTGCATGCTATACGTTCACATACTTAAGGCCAAACAGCCGGAATGCAAAGGACTATACTAATCATGCAAATCCGACCCAAACAACTATGGACAGACCTAAAACATGGCAAACATGCACAAAAGCTCACAAGACTAAGCCTAAACGTGCATTGAACAAAGGCTAACAACTAAGGCATATTAGGCAATAACAAGGCATTACATGGTAGGTATGCTAAGCATGCATGGTGTACCAAAACCAACAAAAAAATAGAGGCATATTATGACATAAAAAGCACAAAAAGAAACTAAGGCATGGTCAACATGAAGCTTAGCAGGTGCTCCTTCAAGAGGCCAAAAATGGTCATTTTCAAGGACAACAAGGGAGAGGAGTGGCCCTCTCTTCTTGGGACCTCAAGGCACAATCCTCACCTCTGAAATCCCTCAAGATTTCAGTGGTGAGGAGGCCCAAACACAAGGTCTCGGAGCTCACTCAAAATAGCACAAAATGGGCCTTTCAAGGCCTAGGAGGGGCCAAACACCTCCAAACACAAAACACTCTAAACAAACTATTTAGAGGGCTAAAAACAGAACTTTTTTTATGTTATACACTAAGCACAAAAACAGTTCTAAGATAGGCAAAAAAAGAATGCAAAAATGGGGTAAAAAGGGTAAGATTCTTACCCTTGAAGACCTCTTCAACAATGATGCTCCAACAGCCCTCTTTGGCTTGAATCCAGCTCCAAAACACCAAAACCAGCCCCTTAGAACCTCAGTAGCCAAAGGAAGGTGAAACACTAGGTGTTTGTGTGCAATAGTATGGACTAAAACACAATTAAACACACACAAGGGTAAAAAGAGAGAGGTATAGAGATAGAATGGGTATGGATTCTAACCCTAGAACTCAAAACCCTAATATGGCTGTCTAAACTCTCTAAAAAGTCCAACCCTAAACAAGGGAGACAAGGGCTTCTCTTATAGAGCTTCTTGTCTTGTAAAGCTTACAAGACAAGCTTCTAAAGAGGGAGATCCCTCCATACACGTGTATGGAGGGGAGCCAAATGCAAGACAGCTATGATAAAATATCTGCAAAAGCAGATGCACAGTAATCGGCCGGCCAAAGATGTCATTTTGGCAAAAAGGAGTGCCGACCGGTAATAAATAGTGCCGACCGGCAATATACATTGCCGGTGGCAGCAAAAACCAGCCGGTGGCCTTTGGCCATGGTCGGTGGTGTGTAGGGATGCCTCATAATGCATTCCCTGCCCCTCCAAGGAAAAATGCAAGTGTTTGGTGCAAAACCAGACACTAAACGGTCAAGTTCGGAGATCCCGAGGCAAGACGCGTAACCGAGACCTCCGGGAACTCCAAACGAACACGAACATGTTCAAACGGTGACGTCCAAGTCTTGAGGACGGTCAAAAATGGGGTGTCTACACATATCATTTGTAAAATTTATAAAATTGTCATTTTACCCTCCACTAACATTTTCCAAACGAAAAGAAGTTAGGATATTTTGGTAATTTCATTAGTTGGCTTATTTCTATTTTTTCCAAATGTAATTTTGTTCAAAAAAACTGACTTTTTGATTATTTGAAATAAGCAAAGAGTGATTCTACTTGCACCACCAATTAACTCGTTACACCCTCAAAGTTTATTTTTTTATTTTATATTTTTACAATTTTTTTTTTTATCATCCTCATCTCTAACCTTCCTCATTCTCCTTACACCCAAAATTTAAAAAATCCTAACCCTAATTCTCCTCCACCATCACCTTCGGTCACCTTAGGCCCTGTTGCTGTTGTTACTACTACTCATCTTCAACCATGTCGTCATTTCCACTACTCACTACTGCAGGCCCTTGTCGCCGTTGCCTCTGTCACAACCACTACCTTTTCACTCCCACTACCATCATGACCCTATCCCTCATCTAACCCGGCTTTGACCCTTGTCGCTCCGCCATAAAACAATACCACCGCCCATCGTGCAATCCTAGCTCCACCTTCGTTATCATGACTCAAACTTTTGCCCTCTTCTGTTCGTCGACAAAGCATGAAGAGAACGAGAGAGAGAGAGAGAGAACAGATCTAAAGGAAGAAAAAGAAGAAGAGGAAGAGAGAAGAAGAAGATTAATGCAGCAATGGCGAAGAAAATGGGTGAGGCGGAGAGAGGTTGAGTAAAAGCGAAGGGTGGCGAAGTGGTGGCGGAGTAGTGATGCTGGTAGTGGGTTGGTGGAGATAGTGGTGAAGGGGGAGAACTAAGGTTCGGGCTTTTTAGGTTTTGAGTGTAAAGAGAGGGAGAAGGAGGAATGTTAGAGATGAGGGTAATAAAGAAATTGTATCAATTATAAAAGTTTAAAATAAATTTTGAGAGTGTTAGGAGTTAAATTGGTGATATAAATAGAATCACTCATAAGCAAAAAAACTAAGTTATTTCTACCTACCCAAAATGCCCCTAAAAGTCAAAGATAAAATACACAAGTCAAAAATTTGTTGCCACATTATCACTTTAATTAGAACCATAAGTGAATCAGTGTGTGTGGTTCAAATACCCTCACAACCACCAATCAAAATCAAGCACCAAATTGAAACCAGTGAAATTGGAATTTGGAACCCTAATTGGTGAGAAAATGTAGTTAAACATATTAATTGGTATATTAGTTAGTGTATTAACGGATGATATGATATAATTTTTGAAATTTTAAATATTTGTAATTTGTATAGTGGGTAAAATTTATAGTTTTAAAATAGTAATATCATAACCTGTATTAATATATTAATTAGTATATCAATTGATACGTGTAGCATCATTGATAAAAACCTTAATTAAGTGAATCAGTATGTGTAGTTTGATGAGAGAGCGAGTAATAACGTGGTGCACATGTAAAATTTAGGGTATTTACACACAAATTCTAATTAAGATTTTTTAGACCATCGAATACCATTAAATTTTTAATAGCTGAAATTTCCTTTAAAGTAATGATTATTCATCATTTATGATTACCTATAAAGGAACATGATGATTTGACATTTAGTTTGATTTTCAAAACTTTAAAACATGAACTTTTAAATTGAAAAAAAAAAAAAAAACTATGTGCAAAAAATAAAAAAATTATGTTTTTTTTTTTTTTGAAAAAAATGAAAAAATTGAATTATTTTTTTGTTCAAAAACTAAAAATTTTGTGTCTATAATGAAGCATGATGATTGAACATTTATGTAGAAAATTGAAAAGAAAAATTAAATGAAAAAGTTGATAATATTCGCAGTTTTATTAGATAGTTAAATCAAACCAATAATTAGAAAGGTAAAAACGTTTAATCTCATATTCTGTTTTTTTATCAGTTAGTGAAACAATTATTTGGAATATTACCATTTAAAATTGAATGTTCCTAATTTTAAAAATTGAAAAAAACTGATAATATTCTCATTTTTACTAAATAGGACTTATTGATTTAAAAAATCTTAGATAGAATTTAAACTATTATAACATATGTAAATAGGACTTTTAAGTAATCAACTCTAAAATTTATGACGATTTGGGGCAACGCAACAATAGATAACAAAGAGAGGAGAGAGAATGACTCTGAATTATAAATCGTTAACAGAGTCTAAAATAACTTATAACTTGGACTTAATGAACCCCAACCTATGATGTGGACATAGTTATGATAAAAGGAGCACATTAATTCTATAAATTTTAGGCCAAAGAAAAAATGCCTGATGATAAGTGTCAAAAATAATAATGGGCAACGAGATAAATTTAAATATCAATTAGGATTGAAATCTCTTTCAATGAGACTTGAGAGGACTCGGGAAGAAATAATTATATTGAGGAAAAATATGTATCGGATTAATCTGTAAAGTAGAAAAGTGAAAAGTTAACCCCTTCAAGTCAAAATCCTAATTTTGTTCCCGGTTCTGATAACACCAATTTACTTCTTAACAAAACACCATTATAAATCATAATCAACTACCATGTACCGCATAATCAGTAATACACCATATACCTTTTTGTCTGATAACAAGCACTATTTTACCTTCGCAAAAAATATTTATTTTACCTTATAAGCAACAAAATAAAACTATTTTTTAAAGCAACTGGAAAATCAACAAACAAATTGTAAAACCCAAGTTATGTGTAGAATTATTTTATTGGATAGATTGGTAATTAAATTAATTTATATGGGTCATTTAGTAATATCAAGAAATCAGTTATGAGATGACATTATTATTTCTATAACTTAAGTGGGTAATTTTGCAATTTTGAAAAAAAAAAAAAAGGTTATGTCACGCCCCAAAAAAAATACATATAAATTCACATTCTTGACATGCATAGACATAAGAGAATAAAATATAATTTCCATTTATCAGAGTATTCATTACCAAAGTATTACATGTTGACAACAAAAGTAAATGTCCTACGGGCTTACAACTTTCCAAGCTAACACTTGGTTACAAAAAGAGAGTACCGACTCAAATACACTTTAAGCCCTTGGTTTGAATTTACATGTAATACCAAAATAACAAAACGACCAAAAGAGTCTTCAACTCCCAAAACCTTCCAAGCTACGTCCTTGGAGGTGGCATATCACCTAAACCTGAAAATGATGTCCCACATAGGATGAGCTAAAGCCCAGCAGAGATATACTAAACCAGATATGAGCAATAACTAAAACATTAGCATTTGATAAATGGCTAACACTTATAAACCAACTTACAACACAATCCAGTTCCATGACGAATATGTACATCTTTCATTCCACTTTCCTTTATTTAACCAATTCAATTCATAAACATGGCTCAGAACCTGGCCAAATAACTAAACATTCCACTTTCCTTTACTTAACCAATTCAATTCATAAACATGGCTCAGAACCTAGCCAAACAATTAAATGAGACTACATCCCATATTAAAACTCTTCATTTATTCACAATTCAAATGAGACTACAACTCATGTCAAAAACACTTCCAATACTTCAATTATCTACGTTATGCAAACGTATATAAGATTTTGGGACTTTCACCCTGGACACTCTGGCCAACTTAGTTATCAATGGAGTCCATCCCCTATCTCCTCCCAAACAGGTTTGAGAGTACATCCCCTATCTTCCCTCAAACCATAGAGTACATCCTCTATCTCCTCCCAAACAAAATACATATACAATGTATTTAAATAGTCAATCATATACAATGATCAATCAATACATATATTCAATGTATTATTCCAACCGTCATATTCAATGACATATTCCAAGTGATTAGTTTCAGTTTTCCCTAATCAACATACAGTGTCTACAACAATCAAGGCTATCTTCCACCAAGAGCCCAAAGCAGTTACTTCTAAACAGATAATAAATGCATTAAACAGATAAAATAACAACATTTTCATAGGTGAGTGATTAATTTATCCAACTACACTAATCAACCGCATAATTTCCCAATTTCACAATTCCCCAAATTAATTATTCAACATTATTATGGCATTTCCCCTCCTTTTTTTTTTCATTATCAACCCCAAGGTTCAATTTCATCAATTTAACAACAATAATCCCATTTTCCAATGTCTCACATACACATGGAGTTGAACATTTGAAAATCCCCTTTTCATAACCTCATAACCAACCCTAACTTTCCCAAAATCACCATGATCCACCATTTATACAAAATACATAATATCTATGTCAAAACCCATAGAAAGGTGTAGGTTATCCCTACCTCAAATGGAGAGACCAAATGGAGAAGATGATGAAACTCGAAATGCTCCAAACCCAAAGATTTTCGAATTGAAATGAAGCCTACACCAAGCTCTACACTTTATACAAAGGAACTAGGGTAGGAGATGTAACGACCCTCACTTTACTTTAGTCATGCTTGCACATACCTGTAGACGCGCCCGCGTGGGGCCCTCGCTACAGTTCGGACTCGATTTGTCACGGTTCTTAATCTGAACCAAAGAGTCCAAATTCGGCAAATCATTTTGAGAAAACAGATTTTTGAAAGAAGTGCCAAACATGGACTGCTTTGCCAGATACAGAGTCGCCACCTAAATATTTTATTTTGGGAAATTTAGGAAACCATAATTTGCAAAGAATCTTATACTAATTTCCAGTTAGAATTTCAAGAAAATGAAGATGGAGAAAAAGAATGTCTGTAAGCAATCAGTACCCAGTTGAATTCTTTCCATTAATAAGCCATAATAAATAAAAAATTATATTTATGAAATCTATGAATTAAGTTGAACATTATGAAGTGGGGCAAACACAGACCGTTGGAGCTTGCAGATGAGAGAGAGAGAGAGAGAGAGAGAGAGGAGAGGAGGTGTGTTTGTCTTGGGATTGTTAGCAGATGAGAGAGAGAGTTGATATATATTAGTGGGTAGGTAGGTGAGAGTATATAATATATATTAGAGAGAGATGAGTACATAATATATATTAGGCGGGGCAGAAACGGGGACGGGGTCGGGCCGGGGCCGGGGCGGAATTTCTTATCACCGTCCCCAGCCTGAAAATGACCGGGATTTTTTTTTTTTAATACCATCCCCGACCCGTCGGGAGTATTTTTCGGGAAAAAACTGTATTAATCGGGGTCGGGTTCTCGTCGGGCCGGGTTTAAATTGCCATCCCTAGGCCTAACCAAACACAAGATTGGAGAGGAGGGGGTGGGAGTGCCGAGCCTCGGGATACGCGAATGATGCATGCTCGGTCCATTTTGCCCGGAAACCCGTACCATGCCACTGCTGCCTCTGTTAATGCTGCCCTGCTCCTCTGAAAATTGCCAAAGTCTCAGGGTATCTTCAATGAGCACTGCATAACACCACCGGCTAAGTGAAATGACCACCGGCCATGGGGAACTTCCATCGGCTGCTTTTAAGTCTATCGGCCACCAATCCACGGCCGGTCAGCATTCTACAGTGCCGGTCGGCAAAAACTTCCTGCAGAAGCTAGTTTTTGACAACAGCAGAGGACAGGTAGTGCATGGCATAGAATTTCAAGCACATGTAAGCATGGTCATGTTCCCTATCATGTATTGAACTCAGGGAAGCATGGTCCTTGATCCTTGGGCCATCAATTGCGCATGATAGCCCAAGGGACCAAACTTGCCATTCAATGTAAAATGCATGCAACACACAAATGAGGACCAAGACCCTATCATGTCAAAGTCAAGGGGCCTCGGTAACCGAGGGTTGAGATGTGTTTCATCACTTGTAGTATGAACACCTCTCACCCTCACACTAGGTTTGACACCCCAAACCAAGCAATGCAATGCATGTTGTGCAAACATGGCTCAAAAATGCAACAAGAAGCTAAGATGCAAAACATGTCAAATGTGAAGCAATGCAAACTATCATGCAAACAATATGGTAATGCCACTAGCATGCAACACTACAAGCAATACTACAATGCACACTAGATAGGCAAGTATGTAAAGAGGTGGGCATGCAACAATGCACAAACCATAAGGATACCACAACATGCAATATCATGAGCATACTAGAAGATGCAAATATATGATCCATGGACTTACACTAAGATGGAGGACCCTCAGCCACGCCCCAAAACAGTGGCCAAAAGTGATGGAATGATGGGCAAATACTCATGCAAACTTGCATACCAAAGAGCATAAGGCTAAGGCATAAAAGAAGCCTTCTACCACAACTATCATAACCACACATGGTATGAATGAAACAACCAAAAAAACAGAGTTTTAATGCATTA
Source organism: Camellia sinensis (assembly GCF_004153795.1). Classification (NCBI taxonomy): domain Eukaryota; kingdom Viridiplantae; phylum Streptophyta; class Magnoliopsida; order Ericales; family Theaceae; genus Camellia; species Camellia sinensis. Next base: position 53,238 of record NW_021025706.1, read on the forward strand.
AAACACGCCCCAAAACCCTCATGAATGGCAACCCAAGTGACTTAAACATACAAGCATGCACAATGCCCATTTCAAGGCACAAAACTACAACACCTCAAGGCATAAAAGGATGATAAATGCTGTCATACAAGCATGATATAGGGACTGAAATAGCATGAGAAGTGACTCCAAATCATTTAAACAACCTAACCAAAGCATGCTAATAACTCATTCGCTCAAGGCCAAAATTCTAGAATGCAAAGGAGCTATGTAAAACACGACAAACATGACAAAAACAGTGGCCAATAGACCTAAAGCATGACAAATCATGACCAAAAGCTTCAATAAGCTGAGACAAATCATGAAGATATACTAGGCTAAGCACATGGCACATTTCTAAGCAAGATAAGGAATTACAAAGCAAGTACAAGATGCATGCTAAGGGCTACAAATCAAACCAAAGACAGAGGTATAACATGACTAATAGGCACCCAAAAAACTCTGAGATGGGACCAAAAACAACCAAGCATGCATGTTGCCATTTTAAGCCAAACAAAGGTAAAAGAAGGACAAAGGGGAGAGGGGTGTCCCTCCCCTACACAAGACTTCAAAATCACTCCATCACCACTAAAAATCCACTGGATTTCAGTGGTGAGAAGACCAACACAACAAAGTAAACAAAGCTTAAAGAAAAGGGCACCAAAATAGGCCAAAAGAGGCCTAAGGGGAGGAGTTCGAGCCCCAATGCCAAAACACCCTTAATGAGAGATGTTAAGCACGAAAATACAAGACTTTTTCATGTTATACACAAAGCTTAAATCAGCATGCAAGACAGGTAGAAAACTAGTGCAAGTTTGGGAAAACTAAAGCAAATGTCTCACCCTTGAAGAAACCTTGAAGAACAGATGATCTAGCCACTCTCTACTGATCAAAATCAGGCCAAAACCTCAACAAACAACCCTCAATGCCTCTCAATCTCGGAGCAAGGTGTAATGGTGTGTGTGTTAGTGCAAAAGTAAGGTCAAAATGCACTTTTAGGCTTCCAAACACACCCTAAGGATGAGAGAGAGGGAGATATAGAGAGAGAGGATGATATATCAGATCTATAGATATAGAAGCTCCTCTTTTTGATTCAAATGCTCCCCCCTTATAGAAGTTCCCCCTTGCAAAGCTTACCAAACAAGCTTGCTTAGAGGGAAATCCCTCCATACACGTGTATGGAGGGGAACAGAGTGGGTGCCAGCTATCACAACTGGCACAAAATATCTACCAAAAGTAGATGAACAGTGATCGGCCATTCAAAATTGCCATTTTGGCAAAATAAATGGCCGACCGGCAACAAAGAGTGCCGACCGGCAATATACATTGCCGATGGCATAAAAAAAATCACTGGCCGGTGGTCTCAAGCCATGGCCGGTGATGTGTGGGGATGCCTCACAAGGCATTCCATGCCCCTCCAAGGCAAAACACAAGTGTTTGGTGCAAAACCAGACACAACACGGTCGAGTCGAGAGATTCTGAGGCAAGGTGCGCAACCTAGACCTCCGGGAACTCAAGACGAACACAAACAAGGGTAATCACCAAGTGTTCCAAAGGTGACGTCCAAGTCTTGAGGACGGTCAAAAATGGGGTGTCTACAATACCCCATGATCTTGTCTTGATATGTTGCATTTGCAAAACCTTGATTTGTCTTGCATAAATATTACTTGCATGCTTTGTTCTTTGTTTGGTGTGTGTGTTTAGCCTAGGTTAATCCAAGCCGAGGTCACCTTAAGCTTAGAACCATCTTGGAGCCACTTTGGTTGACCTCAAGGCCGAGATGTGTATTATCTAGGCCGAGATGTTACCTTGCGCCTAAGTGATCTTGTTCTTGGATTGGTGTGACCTAGACCGAGGTGTGGCACATCTAGGCCAAGTGTTGTCCTTCCTAGCCGAGATCATTGTTCCTTACTTGCCGATGCCTTGTTTTTAGCAGAGATCATTACCTACCGGAGTGCCTATGCCATCTTGCTTGCTGAACACACTTTGTCATGGTCTTGTCTTTCCACTCAGTCAACTTTTTGAGTAGAGCCAACCAGCCATTGCCACATGTCCGAGCTGAGTGTTAAATCAGCCGGCAGAGAGAGAAATGTATCATTTGTTGTATGTCTTTGTTCTTGAGGAGAGAGAAGCTCTAGAAGAGGGAGAAGGAGTTCTTAGAGAGGAAATAGATTTCCAAGCTTGCTCCTTAGAGTTCAAACCATTTGATTCGTGTTTCGAGGTTAGAATCTTAATCTACTCTTGTTGTTCTTATTGTTCATCTAGCTGCATTACATGATCGAGCACGATTTGTAAGCCATGCATCGATTTGAAGTTTGGTTTTAGAAAGAGAAAGTGTCATTCATGTGTTCTTGAATAAAAGCCCTGTTTGATCCGAAAGCTTGCATCAAGATTCATGTTTTTGTGTTTGTTTTCATAAGATCTTCGAGTATGGGTACCCAGGTCCATGTTTTTGAATTCACAGCATGAAATCTCAGATTTTTTAATGATAAGTTATGATCTTTGCATCCATGTTCTTCATGTTCATGTTCTTCAAAAAAAGGGAAACCCAGATTTTTCCGGCTTCATTTCCTTGAATGTGGCCATCGGGGGCCACACCTTGGCAAGGAGGTGTGGGACCTCGGCCAAGACCTGGTTGGTGCCCAGCAAGTTTTCCCGAGATGAGAAACGGTGTTTTGTTTCGGTTCGACTTAGTTTTGAAGGAATACCGAGATCATTTGCATCCATGTAAAGCTTGTTTGAAAGTTCATTCAATAGACTTTGTTTTAAAGTCACATTTTGCATACTCTTAGCATCATGAGGAGGGGAAGACCACCAGTTGGCCGAGATCATCCCGAAGACAGATTGGACAGATTAGAGAGATTGGTCGAAGGTTTGGTCCGTGAGTTGAGACAACCTAGGCCACAAGATGCTAGTATACCTCTACCCAGGCCGAGCAGACAAACGGCCAACATGTAGTTCTGCCTCCACCTCCTCCAGCGCCGCAAGTGCCTCCACAACAAGCTTTATATGGGGACGACACCATAGCCCGGATCTGAGAGTTTAAGAAAATGAAACCGCCGAGATTCTCTGGAGGTATAGAGCCGATGAAAGCCGAGGCGTGGGTCTTGGAAATGGAGAAACTGTTTGAGATTTTTCCAAGCACCGACGCCCAGAAGGTGTCATTGGCCGTGTTCACCCTAGACGATGATGCACGAAGATGGTGGATGACGACCCGAGAAAGCAACCCAAGTTTGACTTAGGCCAGATTTTTAGAGTTGTTTTACAACAAACACTTTCCCCTTAGCGTTCGAGACCGCAAGACTACAGAGTTCCAGACTCTAACACAAGGCAGCAAGACGGTGGCAGAATATGACCGTGCTTTTGCCGAGTTGGCAAGATATGCGCCTCACATGGTCGATGATGAATACAGAAAAGCCAGAAAGTTTGAAAGTGGGCTTCGTGGGCCGATACAAGATTGAGTTAACATGGTCAACATGCCGACTTACGCCGGAGTATTGGACAAGGCCATCCTTGCAGAAGCTAACTTGAACCGATATAAAAATCCAGGAGAGAGCCAGAACTATGATAGTTGCCGAGTTCCGTTTAACGCCAAGAAGAAAGCGAATGTGGGCAGCTCCAGCAACTCGAACCAGGAAGGTAATGCTAAGCCGACGTGTGCAAGTTGTGGGAAACCGCATTCCAGGGTTTGCCGTTGGGCATCAGGAGCCTGTTTTGAATGTGGCGAAATGAGCCACCGCGTGAAAGACTGTCCAAAGTCAAGGACTGATGATGGTAAGAAGAATGGGAGTACCTCGGGCTTCGCACAGAGAAATAACATCTGAAGGGCCCAGACGAGACAGGGCAGAGTTTTTGCATTAGTACCAGGAGACACTCAGAATGCTGAGACAGTCATGTTAGGTATACTCCCAATCTGCTCTCAAGATGCATACATATTAATTGATTCGGGTTCTACACATTCATTTGTATCTGCTAAGTTTGCCGAGAAGTTAAATAGAGAATAAGAACCCCTTGATTATATGTTATATATATCTACTCCATCTGGGAGAACTATGATTGTTGCATCAATTTATAGGGCGTGTGTCGTTGTGATTGAGGGCATAGAATTATTAGTTGATTTAATGCCGTTAAGCATGACTCACTTTGATGTCATATTGGGAATGGACTGGTTAGTAGCGAATTATGCATCTATTAATTGTGTTTCAAAGAATGTCACACTGAAACCCCCAAATCAAGCCGAGGTTATTTTCTAGGGTAAAGGAGTAGTATCCCCACCTTACTTAATCTCATCCATGAAAGCCTATAAGTTGATCTAAAAGGGGTGTCAAGGTTATCTGTGTAGTATACTAAGTGAATTGAATGGACATGTTGAGTTAGCCGACATCCCAGTGGTTAGAGAATTCCCCGATGTCTTTCCAAATGAATTGCCTGGCTAGTCAGTGGATAGAGAAATAGAATTTACGGTTGATGTTATGTCGGGAACCCAACCTATCTCCAAAACACCCTATAGAATGGCCCCAGCCGAACTCAAGGAACTGAAACTACAATTACAAGAATTGTTGGACAAGGGATTTATTAGGTCGAGTACTTCACCTTGCGGAGCACCAGTTCTATTTGTCAAGAAAAAGGATGTGCCGAGAACTAAATAAGGTGACCATTAAGAATAAATATCCATTGCCGAGGATTGATGATTTACTTGATCAACTACAAGGGGCACGGGTCTTTTCCAAGATTGATCTAAGGTCGAGCTACCATCAGCTGAAGGTTAAGGCCCAGGATGTCGAGAAGACTGCCTTTCGGACAAGGTATGGCCACTACGAATTTTTGGTAATGCCTTTCGGAGTGACCAATGCTCCTGCAGCATTCATGGATTTGATGAACAAAGTTTTTAAGCCGTACCTAGACGAGTTCGTGGTTGTTTTCATCGATGACATACCGATCTATTCCAAGAGTGGTGATAAGCATGAGAAGCATTTGAGGCTAGCCTTACAAATCCTAAGAGACAGGAAATTATATGCCAAGCTTAGCAAGTGTGAATTTTGGCTTTCCAGCATTTCATTTTTGGGCCATGTGATTAATGAAGAAGGAATCTCTGTTGATCCAAGTAAGATTGAAGCTGTCGTGAATTGGCCGACGCCGACTAATGTGTCCGAGATTCGTAGTTTTCTGGGTTTGGCCGGCTATTACAGGAAGTTTGTGAAGGATTTCTCAAGGATTGCAGTACCACTGACACAACTAACTCAGAAAGGAGTGGCGTATGAATGGATCGAGGATAGGGAATCAGCTTTTCAGGCGTTAAAAACGAGGTTGGTTACAGCACCGATACTTATACTACCGTCAGACAAGGAAGAGTTTCAGATTTATAGTGATGCTTCACATAAGGGATTGGGTTGCGTGTTAATGCAAGGAGGTAAGGTTATAGCGTATGCCTCCCGTCAGTTGAAACCTCACGAAAAGAATTACCCTACCCATGATTTAGAGCTAGCAGCCGTGGTGTTTGCTTTGAAGATTTGGCATCATTACTTGTATGGGGCTTCTTGCCAAGTTTTCACAGATCATCAGAGTTTGAGTTATTGAAAGACTACGACATGCGAATTCAGTATCACCCAGGTAAAGCAAACTCAGTAGCCGACGTCTTGAGCAGAAAATCAATTGGAAGTCTGGCATGCTTAGCCATGACTTCAGCAGAGCCGACCGCTATAGAGGAAGTGAAGGCCAGACAAATGGAAGACAGATTCTTCAAGAAAGTTGCTGATGAGATTCTCACTAAGCCGAGGTCAGGGAACACTATTGAAAATCAGGTACTTAAGTTTGAAGGAAGATTGTGTGTGGCCGACATTCCAAAGTTGAAAAGAAAGATTCTGTAGGAATCTCATGGTTCCAGATTTGCTGTTCATCCAGGGAACACTAGGATGTATCAAGATGTGAAACAAACTTTTTGGTGGCCGAATATGAAAAGAGAAATAGCCGAGTTCGTATCCCAGTGTTTGCATTGTCAGCAAGTGAAAGTAGAACACCAGAGGCCAGCAGGACTACTTCGACCTTCGCCGATTCCTGAGTCGAAATGGGAACACATCTCCATGGACTTTGTGGTTGGTTTGTCGAGGACACAAAAAGGCATGGATTCAATTTGGGTTATCATTGACAGATTAACTAAGTCAGCACACTTCTTGCCTGTTCAGACTACATTCAATGCTGACCGACTTGCTGTACTGTATATGAATGAGATTGTGAGACTTTATGGAGTGCCGATATCCATTGTGTCAGACTGAGATCCGAAGTTTGTTTCTAGATTTTGGCAGAGTTTACAAAGAGCTTTGGGAACCGAGTTGAATTTTAGCACAGCTTTTCATCCCCAGACCGATGGACAAACAGAAAAAACGATTCAGACACTCGAAGATATGCTCAGACTATGTGTGTTAGATTTCAAGGGAAGTTTGGAAGTACATCTACCGTTAGTAGAATTCGCTTATAACAACACTTATCAAGCTAGCATTGGCATGGCGCCGTACGAAGCTTTGTATGGAAGGAAGTGCAGATCGCCGATATGTTGGACTGAAGTGGGAGATAAAGCTTTGATTGGCCCCGAGCTAGTTCAAGTTACAACCGAGAAGATTAAGCTCATTCGACAAAGGATCAAAACTGCTCAAAGTTGACAGAACAGCTATGCCGACCAGAGAAGAAGAGAGTTAGAATTTGAAGTTGGGGATCACGTATTCCTGAAGGTTTCACCAATGAAAGGAACTTCCAGATTTCGGAAGAAAGGTAAGTTAGCACCTCGTTACATCGGGCCGTTAGAAATACTTGAGAAGGTTAACCCAGCTGCCTATAGACTGGCTTTACCACCAGAACTAAGTCAAGTTCACAATGTGTTCCATATTTCGATGTTGAGGAAATATATTCGAGATCCACTGCATGTAATTGATTACTCCGGGATTGTGATTAATGAAGATTTAGGCTACAAGGAGAAGCCGATAAGAATTATTGACAGACAGGTGAGACAGTTGAGAAACAAGTCGATACCGATGGTAAAAGTTGAATGGAAGGAGCATTATGGCAAGGAGGCTACATGGGAAAAGGAAGAAGAAGTGAAAATCCGACATCCGGAGTTATTTGTAGAGCAAGGTAACTTAAGTTTGGGGACCAAACTTCTTTAAGGAGGGTAGGATGTAATGACCCTCACTTTACTTTAGTCATGCTTGCACATACCCCATGATCTTGTCTTGATATGTTGCATTTGCAAAACCTGAATTTGTCTTGCATAAGTATTACTTGCATGCTTTGTTCCTTGTTTGGTGTGTGTGTTTAGCCTAGGTTAATCCAAGCTGAGGTCACCTTAAGCTTAGAACCATCTTGGAACCACTTTAGTTGACCTCAAGGCCGAGATGTGTATTATCTAGGCCGAGATGTTACCTTGCGCCTAAGTGATCTTGTTCCTGGATTGGTGCGACCTAGACCGAGGTGTGGCACATCTAGACCGAGGTGTGGCACAGCTAGGCCAAGTGTTGTCCTTCCTAGCCGAGATCATTGTTCCTTACTTGCCGATGCCTTGTTTTTAGCCGAGATCATTACCTACCGGAGTGCCAATGCCATCTTGCTTGTTGAACACACTTTGTCATGCTCTTGTCTTTCCACTCAGTCACCTTTTTTAGTAGAGCCAACCAGCCGTTGCCACGTGTCCGAGTTGAGTGTTAAATCATCCGGCAGAGAGAGAAATGTATCATTTGTTGTATGTCTTTGTTCTTGAGGAGAGAGAAGCTCTAGAAGAGGAAGAAGGAGTTCTTAGAGAGGAAACAGATTTCCAAGCTTGCTCCTTAGAGTTCAAACCGTTTGATTTGTGTTTCGAGGTTAGAATCTTAATCTACTCTTGTTGTTCTTATTGTTGATCTAGCTGCATTGCATGATCGAGCACGATTTGTAAGCCATGCATCGATTTGAAGTTTGGTTTTAGAAAGAGAAAGTGTCATTCATGTGTTCTTGAATAAAAGCCCTGTTTGATCCGAAAGCTTGCATCAAGATTCATGTTTTTGCGTTTGTTTTCATAAGATCTTCGAGTATGGGTACCCAGGTCCATGTTTTTGAATTCACAGCATGAAATCTCAGATTTTGTAATGATAAGTTATGATCTTTGCATCCATGTTCTTCATGTTCATGTTCTTCAAAAAAAGGGAAAACCAAATTTTCCCGGCTTCATTTCCTTAAATGTGGCCATCGGGGGCCACACCTTGGCAAGGAGGTGTGGGACCTCGGCCAAGACCTGGTTGGTGCCCAGCAAGTTTTCCTGAGATGAGAAACGGTGTTTTGTTTCGGTTCGACTTAGTTTTGAAGGAATGCTGAGATAATTTGCATTCATGTAAAGCTTGTTTGAAAGTACA
>NW_021025706.1:64863-162476 GCF_004153795.1 Camellia sinensis
ACCTTTGAAAGTCCGTACGTGCTAGGGGACTATAAGCACTTGTAGCACAACCTTTGAAAGTCCGTACGTGCTAGGGGACTATAAGCACTTGTAGCACAACCTTTGAAAGTCCGTACGTGCTAGGGGACTATAAGCACTTGTAGCACAACCTTTGAAAGTCCGTACGTGCTAGGGGACTATAAGCACTTGTAGCACAACCTTTGAAAGTCCGTACGTGCTAGGGGACTATAAGCACTTGTAGCACAACCTTTGAAAGTCCGTACGTGCTAGGGGACTATAAGCACTTGTAGCACAACCTTTGAAAGTCCGTACGTGCTAGGGGACTATAAGCACTTGTAGCACAACCTTTGAAAGTCCGTACGTGCTAGGGGACTATAAGCACTTGTAGCACAACCTTTGAAAGTCCGTACGTGCTAGGGGACTATAAGCACTTGTAGCACAACCTTTGAAAGTCCGTACGTGCTAGGGGACTATAAGCACTTGTAGCACAACCTTTGAAAGTCCGTACGTGCTAGGGGACTATAAGCACTTGTAGCACAACCTTTGAAACTCCGTACGTGCTAGGGGACTATAAGCACTTGTAGCACAACCTTTGAAAGTCCATACGTGCTAGGGTACGATAAGCATTTGTAGCACAACCTTGTTAATGTCATCCCTTGAAACTTGAAAGCCTTGAAAGACTTTGATTGATGAAGCTTGAAAGACTCGTTAGATGAGCTTGTTTTGTCCTTGATTTTGTACAAGAAATAATGTCTATCGCTTTGATAAAGATCTCGGATATTATTCATGCAAACCCTTTATTACTTGTACCATTCACTGAGTATCCAGGCTCACCCTCTCTATATATATATGTAGGTGATGAGCAGGACGGCAACGATGCCTAGATATGCTTTGCAACTTGTTTTGGATTCGCATTTTGTAGCATCTTGAAGATCATGCTTCTTAGCTTGCATTTCATTGTATTTTGTATATGATGGTTCGAGAAGCCTTTTGGTCAATATGTATTTTTGTACTTCATTTTATTTGTATCCAAGTTGTAAAGTTGTGTAAAGATGTATGCCATTTCATTTGACTTCTGCACAGCTCTTATGGACTAATTAGATTTGTATATATTGCTTCCGCACATGTTAGCCCCATACGTAATACTCTGATTGTGTGTGAATTTTGAAAGTTGGCCATCGGTAATCTCGGATTACTGGCCCTCACGGCACCATTCTACTAGGGACGGAATGGGGTTATGACAGGAGACCACTAGAACTAGATGGATTTGTAGAGAGAAGTGATGGTTTAGAGAGAGAGGCAGCCGTTCTAGGGTTTGAGAGAAAAAAAGGTGATAAAAAAGTGAAGTGTGACCCGCTGCTGGCAACTGATATATTCGAAGCTCGCTCGAGCGAAAGAGTGGTCGCTCGGGTGACTAGACACAAAGAAACCTTGCTCGAGCGCAGAAAGCCTTGTTCGAGTCAACAATATGAAGCTTCAGGTCTGTAACCTAGAAGCACGCTCGAGCGAAGAAAAGCTCGCTCGAGCGAAGAAACCCAAAACGTAGTCCTCGCTTACTCGAGCGAAGGAAAGCTCACTCGAGCCCAGAAACACAACCTTCAGGTCCAAAACTAGACGCAAACGCATGCTACATAATACTCTGATTGTGTGTGAATTTTGAAAGTTGGCCTTCGGTAATCTCGGATTACTGGCCCTCACGGCACCATTCTACTAGGGGCGGAATGGGGTTATGACAGGAGACCACTAGAACTAGATGGATTTGTAGAGAGAAGTGATGGTTTAGAGAGAGAGGCAGCCGTTCTAGGGTTTGAGAGAAAAAAAGGTGATAAAAAAGTGAAGTGTGACCCGCTGCTGGCAACTGATATATTCGAAGCTCGCTCGAGCGAAAGAGTGATCGCTCGGGTGACTAGACACAAAGAAACCTCGCTCGAGCGCAGAAAGCCTTGTTCGAGTCAACAATACGAAGCCTCAGGTCTGCAACCTAGAAGCACGCTCGAGCGAAGAAAAGCTCGCTCGAGCGAAGAAACCCAAAACGTACTCCTCGCTTGCTCGAGCGAAGGAAAGCTCACTCGAGCCCAGAAACACAACCTTCAGGTCCAAAACTAGACGCAAACGCACGCTCGAGCGCAATACTTCTCGTTCAAACCACAAGACACAACAGTCAACTCTCGCTCGACCGAAGGAATCAAAACACAGAGCTCGCTCGAGTAGCAAAAACCTCGCTCGAGCGAAGAAGCAAACATCTGGGCAGTAACTATTGGTTTAAACTCACTACCAACGTGTAACACACCTGCCCAATACATCCCAAAATTCGAATACAAGGAATTAAAGGACGAAAACAAGATATAAACAATAACCAACACCACGGAACCTAAGTCCGGAATACAATAAACGATGGAGGGAAAATCGGGATCGCTATAGGTTAAATAAGCCAACTACCGTGGTTTTTAGTCTTGGAGGAAAAAAAACAAAAGGAGGTTCGTGGATGCTGCGGAAGGTGAAGGCAGCAAGGGCTTGAAAAAGTTAAAGAAAAGAATACAAAACCAAAGTGAAGAGGGAGGATTCATAGAGTGGTTGTTTTGCTTTATTCATCACTTAGGTAAGATTTATTTTATTGTATTCCTATCTATGATTTTAGTGTTAATATATCAATAGATAATTTTATGGGCATATATGATTAAATAAATATATTGATGTAGTCTATGTTGGGGGTCTCGGTTTCGCTGAATTTTAGAGTGTATTTTGCATTCCATTCGGGTGGTTCATATTTTGAGACTGATATGTGATGGGTTAAGTTTAATGGTGGCGTGTTTGTGAGATACAAGATTGGCTACAAGCAATTACAAATTTATACATGTATACAAACAACAATAGAATAATATAGGTTGAGAATTTCTGAAGCCGTGATGGCTTTGTTTTGATTCTGAATTGTGGGGGTTCCTAATAGACTATTGGATAAATTTATTCTATTGTTGCTACAAGAAGAGGAGGATGGGTGCAAATAATAATTGCTTATGCGGTGTAATATTTTATTAGGTTTGTGAGATTAGGGTGGATCTTGGTAATTTGAGATTAGCTTGGGAAATTTTATTTTAGCTGTTTGAGATAAGTAACCGTCTATCACTGTTGGTACATTTTTATTCCTATTGAATTGTTTAAAATTATAATTATTTATTTGTAGCCTTCATATTCTCTTAAAATAAAATATGGGTCAAGTATAAAACAACATCAAATATTATTATGAAAATTATTTAAATATTTTGTGGAACTATTCTGAAAATTATACTAAATGTTTATTCTAAAAATATTGAATATTTTATTTAAAAGTTGTGTATTGTTTGAATTTTGAACATCACTCTAGTCTAACTATGATTTGGACCCTAGCCAATGGGGGTTATTTATTGGCACAGAAACTAATTTCTTTTGGGGCTTTACCACTGGCCTATGTGTGGTTTTGGGCCTTGTCATGGGCTAAGTGACCGTAGTCACCAAGACTTGGGTTTTGTGAATCGAATCATTGAACCGTCTGAATATCGAACCATCGATTTGAACCACGAAACTACTTAGAGTTATCTCATTGTCTTTTCAATTAAATTGTATTGCTACATTGTTTACTTTGAGCTATGAAACTATCTTAAAAAATAATTGTTTATTTATTGAATCGTAGCAAAAATATATTTATTGGTTATCGACTATTTTTTTTTTTTGTATACTTGATCCAGCTAGCAGTGATGGTTGGTTATTTACTGGGCTGTGTAGCTTACCCTTATTATTTTATTTTTTTTTCTAGATTCTGAAGAGTAAAGCTGCGCAGGGTTTTCACTTGTGGGAGTGCCGAGAGTAGGACTATGATTTAAGTACTTGGATTATTATTTTGTTAGTGAATTATATTAGTGGATTTGGTGGATAATTTCGTATGATAAGAATTATTTATTTTTTTATGGATTTTGGCATTTTATTAATTAAAGATTTAATTTGAATTTTTTTATATTGTTGGTTGTGTGATTGGACTCTTAGCCTTGCATGCTCACTTAAATTTGTATACTTGATCCAGCTAGCAGTGATGGTTGGTTATTTACTGGGCTGTGTAGCTTACCCTTATTATTTTATTTTATTTTCTAGATTCTGAAGAGTAGAGCTGCGCAGGGTTTTCACTTGTGGGAGTGCCGAGAGTAGGACTATGATTTAAGTACTTAGATTATTATTTTGTTAGTGAATTATATTAGTGGATTTGGTGGATAATTTCGTATGATAAGAATTATTTATTTTTTTTATGGATTTTGGCATTTTATTAATTAAAGATTTAATTTGAATTTTTTTATATTGTTGGTTGTGTGATTGCACTCTTAGCCTTGCATGCTCACTTAAATGAGTGTGTGGCGTTGTCACGAAACTTAGGGCATGACACAAATGATAAGATTAACCTATTTTGAAAAAAATGAATTTACAAAATAAAAAAGTAGAATCAACTTGATTCCAAAATCAAGCGTTCAGGTTAATATGATTTAATCAATATGTAAAAGCATTCAATTTTCAAAATCTAATAAGAAAATTATCCTAATCCATTGTCATAATAAATAAAATGTTAAAATCAAATGATAAAAAGGAAAAAAAAAATCGGTGTGCAATGCATTTGTAATCCTGCACAAAATTACATTACATAAGTAATCTCACAAAAATACATAAATTGAATATCATTTTTGTGAGATCATGTAAAGTCGTAAAATTTTACACATTTTGTGTAGGGTTGCATACGGTGTGCATTGCACACCAGAGCATTTTTCGATAAAATTAACTCAATTTTACTTGCAACGTAGTTTTTTTTCTAAGATGTTGTAGTTGTATAAACTGTATTGCTAGTTACTCTTATTGCTAAAGAAGCTTGGCATTAATTAGAATTGAAATCATTCTTGTTACTCATTTTGAGATTCAAAAATCAAAACAATTCAGTACTTATAATAACTCGATCCTCTTTTATGCCTTAAGTCTTTAATTATATGTGTGATTATAAGCTTGATGTGAAATTCCATGTGAAATTGTGTTTAATTATGTGAATTATATGATTATGGAGTTATATCTGTTGGTTATCAGAAAATTTGTTGAAATTGAGACATTGGGACAGTTTCTTTTTCCATGTTCATTAATGGGACCAAACAGACTAGTTTTAAACCTCTACAGGGTCTCCGTCAAGGGGACCCTCTTTTCCCATATCTGTTTATCCTCGTCATGGATGTGTTTTCGAAATTGATTGATCGTAGTGTTTACAATGAGAGATTGACTGGGCTACGAATTCGACGAGGTTGTCCAACGTTGTCACACTTGTTCTTTGCAGATGATACGGTGCTTTTTGTCAAGGCCAACAGGGCGGAGTTTCTTGAAATCTGCAGATTGTTACAAGTCTATGGCCAAGCTTTTGGGCAATCGATTAACTTTGATAAGTCGGGAGTGCAATTCTCAAGTAATGTCTCTAACTCTCGACAGATAGAGGTGTGTGGTTTGCTTGGTATTCTGCGGATGCACGCTAATGCTAGATACTTGGGCCTGCCGTCGTGTTGGGGTCACTCCAAGGCTGAAGCTTATAATTTTTTGTGTGAGAAAGTGTTGTCCAAATTGCAAGGATGGAAGGCGAAGTTGCTTTCCCAAGCAGGTCGGGAAGTCCTCATTAAATCAGTCGCCCAGGCAATACCCACTTATACCATGGCCCGTTTCTTGTTTCCCAACAAGCTGTGTGATAAATTGAGTTCCTATATTAGGAATTTCTGGTGGAAAGGTGATTTGGAGGGGAGAGGTATCCATTAGTTCAGCTGGAATAAACTATGCTTCACGAAAATAAATGGTGGTTTGGGCTTCCGCGACTTTCGGGCTTTCAATAGAGCTCTCCTCGCTCGTCAAGGTTGGCGTTCAATTAAATTCCTAAATTCCTTATTTGCAAAAATTGTAAAAGGCATTTACTACCCCAACTCGAATTTTTGTCATGCTGCGCGAGGGGTGCGACCTTCATGGGCTTGGCTCAGTTTACTTCGGAGAAGGGACATTCTTACATGAGGCTTACGATGACAGGTTCTGAATGGTAAATTTATCAATTTCTGAGATGACCAGTGGATACCATCTAATCTAGGCTTTCGTGTTCAATCAGTGAGGCATAGTGCGGTTTCGATGCAAAAGGTCAATGAGGTCATTAATTCTTTATGCAAGCAGTCGGATGAAAGGAAGCTCCGAAGCCTAGTGTCTGGAGCGGATTGCGATGCTATACTTTCTCTTCCAGTTTCAGTTGAGGATAAGAATGATATACTACTTTGGCACCATGATTCAAAGGGTTATATGGTTAAGTCGGGGTATCATGAAGCAGTGAAACAAGCGCACTTGGCTTGAATCTGTGAGTTGGTCGGAGAAAGAATGGATGTTTCTATGGAATCAGAATTTACCCCCCAAACTCAAGCACTTCGTCTGGAAAATTTATCATAATGCTCTGGCTACTTGTCAGAATCTTTTTGCTAAACGGTGTGCCAATACGGCCTGCTACCCTGTGTGTTTAACAGCAACTGAATCTATTGAGCACCTTTTGTTCGACTATGAATGATCCAAAAGAGTTTGGTTTGGGTGTAACCTTGGTTTTCAATGTGATGATCTTGGCAGCCTTTCGGTTAGAGATTGGTTTGGAAAATGTTTTACATCTTTGGGGGCTTCAAGTTGGGGGAAGTCTGTGATTTGTTCCATGGTTTGGATGGCTTGGACCATATGGAAAGGTCGAAATGATCATCTGTTCAACCACTGCCTAGTTGATCCAGCAGGGGTGATAGGGAAGACCAAGCACGATGAAGCTAAATTCTTGGTCACATGCACAGTTACTATAGCCCGTTCGATTGTAGTAACGGGTGTGGACCACAGAGGGTCTGCATGGGTTCCTCCTTTACGAGGCAAGTGGAAATTCAACTATGACGCATTCATTGACTTGAAGCAAGGAACTGGCGCAGTAGCAGTCCTTCTTCAGGATCGCATGGATCTACTGGTGGATGGCATGGCTTGCAAGATTTGAGTGAGGTCAGTTGCTCAAGAAGAATTGCTGGTAGTTCGGCACACTTGTCTTATGGCCATTGCACTCAATCTTGCTGAACTGGAAATTGAAAGTGATTATAAATTCGTTATTCACCTCAGTGTATCCAAAGGGGTCCCTCCGTGGGAGCTTCTTGCTATGCTGAGTGACGTTAGATTGATGGCCACGAGCTGACAACTGAATTTTCATTGGTGTCCTAGAAATGGTAATAGGGCAGCCCACTGGGTTGCTTCTACTCGTTTTCACAATTCTCTACTCATTAATTGGGTTGCCCAACCATCCATGGGTCTTGTTAGGTGCTTATCTTCCAATTCTATGTAGTTGTTGGGATGTTTTCCTCGATCAAAAAAAAAAAAAAAAAGACATTGGGATCAGAAATTCACAGCTTTAGAGGCATGATAACCCAAAATTTAATTTATAGTTATGATTAGCATGATTTTTAGATCATAATATAAAGTTTTGTCAAAATTTGATTCGTAATGAATTAAATTGATTTAATTTGGCCATATGTCTCAGTTAAATTATTTAGACTCATAACTTAAAACTGGGTAGATATAGTGGATACATATATGAGCCTAGAAGACTTAGTCTCATCAAGAACACCAAAAATATCTCCTGGAGAAAGAGAGAGAAGAAGAGAAAAGAGAAAAGAGGAGAGAACTCAACCTAAGTGGAAGATTGAAGGAGATTGAAGGATAATTCAAGGATTGTCTCAAGGTAAGTGTAAATCAACTCTAATACCTTAAATCTTTCCTCAATTGATGAGAATCAAGCCTTAAGAAGAAGTTATACACTTATATAAGTTAGGGTTTTGACCTTAAAGATCTTGTTTGAGAAAATATTCATGGATAACATCAAGATTCATTGTTTTGATCTAATGTGGGAGTGGATTCTTGTACTTTGGATATCTTGAGTTAGCTTGAGAAGAATTACCTTCTAATCTTTAACTTTTACATGCCTTCCACTCATATGTGTGTATATGTTTGGGGAAGATCATGAAAAGATGATGAAATGAGTGAAAGGTGGTAATTTGAGTTGTAAATGTCCAATTAAGATGAGCTATGATTTACTTGGGCTTGAGATTTATGTTTATTGTGATTATATACTATGCTTTTGGAATAAAATTTCTTGAATTGGAGCCTTGAAATGCCTTTGGAAAGTTGAAATTGTTAAATTTTCGGATTGCTCAAACAAAGCCCAGGACCACATGTGCGGGGCTCATAGCCGCACATGCGGGATGCACAGCTGCACATGCGGAAAACAAGGGAAGCAGATTGGGCATTCTAAAATAAAAGCACATGTGGAGCCACACGTGAGGCACACCTTCTCGCACGTGTGGTGAGGGACTCCCGCACTTGCAGTCAGAGGGGGAAATTTCTGTCAGCTTTTTGTACTCTGTTTGACCCTCTAAATTTGTTAATGTGTATGTTTGATCCTTCTAAAATGCTTACAATTGAATAGGAATTAAACAAATTGGACAAATGATTGAAGAGAAAAGACTAAGGATAAAAGACTTACTTATTAGTTGTGTGTCATGTGTAGGTCACGTACTGGAAGGGACCGTTGCACAGCCACATCACAGTGAGTAATAGTAGTGTAACGATATGTTTCATTTATGTATTGTGATTACGATTCTTATATTTTTACTCGTGAATGGCGTACGTTATATCAATTGTGTTTTGATTGGAATAACGGGAATGATTGAGCAATGATATAGACAATGGACTCGAGGTCGTTCCACTTTAAATTGTGAATAATGGGCCCAAGGCCATTATGATATGGACTGCTTATGATACATGGCTCTCAGGTCGAGGGTGATGGAGACATGCCGATGTTCCATCCACCTTGTAATGATATGGACTGATTATGACTCACGGCCTAAGGTTGAGGGCGATAGAGACATGTCGATATTCTATCTACCCTATATTGTTTTGAACAGCTGTTGATATGTTGGGCCCAAGGCTGTTTTGTTATTATGTTGGGCTCGAGGCCGTTTCATCTTATGTGGGCCTGAGGCTGTTCCTGAATGATTAAGACTAAGTCAGACATGTGTAGACGTGCCCCTGAGGGAGAACTCTCCGGGCTCTGCGCCGGGCGAGGGCACGAAATCTCGTTTTGTTCTCTAGGCTACTACAGTTCGAACTCAATGTCACGGTCCTGATAAATCACCAAAGAGTCCAAAACCGGCAAATCGTTTTGGAAAACTGATTTTTATAAAGAAATGCCAAACATATGTCGATATTCTATCTACCCTATATTGTTTTGAGCAGCTGTTGATATGTTGGGCCCAAGGCTGTTTTGTTATTATGTTGGGCTCGAGGTCGTTTCATCTTATGTGGGCCTGAGGCTGTTCCTGAATGATTAAGACTAAGTCAGACATGTGTAGACGTGCCCCTGAGGGAGAACTCTCCGGGCTCTGCGCCGGGCGAGGGCACGAAATCTCGTTTTGTTCTCTAGGCTACTACAGTTCGAACTCAATGTCACGGTTCTGACTCTAATCTCACAAAGTGCAATATGAGACCGATAAATCACCAAAGAGTCCAAAACCGGCAAATCGTTTTGGAAAACTGATTTTTATAAAGAAATGCCAAACATGGATTGCTTTGCCAGATACAGAGTCGCCACCTAAATATTTTATTTTGGGGGAAATTTAGGAAACCCTGACTCGTGCCTAAGGCCTCGTGTCTGTCATCACCAAAGTTGCCTCGGTTAGGGAACTTGGGTACGAGAGAGGAAGGTCATGCAATGAGCACCCCCGCTCGCTCGATCAAAGATCGGCCGGTATTAAGCATGATATTTTGTTTTTGAAAACACATGTGTTCTTATTCCAGTTAATTAGCTAATCTTACTACGTGATGCGCACAGCATACAAGTATAGAGTAGATCGCCTAAGTTGGAACCAAACATTGCATTTTTATTTTGAAAATGGTTTGAAGTTTGCTACTCGCAAGTAGGCTAAGACGAGGATTTGATGAATTGTTCCAATTCAAGTAATCCAACCTTCACCCACAGGCATTCAGGCAGTTATATCAAGTTAGCAGTTAGCCTCATGGCAAGCATGCTTTCATGGCAACATTAACACACATGCAGTATGCTAAAGCGTAAACACTCACAGTGTACTTCGAGCCAAAACAAAGAACTAGTTAGAAATCATGCATGATCCTAGTTCATGTTAAGATGGCTAATGCAACACATGAAAGAATGCAACTAAGATAGGCTCGGCTATCTAGAATGTCATGTGAAATGCAACTTGATAACATGCTGTTGAACACGTATTCAAGTAGATGTATTGGAAATACAATGCGGTTTGTATGATGTGCCCTCACCCGGTGCGGAGCCCGGTGAGTTCTCTCTCGGGGGCACGTCTGCAGTTTCTGGCGACTCTGCTGGGGATTTAGAGAACTTCACTCCAACTCATGATATCTTGTTTTGACTACACTTATGTGTCTCTTTGCATTGTATTTTGTATTGGTGCGCCTAAGTCACCGTGTTCGTCGTCTGCTATTTATGAACGGTTTGCCGGAGGCTGTATGCTATAAGGTAAACCGGTTATGGGCTCTGCCACGATGGGAACACAAACCTTGGTTTTTACCGAGGCACCCTTTTGACCATTCGACCTAGTGAATGTCGGAATCCATAGTGATTATTCTAAACTAGGACAGGTTGCTTACTCGGTTGTAGGTTGTTTGAAAACCGCTGCGTACGTAGTGAAGTCCTAGCTTCTGACAAAATAGGACAGGGAAACCCTACCTCAACATAGGGGTGTTTGGGCTCTCATTCGCTTGTTATGTGCTTTTAGAGTGTGCCTCTACAGGAATGCATGTATCAGTTTGCAAGTCTGGGTATCAGGTCTGAGGGCATCAGTATTTTGGGGGGATCAGTTTTACTTGAGGGTATCAGTTTACGGGCAGAATTTTGGGCATAATTCAGTAGAGATCACAGTCGTTCAGCTATGCTTATATCTGTTCTGGTGAAATTAGGCTGAGATGCTATCTGTTTTCTCTTTCGCAGGGTAGTCGTGGATTTATAGCTTCAGAAGGCTCCAATATCCCCCGGGTACATTGGACTTGTGTTGATAGACTTTGTCAGGTCAGAGATTCAGTTCAGGGGCAATCAGTGTTCCTTCGCCAGAGGCAGGGTAAGAAGGCCGGTCAGGCACAGATCACCAGTTCAACAGTCTCCAGATCAGCGATCATTATCCACCTCACTTGTGCATAGTTGGGCTGAGATATATGCTTCCACCTCAGAAGGGGAATACACACCTGTTCAGTCAGATCCGCAATTTTCAGTTAATATGGAGGACATGATGTGTCAACTCCAAGAGACCATGCAGGCCATGCAACAGGATGCTGTCTGTCAGGCAGAGTTTGCCGCCCGTCAGACAGAGGTTGTGGCTCAACAAGCAGACTTAATCGCCAGGCTTCAGAAGCAACACAACCCCAACAAGCTAGAGCGTCTGCTTTGCATCGACGCCCACCCCCACCTACGATTCCAACACTCGGGGAGACAGCTCACGTCCAGAAAAATACAAACGTTTCGACAGGGCCAGTCCCACTGCCAATCCCACCTCAACTATCCAAAGCACCGGCTAATCCAGTGGACACGTCGTTTGAATTTGAGGTTGATCCGATCGCCCTGAAGGTCAGCGAGCTTGAAAAGTTGTTCAAAAGAGCTCAAGGCGTTAACGCCATTCTGGAAATAGAGGATGGTTCTACCGACTCAGCGGTGACATTACCGGACCGGTTCAATATGCCATATATCGATCGCTTCGATGGCTCTGAAAACCTAATGGTGCACCTCCACCTGTTTTCTGATATCTTGAGGCCAATGGGTTTGACCACGACCCAGAAGCTGTCACTATTCGGCCGAACCATGTTTGGGATAGCCGAAATCTGGTATGCAAAATTAGAGAACTCTATGAAACAGAACTGGGAAGAGATGGCTGAGGCCTTCATTGCTCACTACTCCTACAACACACAGATCAAGGTCACAACTCGTGATCTTAAAGTCACCTACCAAGAGCCAAATGAGGGTTTTTCAGAGTTTGTGACGAGATAGAGAGCAAAGGCCTCGATGGTGGCTACGAGGCCTTCCGACATAGACCAGATAAGGATGGTTGTGTGCAACCTCCAACCCAGGCTGATGAAAAAGATGATCATCCTACCCCTTCCCACCTTTGCGGATTTACACGAGATCGGGGTGCAAATCGAGGACGTCATGAAGTAGGGCCTTATAGACCAGGAGAAGGAGTAGCCCAGGAGGGCATTTTCCCGCAGTTCGAATGCGACCACCAGTGGTGATGCAGCTGCCAGATCTTCTGAAGTGGGCATGGTCACCACCACCACATCAAAAATAGCTACCTCATTCACCGGTGCATCCGGAAGTAGCTCGCAAACAACCAAGTTTCCACCCCGAGGCCAGAGAACCTTTACCCCGCTGTACATGCCTCTGTCTAAAGCTTTGGGGTTTTTGATCAGGAAAGGGCAGTTGAAGCCCCTGGAGCCGCGGCCATTACCAGACAAACTTTCTCTCTCCCACAACCCAGCTAAGTACTGTGCCTTTCATCAATAAGCCGGCTATGACACTGACATGTGTTTTCGTCTTCGCCATGAAATACAAGATCTGATTGACAACAAGATCATCATTGTGCCAGGTCCTGCAAAGTCTATCGGCACGGGATCGATGAACTTGGGGGATAGTGTGACTATGTGATCGGGGAAAGAACCACCTGCGGGCGGCGCTCAGTTTACTCCAGATGTAGCGTATGGCACGCACTGCTTTGAGCATTTTGCGAATGCTAGTTTTGTACTTTCTGACTTGGGTATTGGGTCAGTCTTGTTGTATTGTTTTGAGTCAGTCTTTTTGTGCTGAGTCAGTTGGGTCTGCCTTGTTGTATCGGGTCAGTCCTGTTTTGTTAGAGTCAGGTGATTTCGGGGGTGTTACCTCGGACATCACTTGCTTATTTTGGTTTTTGTCTTTTACATCCACTCTTTTGAGTCTGTTTCTGCTGTGGAGCCAGTTACGCCAGAAGATATGAATGAAACATCAGTGATTTTCACGCTTTTGTGTTTTACGCCAGAAGATATGAATGAAACATCAGTGATTTTCACGCTTTTGTGTTGCCTTGCGCCAGTTGTGCCAGATGTTCTGAATAAGATGGTGGTATTTGACTAAAAACTGTGTCTTTTCTGTGCCTTGAAGTCATTTCATTGACCTAAGTTTTTGAAAACTTTTTCTAACACTGTGATGAAAACGAAGAGGAAGGAATTCCTTGGGATTTGCAAAAATTTGATCGAACTGAGAGAAAGAGAGGCATGCTAAGCCCTTAATGAATGAAATCATGTTTGTTAATATGAGTACTGAGAAGGATCCTGGCTTGATCTAGATTGGTTCTACATTCCAGTCGCTTTCTTAAAAGATTTCAAAAAATGTTTTGCGTGGTCCTGCAAAGACCTGTGTGGAATTGATTTTGAGATTGTGCAGCTTAGGATCGCTCTCAGCCTCAAGACTCAACCCCTTTGCTTTCAAACCTTGAACTTGGATTTAGAATGTTCAATGGCCAACCATCAAAGGAGGCCTGTGTGGCCAAATTTGAAGCAGCCCACGAACTAGGGGCAAGGAAGTCAGATCAAGTAAATCAGATGTTATCAAAGGAAGCTTGCGAAGCTAGATCAGAAGCACCCCTCGAATTAGGGGCAAAAATGTCCGAAGTGCTCGAGGAGTCAAAAAAATTAGGACATTTCTCAAGCTAACGAAGATCGGCGAAAATGACAAATCCCAGAAGGGTGGAAAAAAGAAAGTATTGCTGAAGGACAACCAAGTTCCTATCCGCAACACTAGGGGCAAATTCAGCCCCCATTGGATGGATTTCTACATCATCAACAAACAGCAGCCATTCTTCTGGATTCAGATGGCTTCGAGATCCAAAAAACCATTTGACATGGACAAAGCTACACTTTTACCCTTCAGAGGCTCGCTGGGCCGAAAACCCAGAAGGGCGACCCAGGAAAAAAGTTAGAGCAAATGAAAAAAGAAAAGAAAAGAACAAAAAAAGAAAAATGCAAAGAATGAAGAAAAGATGAAAAAAAGAAATGAAGAAAATGAAAAAAGAAGAAAAGAAATGAAAAGAATTGAAAAGGAAAGAAGAACATAGCTCGCAAGGTTGAAAACCCGGAAGGGCGGCCTTGGCAAAAGTTAGGGCGTAAAAAGAGAGGTTAATACCCGAGTGCACCTTAACCTGGAACTACGTAAGGCTTGATTCCCATGTTTAGGATACGTAGCCAACTTCATTCTGAAGTCCAGCCGTAAACACTTCAAATTCAACTGTCTTGTCCATGTGATTGAACGAGTCATCTTTGTCATCTCTGTATCCTAGAGTTCGGTTGTGACCTTCATTATGAGGACTGGTTTCAATGTGCTGCGGTGTTATTCAAACAAGGGTTAACTTTTCGTTGCCATACAGTGTGTTGCGGTGCTATTCAAACAAGGGGCACATTTCCGTTGATATGCAGTCCCATTCAGACAAGGGGCAATTTTCCATTGTTTTGGATCTGAGGTTGTGCATCTCAAGAGTAAATTCTGTGTTGGTCGAGCATTGACCATTTGCAAAAACAGTTTTTGAGAATTTTTACTGAGGTTGACTAATTTTCTAAAAAATTATTCCATTTTTCCAAAACTGGACCATTTCTTGGACCCAAAAAAGAAAAATTTTCAGTGCTCATAGCCTGACTTGCATGATTTCAAATCAAAAAGTTTAACAAGTATGTTAATCTAACTCTCATATTGGTCAAAACTGTTTTAGTAAAAAGCCAAAACAAAAAATTATCAAAATGATGAACTAGGGGCACAGTTGAGTCAGGTGTTCTGTCTTTTCCCCATTGTCAACATACTTGCCAGAAAGGGCACTTTACCTGCCGGAAAAGGGCACAACTAAAGTCAACGGCGAAGGGCAGAAAGCTCTTTCATCCTCCAAGCAACGAGGTTTCAAGCCAAGTCCGAAGCACAAACTGGGATGGATTAAGATATTCCATTCTCTCATTTGGACAGGTCTAATCACATCCAAACTGGCCAAGGGCAACGTCAATCAATGTCAGCTGCAGATCTACTGCACATTCTGTCACAACCCCTCTGTGGGAAAGCTCACTGTTGTGAGTGGAAGAAAGAGAATCTGGTAGAATACCAAGGGCAAGAGCCCACAGCTTCCTTTTTATCCATCAACCACCCAGGGGAGGGATAAAAAAATAAGAGAGATTGAAGAATAGAGAGATGTGCACTGAGAGAAAAAGTGAGGAAAAAGGCTTTTTCAAAAAAACAGAGCCTAAGGTCCAAGTGATGTGAGAATCACAAATAAGAAAGGTGGGAAGCAATACCCAGAGAAATTTGCTCCCCGTAAACTGAGAGGTCTCTCACTAGTGGTATACATCTATGTGTTGTGCGTGTTTTGTTTTGGATTGTCTCGATTCTTATTTTGAGTCATTTCGAATGTCAATAGATGTGTTTAGGTTGTTTTATCTTTGTTTTCCATTATTGAGTCGTTTTGACTGTGGTTAGTCGTAGGCTCACCCAGTCGAGAATTCATTTCTTAATTTCAAAATGAATCGTTTTGTGCACAGAGTGCTGTGCCATTCTCCACATGTGTGCAAAACAAGATTTGTTTTTTCATAAAAACCGCAGGGTTCGACCCAGGTCATATGAGAACAGTAGAACCAGGACCTGTCTGAAGCTATATAGGTTCCGGGCTGGGAAGCAAAAGAAAACAAAAGGGGGAAATTTGGAGCATCTGAGTTTGTTTCAACTTCTACAAGCTCCGTCATTGCATCCCGTATATTCAGAATGAGCAGTGTGCTGTGTGAGCTGTGTGTTCAAAGTGAACAAAATATCGTGTATGAGCTGTGTGTTCAGAATGAGCAGTATGCTATATGAGCTGTATGTTCAGAGTGAACAGAATACTGTGTTATGAGCTGTGTGTTTAGAATGAGCAGTGTGCAGTATAAGCTGTGTGTTCAAAGTGAACAAAATATTGTGTTGACTGTTTCAATGCCAAAATGGCGATCATAAGTTCTCTCCCTGAGCACGATTCCATGCCAAGGGCATCTTGGCTGTGTTTGCAATGAGTTCCTAAGCGATCAACTGAGACGATGGAAACTAGAGTTCAAATGGCGATTGCCTAGAACACAAAGGTTTGGAATTTCCGAGACTAAAGTCTGGTTTAAGTACCCAAGGGTGTATCCCCAGCTTGAAATCTGTATGGAAGCACCATAGGTTGAGTTAGCGAATATGCGCCTTGATTCTGGATATTGAACCAACCTAGTCTGTCACCCTGCTGGAGAATAGGGAAAGTTGTGAATATGATCAGGAAGGAAAACGGCATTTGTGGTTTCTACATGCAAAAGTTACCCCTTGTCTGTATTTCAGGACCTTTGTACTGTGAGTTGAAGCTAAGTGTTCGAAGACCACAAGGGGAGATCTTCGTCAGAGTAGAGCGGTTTACCACCACTCACTCCATGAGGTGCTTTCTAAAGTGCCGCTTTGTTTGTTTATTGCATTCCTTAAACATCATGCATTGTATTGCATTGTACCTATCAAGTTTCTTACTCATTCACGCACGGTATTGTATGTACCGTTCATTCGAGGGAAGTTTCCATTCTATTTGACTGTTACCTTTCTCCTCTCGTGTTTGGTGCGCATTTGGATACCCTTCTCCTCTTGCGTTTGGTGTGCGTTTGGATACCTTCCTCCTCTCGCGTTTGGATACTTTTCTCCTCTCGCGTTTGATGCGCGTTTGGATACCTTTCCTCTCTTGCCTATTGTAGACACCCCATTTTTGACCGTCCTCAAGACTTGGACGTCACCATTTGAACACTCGGTGATCATCCTTGTTTGTGTTCGTCTTGAGTTCCCGGAGGCCTCGGCTACACGCCTTGCCTCAGGATCTCTCGACTCGACCGTTTTGTGTCTGGTTTTGCACCAAACACTTGTGTTTTTGCTTTGGAGGGCTGGGAATGGCTTTTGGGACATCCTTACACTCCACCGGCCGTGGCTTGAGGCCACCGACTGTGTCTTGTTGCCATCGGCCAAATGTGATGGCCGGCCGGCCAATTTGACTGCCAGTTGACCACTTTGATGGCCGGCCAGCCAAATGTGGTTTTCAACAGATATTTCTGTAGACAGCTGGTAGCTGTCATTCCAGGCCATACCCCAGCCCATGCCTGGACGTGGGAGCTCTGAGGAGCTGCAAATTGATATGTTTCTATATCAATCAAGCTTCTTGACAAAGAGACACACAAGGAGAGAAGGAAAAGAGGAGATACAACTTGGAGAAATAAAATTTTTTCTCTCTAAAAAATTCTCAGCTCTCTCTCCCCATCTCTTTCTCATCCAAGCTTTAAAATACCTTGGTTCTTGGCCATTTCTACATCAACTCCTAGCCCATCAATCTACACTCCATTCCAGCAACTTGAGGCTGCTTTCCAGAGGTGAAGAGCACCCAAACGTGGCCCAAAAGTTGTTGAAGCTTGGCTCTACAATGGTGAGTCCCTTTTTCCCTCTTTCTTGTCTTATTTTGCATGCTATCTAAGCCATACTTGCAAGCTTTTTTGGGCTCCGACCTAAACTGTAAATAGTCATATTTTGAGCCCCTTTTCATGTTTGATCAAGGACCTCCTGCTGTTTGAGGTCTCCTACTACCACTTGTCTCTTTACCCCTCTTTTAGGCCTTTTCTTGCATGATAATTTGGCCTTATTTGTGATTATTTTCATGGCTTGATGTAAACTGTAAAGTTTCTTTTTTTGAGCCCCTCTTCAACTTTATTGCAGGGCTCTTTTCCATTTGGGGCCAGCTGCTGTCCCTTTGTGTTTAACCTCTCTTTTAGGGCCATTTTTGCATGATAGATTAGCCCTATTTATGTTCATTTTTGAGACTTGTTATAAACTGGAAATATGCATGTTTGGGGACTGTATTTCATCTGTCTTCATGCCTCATGATCAAATAATACATGCTTTGTATAGCTGTAAGTCATTCCGTGTGCCTAGTTTTGAGTTGTGGGTTTCATCTCATGCATCGGGTGCCATTTTTCTATGTTTTGGGGCTGTTTAGCATCATATTTCAGTGCTGAAATTTGCGTGTTCATATGCCATGTTTCATCATTTACTGGAAATATGCATGTTTTGGGACTGTATTTCATCTGTCTTCATGCCTCATGATCAAATGATGCATGCTTTGTATAGCTGTAAGTCATTCCGTGTGCCTAGTTTTGAGTTGTGGGTTTCATCTCATGCATCGGGTGCCATTTTTCTATGTTTTGGGGTTGTTTAGCATCATATTTCAGTGCTGAAATTTGCGTGTTCATATGCCATGTTTCATCATTTTCCATGCTTAGTTAGAGTTGCGTGTTGTATCTTAGGATCGGGCCATTACATTGTGCATGTTTGCATGCATCTTGGTTGCCTCATTTTCACCATATGGCCACTGATTTTGGCATGCTTGCGAGCTATCCATGTTAGTTTAAGTCCATCATCGCATCTTGTTGCATGCCATGTTTGCTTACATGTTTAGGTTGCGTGCCTAGTATACATTGCTCATTTGCATGTTCATGTTCCATACTTAGCCTCCATGCCTAGGTTGCATTTCATTGAAGCATGCATCCCTTGCCTCTTGATCAACCATGATAGGGGTTGGGGCCCTTTGATGTGTTTTGTGCTTGCATTTCATTTGATATCGAAGTTGCAAAACTTGGCCTCTTAGGCCATAATGCATAATTGATGGCCCGAGGGTCGAGGGCCATGCTTCCTTGAGTCCATTGCATGATAGGGGGTGTGGCCATGCATACATTTGCCTGAAAATTCCATGCCATACACTGCTTGCCCTCTGCTGCTGCCAGCTGCAGGTTTTAGCAGGAAGAATTGGCCGGCCGGCAGAGTTTGGTGCCGACCGGCAACACATGTTTGGCCGATAGCTTATTCAGTGGCCGGTGATCATCCCCTCCGGCCGGTGGTGTTTCTACATGGTCGGTGATGCTCGCCAATGTCCAGAGAGTGCAACTTGGGAGTTGCACAATTTTCGGAGGAGCAGGGCAGTGTAAACGGAGGCAACAGTGGCATGGTATGGATTTTTGGGCAAGACAAGCCAAGCATGCATCATCCACGCATTTCGAGGCAGGGGCTGTGGCCACTTTAATTCTTTGTTTAATTTGTTAATTAATTAGCAATTCTATAATTATTAATTTAGTATTTGGACTGTAATATTTATTTGGTCCCTCCGAGCGAGGGCAATTGTGTAATAAGTGTGCGTGAGTGTGTGTATGTCTTCCAACCCCACGTCTTTTTTCCCTTTTATTTACCCGCTTATGATGGTAGACTAGGGCATATTTAAATTAGCATACCTTATGCTATGCATGCGTGCATTCATACATTTGTCTTGCATGCACCAGGCTCGGCACATCATGCTAACTGCATTGTGTTTCAATTCCAAATTGTATACATGCTACTTGTGCATTTTCACATGTCATTTATAGACTAGCCGAGCCTACTCTAGAGACATTCCATATGCGTTGCATTAGGCATTTAAACATGGACTTAGATCATGCATAATTGCTAACATGTTCTTGTTTTGGCTTGGAGTACTCGGTAAGCATTTATGCTTTAGCATACCGCATGCGTGTGAGTGTTGCCATAACAGCATGATTACCATGAGGCTAGCTGCTTATGTGATATAACTGCTTGAATGCCTGTGGATGGAGGTTAAATCACCTAAATTGGGACAACGCATTAAAACTGTGAGTTTTAAACCCACTTGAGGGGCAAAACCTGCATTTCAGCCTACCTGCGAGTAGCAAACCATTTTCAAAACAAGCATGAAATGTTTTGTTCCAATTTAGGCGATTGGTCTATACTTGTTTTGTTGTGCGCATAACATAGTAATTCTAGCTAATAACCGGAATAAGAACATCAAACGTTTTCAAAACGGATATCACGGTTAGTAGAAGCGCGATCTTCGGATCAGCGAGAAGGGGTGTTCATAGCTGACCTTCCCCAATCGTACCCAAGCTCCCGAGCGAGGCAACTGTGGTGATGACGGACACGTGGCCTTTGGCACCGAGTTAGGGTTTCCTAAATTTCCCCATAAAAAAATATTTAGTGCGACTCTGTATCTGGCAAAGCAGTCCATGTTTGGCACTTCTTTTCAAAAATCTTTTCTCAAAACGATTTGCGATTTGGACTCTTTGTTCAGATTAAGGACCGTGACACAAATTGAGTCCGAACTGTAGTGAGGCCACGGTGCGTCTACACCTATGATACGCTGAGAGATGCTACCCTTTCCTCTCTTGCGTTGATACGCTGAGAGATACTTTTTTCCTCTCTTGCGTGTGAGACGGTGAGAGGTTCATCTTCTCTCTCGCGTGTGATACGCTGAGAGTTTCCCTTTCCTCTCTCACGTTTGAACACTGAGAGGTGTGCCTCACCACTTAGGTTGCATTGTTATGCACCCTCCACATTGTCATGTGGACACTTAGTTGCACTGTTATGCACCCCTCCACATTGTTATGCGCACACTTAGGTGCATTGTCATGCATCCTCCGCATTGCTATGCACACACTAGGTTGCATTGTTATGCACCCCTCCGCATTGTCATGCGCACACCTAGTTGCATTGTCATGCACCCTCCGCATTGTTATGCACACACTTAGGTTGCATTGTATGCACCCCTCCGCATTGTATGCGCACACTTAGGTTGCATTGTTATTGTAGATGTGCCTGAACGTCCCCCCGCGTTGCGAGATAATGGTGCGAAATCCATTTTTGTTCATTAGCATACTACAGTTCGATCAAATGTCACGGTCTGAACTCTAATCTCGTAAAGTGCAATGCAAGACCAATAAATCACCAAAGAGTCCAAATCCGGCAAATCGTTTTGGAATAGATTTTTTTATAAAGAAGTGCCAAACATGGATTGCTTTGCCAGATCCAGAGTCGCCACCTACACATTTACTTTGAAAAAATTTAGGAAACCCTAACTCGTGCCTAAGGCCACGTGTCCGTCATCACCAAAGTTGCCTCGGCTCGGGAACTTGGGTACGATTGGGGAAGGTCATGCAATGTGCACCCCCGCTCGCCCGATCAAAGATCGGCCTGTACTAAGCATGATATCTTATTTTTGACAACATATGCGTTCTTATTCCTGTTATTAGCTAGAATTTACTATGTGATGCGCACAACACACAAGTATAGACTAGATCGCCTAATTTGGAACAAAGCATTGCATTTTCATTTGTTCAAAAATGGTTTGAAGGTTGCTACTCGCTAGTAGGCTAAAATGCGGATTTCAATGAATTGTCCCAATTCAAGTAATCCAACCTTCACCCACAGGCATTCAGGCAGTTATATCATAAAAGCGATTACCCTCACAGCAAGCATGTTGTCATGGCAAAACTCACACTCATGCAAGATGCTAAAGCATAAACACTCACAGTGTACTCCGAGCCAAAACATGAAACTAGTTAGAAATCATGCATGATCCTAGTTCATGGCAAAATGGCTAATGCATCGCATGCAAAGTGCAACTAGAATAGGCTCGGCTAATCTAAAATGGCATATGAGATGCGACAATTCGATACATGTATTCAATTTGGAATTGAAATACAATGTAGTTAGTATGATGCGCCGAGCCCAGTGCATGCAATACAGATGAATGGTGCAAGGAGCATATCATAAGGATGCTAATTGAAATATGCCCTAAAACTAACCACTGAAAACAGGTAAGTAAAAGGGAGAAAGAAGTGGGGGTTGCAAGACATGAATCACACACACGCACGCTTATTATAAAATTGTGCCTTCTCGACGGAGGGACCGAAAGAATAATACAAATCATCTAATTAACTAACTAACAAGCTAATTAATTAATTACACAACCAAATCGAAATAAATAACTATTCTGAGTTATTAAAACACTGAAATGGCCTTGAGACGAGGGATGAATGCATGCTCGAACGGCTTCGCTCGGAAATCCATCACCATGCTTTATGTTTCCTCTGTTTCCACTGCTTTGTACCTCTGAAAACTGTGAAAAGTCTTGTGATGCTCTAGAACCACTTCATGGACATGCTGAGAGGCCATCGGCCAAATGGAAAGGCCATCGGCCAAGAGATGAAGGTCATCGACCAAAAATAAGGCTCTCGGCCAAACATTGCTAGCCGATCGGCACTGAATATGGTCGATCGACCATCTGTTCCTGCTTACTACTCCTTTTGCTGCAACAGAGGACAAACAGAGTATGGCAATGCATTTACAAGACAATGTTTGCAACTACACCCCTTATCATGTTTGAGACTCAAAGGAGTGTAGTTCTCAACCCTCGAACCACCAATCACGCATTCCAATGCATGATGGCCAAAGGAGCCAAGTGTGAAATTCAATATCAAATGAAAAGCACAAAACACATAAGGGGCCCCAACCTCTATCATGCTTGATCAAGAGGCACGGCAATGCACACACAATGCAATGCAACCTAAGCATGCAAGCAAACATGCAAACAATTCAAGCATGCAACAAGTATGCAACAGGATCATGCAATGCAACTAGTATGCAACAAGATCATGCAATGCAACTAGTATGCAATAGGCATACTACCTAAACATGTGAAGACACATGGCATGCAACAAAATGCAAAATGAAGCAAGCGTGCAACAACATGCAAGATAAGCATGCAACAACATGCAAAGATGGACTTAAACTAAAGATGGATAGACCTCCACCATGCCCAAAATCAGTTGCCAAACTGCTATGGAAATGAAGACAAAGGTAGATACAAACATGCATGCCAATTGGCCTATCAACTAAGCATAGGGCAGCAACTTTCAAGAACACATAAAAGGGGACAAATATGGACATGTGACATACATTGTAAGCTCTGAAATCATGTTAGGAAAGGTGCCAAACCAAACAAACAAAGCAAGCAAGTCATGCAAAAGGCTTAAAGCTTGAAACTAGCCAAGGGGTCCAAACCAAGGCTATGCAAAATCTGAAGCAAATGACAAGTATAATCCAAAACAGTCCTAGATCATGCCAAAATGAGCCTAAAACATGGAAGGACCAAAGCCAAAATAAGCTAGAACAAAGGGCTGAAAGCATGAGGCATGCAAGGCTACAAAAGAGGTGTTACACTACACCTATCAAAACCAAACAAGGCATGGCTTAAGCAATGAAAAACAGAGTTATGGCATGGTAAAACAAGACCAAAAACCCACTTAGATGGCATCCCAAAGACCTAAACATGATGGCACACAGAATGACCCATTCATGAGGCATAAAACATCAACTCTTTAAAGCATTAAAGGAGTGACAAGTGCAAGTGTTTAAGCATGAAACATGGATTGAAATAGTATAAAAAATGATGCCAAATCACTGAAATGGTCCAAGTAAAGCATGCTAGTGACTTGGACACTTAAGGCTAACAAGCTAGAATGCCTTATGGCTATACAAAGCATGGCATATATGGTCAAAAAAACTCAAATCAGAGCTTATGCATGTTACAACAAGGCAAAAAGCTTCATGGAGTCGAGCCAAAATCATGCTAGAAACATGGCTTAAAGCATGATGCATGTTAAGGCAAATGAAAGGATTGCAAGGCAAGTACATGAAGCATACATGGTATGTCCAAACCAAGTCAAAATAGTGTTATATCTTGGCAAAAAAAAAGCCTAAAACATACTGAAATGAAGCTAAAACAAGCCAAGAAAACATGCTACCAATATTAGCCATTAATACTAGCATTCAAGACAATAAGGAGAGGGGATAACACTCTCCTATTTAGGACTCCAAAACCACCTTCCCACCACTGAAAATCCTCTGGATTTCAGTGGTAGAAAGGTCATGCAAAGCCAAGAACAAGGGCCAAAAGGAATGGCCTAAAACAAGGGCTAACAAGGCCTAAGAGGGAGAAAACAACCTCAAACCAAAAAGTGATCTTAAACAAAGATCTAAAGCATCAAAAATCAGAACTTATTTTAGTTTAGAGTTAAGCTTAAAACAATACGCTAGATAGTTTAAAAGCTTAAGCAAGAATGGGGTATTAAAAGCAAGAATGCTCACCCTTGAAGAACACTTTCAAGAACAAAGCTCCAACAGGTTTTCCAAGCTCAAACCAACCCAAGAATTCTAAAATCAACCTTAAGGGACCTCAGCTCCAAGAGGATGGTGTTCTAGTGTGTGTTTATGTACAATAGTAAGACAATACTACACTTTTGAGTACAAAACAAGGCTAAACAAAGAAGAATAGATACAAAAGTATATCTATCCCTCAAGACTCAATTTTTTGAACCCTTGAGGATGGAGGAGATGATTCTCTCTTATAGAGAACCAAAAGCAAAGTTTTTGGGAAGGCTAAGCAAAAGGGCAAATCCCTCCATACACGTGTATAGAGGGGGTGAATTGTGCATGCCAACTGTGACAGCTAGCAAAATATCTGCAAAAAGCAGATGAACAGGGTTCGGCCAGAAAATATGGCCGATCGACCAACACAAGGGCCGATCGACTAAAAAGAGTGTCGATTGGCCAACGCTTCTGGCCGATGGCAAGAAAACAAGGCCGATGGCTTTATGCCTTGGCCGATGGGTTGAGGGGATGGCCAACAAGCCACCCTCTTCCCTTAGAAGGAAAAATACAAGTGCTTGGTCCACAACCAAGCACAAAATAGACAAGTTGAGAGATCGTGAGGCAAGGCGCGTGACCGAGACCCCCGAGAACTCAAAACGAACACGAGCATGGATGATCATCGTGTGTTCAAACGATGATGTCCAAGTCTTGAGGACGGTCAAAAATGGGGTGTCTATAGTTGCCCCACTTTGACGGAACTTGAAAGTCATAAGATGATGAGAGTGAATGTCAAAGCCCATAGATGACCCATTTTTGACAAGGCCGAAGACTTAGACAAGCATACAAGATAGCAAGATATGTGCCCGCGTGTAGGGGAAAAATGCAAGGAACATGCACGATGCTGAACATAACTTATGATCATGCAAAGAAAGCTATAACGAAACAAAACATGCAATAGTTTTAAGCAGGCGAACGCAAATCTAACTACATTACATGCAGAAAGGATGTAACAGAATTATACACTTCTCACTACGTCTCACGCAGGAAAGACTAAGAGCGACCATTGGGGACACCCAAGGTCTCAAACAAGATTCCGACGCGTTGCACGCGAAAGGAAAAAGAGTGGCACAAGCATTGGAACCCGTTCCAAATGCTCTTAACCAAAGAGAAACACAGGGACATATCCCGGTGTTTCGGAAAGGTATAAGCATTGGAACGTATTCCAAATGCTCTTAACCAAAGAGGGAGAAACATAGGGACGTATCCCATTGTTTCGGAATAAGAACGAAAAACATAGGGACGTATCCCGGTGTTTCGAAATAAGAAGGAGAAACATAAGGACGTATCCCGGTGTTTCCCAAAGGTATAAGCCTTGGAACGTATTCCAAATGCTCTTAACCAAAGAGGGAGAAACAAAGGGACATATCCCGGTGTTTCGAAAAGGTATAAGCATTGGAACGTATTCCAAATGCTCTTAACCAAAGAGGGAGAAACATAGGGACGTGCCCCGGTGTTTCGGAATAAGAAGGAGAAACATAGGGACGTATCCCGATGTTTCGGAAAGGTATAAGCATTGGAACGTATTCCAAATGCTCTTAACCATAGAGGGAGAAACATAGGGACATATCTTGGTGTTTCGGAATGGTATAAGCATTGGAACGTATTCCAAATGCTCTTAACCAAAGAGGGAGAAACACAGGGACATATCCCGGTGTTTCGGAAAGGTATAAGCATTGGAACGTATTCCAAATGCTCTTAAGCAAAGAGGGGGAAACATAGGGACGTATCTCAATGTTTCGGAAAGGTATAAGCATTGGAACGTATTCCAAATGCTCTTAACCAAAGAGGGAGAAACACAGTGACATATCCCGGTGTTTGGGAAAGGTATAAGCATTGGAACGTATTCCAAATGCTCTTAACCAAAGAGGGAGAAACATAGGGACGTATCCCCGTGTTTCGGAAAGGTATAAGCATTAGAACGTATTCCAAATGCTCTTAACCAAAGAGGGAGAAACATAGGGACATATCCCGGTGTTTTAGGAAAGGTATAAGCATTGGAACGTATTTCAAATGCTCTTAACCAAAGAGGGACAAACATAGGGACGTATCCCGGTGTTTCGGAATAAGAAGGAGAAACATAGGGACGTATCTCGGTGTTTCGGAAAGGTATAAGCATTGGAACATATTCCAAATGATGTTAACCAAAGAGGAAGAAACACAGGGACATATCCCGGTGTTTCGAATAGGTATAAGCATTGGAACGTATTCCAAATGCTCTTAACGAAAGAGGGAGAAACATAGGGATGTATCCCCGTGTTTTGAAAGAAGGAAAGTGTGCATAACAATGCAACAAGAGGAAAGGCACACCTCTCAGCGTGTCACATGCAAGAGAGGAAAGGGAACATCTCTCAGCGTATCACACGCAAGAGAGGAAAAGAATCATCTCTCAGCGTATCACACGTAACAGAGGAAAGGGTAAACCTCTCAGCGTATCACACGTGAGAAAGGAAAGGTATCCAAACGCGTGCCAAACGCGAGAGGAGGAAGGTATTAGTCAAACTGAACTGGAACTTCTCTGAATGAACAGTACATACAATAACGTGCATAAATGAAAAAGAAATTAGATAGGTAGAATGCAATACAATGCATGATACTAAAGGAATGCAATAAACAAACAAAGCGACGCTTCAGCAAGCACCTCACGGGGTGAGTGGCGATAAACCGCTCTACTCTGACGGGGATCCTCCCCCCTCGTGTTCCTCGAACACTTATCTTCAACTTGTAGTACAAAGGTGCTGAAATGCTGACAAGGAGGAACATCTGCTGGGGAAACCATGGATGCCGCTTTCCTTCCTAATCGTATTCACAACTTTCCCTATCCTTCAACGGGATGCCAGACTAGGTTGGATCAGTATCCAAAATCGAGGCGCGTACCTGCTACCTTGACCTATGGGGCGTTCATACAGATTTCAAGCCGGGGATATACCCCTGGGTATTCAAACCAGACTTTAGTCTCGGAAATTCCAAACCTTTGTGTTATGGGCAACTACCATTCCAACTCTAGTTTCCATCATCGCAATTGATCTCCTAGGAACTCATTGCGAACACAACCAAGATGCCTCTGGCAGGGATTGGTACTCAGGGAGAGCACTCCTATCATGATTCATATACTGAGATAGTCAACACATTATTCGATTCACTTTGAACACGCAGTTCATACAGCACATTGTTCATTCTGAACACATAGCCCATAACACAGTACTTTATTTCTCTGAACACGCAGCCCATTCTGAACACTGCTCATTCTGAACACCTAGCCCATAACACAGTACTCTATTTCTCTGAACACACAACCTATAACACAGTACTCTGTTTCTCTGAACACACAACCCATTCTGAACACTGCTCATTCTGAACACCCAACCCATAACACAGTACTCTGTTTCTCTGAACACACAACCTATAACACAATACTCTGTTTCTCTGAACGCACAGCCCATTATGAACACTGCTCATTCTGAACACATAGCCCATAACACAGTACTTTGTTTCTCGGAACACATAGCCCATAACACAGTACTCTGTTTCTCTGAACATACAGCCCATACTGAACACTGCTCATTCTGAACACACAGCTCATAACACAGTACTCAGTTTATTCTGCACACAGCAAATTCTGAACTAACTGCTCAATCTGAACAGACAGGATGCGAAAATGGAACATACAAAAGTTGAAACAAACTCGGATGCTCCAAATTTTCCCTCTTTTCTTTTGCTTCACAGTCCGGAACCTATGTAGCTTCGGACAGGTCCTGGTTCTACTGTTCTGACATGACCTGGGTTGAACCCTTCAGTTTTATGAAAGAACAAATCTTGTTTGGCGCAAATGTGGAGAATGGCATAGTACTCCGAGCACAAAACGATTTTTTTGAAATCGAAATTGAGAAACGAGTTCTCAACTGGGTATTGAGCCTACAACCAACCGCAACCAAAATGACTCAACAAAGGAAAACAAAAGGTAAACAACCTAAACACATCGAGAAACACTCAAAACGAATCAAAACAAGAATCGAAACAAACAAAACACGCACACAACACTCATATGTGTTACAAAGATGAGAGACCTCTTAGCCACGAGGAGCCAATTTTTCCAGGAATTGTTTCCCACCCTTTCTCATTTGTGATTCTCACATCACTCGGCCCTCAGGCTCTGTTTTTTTGAAAAAGCCCTTTTCCTCACTTTTTCTCTCCACACACATCTCTCTATTCTTCAATCTCTCATTTTCATTTTTTTATCCCTTCCCTGGATGGTTGATGGATAAACAGAAAGTTGCGGGGTCTTGCCCCTAGAGGGATTGCAAGTAAAGTTCCGCTAGATTCTTCTTCTGCTCAGAACAGTGAATTTTCTCACAGAGGGATTGTGCTACAACTGAGTGTGTAGCCAATCTACAGCTGACATCGGTTAATGATGTGCTCCTGGGGAGTTTGGACGTGATCAGATGTGTCCAAACAAGGGAGTGGAGTATCTTGAGCCAATCTACTTCGTGCCTCACACTTGGCTTGATACCTCGCTGCTTGGAAGATGAGAGAGCTTTTAGCCCTCTACTGACAGCTTCAGTTGTGCCCTTTCTGGCAAGCGTGTTGACACCGGGGAAAAGACAGGAAGCCTGACTCAACTGTGCCCCTAGCTCATCATTTTAACCATTTTTTGTTTTGGTTTCTACTAAAACAATTTTGACCACTATGAGAGTTAGATTAACACACTTGTTCAACTTTTGATTTGAAATCATGCAAGTCAGGCTATGAGCACTGAAAATTTTTCTTTTTTTGGGTCGAAGAAATGGTCCAGTTTTGAAAGAAAAAAGGGATAATTTTTGAGAGAATTAGTCAACCTCAGTAAAAATTCTCAAAAACTATTTTTGCAAATGGCCACTGCTCGACCAGCACAGAATCTACTCTTGAGATGCACAACCTCAGATCCGAAACAATGGAAAATTGCCCCTTGTCGGAAGGACACTGCATGGCAACGGAAAGTTGCCCCTAGTCTGAATAGTACCGCATCACACTGAATGGCAACGGAAAGTTGCCCCTTGTTTGAATAGTACCGCAGCACACTGTAACCAGTTCTCAAGGTGGTAATCACAACCAAACTCTCGGATACAGAGAAGACAAAGATAATCAGAGCCATTACATGGACACAATTGATTTAGAAGTGTTTATGGCTGGACTTCATAATGAAGTTGCCTACGTATCCCAAACATGGGAATCAAGCCTTACGTAGTTCCGGTTAAGGTACACTTGGATATTTAACCTCTCTTTTTACGCTCTAACTTTTGCCAAGGCTGCCCTTCCGGGTTTTCAACATTGCGAGCTCAATTTTTCTTTTCTTTTCATTCTTTTCATTTCTTTTCTTTGTTCATAATATTTCTTTCTTTGCATTTTTCTTTTTTTTTTCTTTTTGTTTTTTTCTTGCTCTAACTTTTGCCTAGGCCGCCCTTCCGGGTTTTCGGCCCAGCGAGTCTCTCAAGGGTAAAAGTGTAGCTGGTCCATGTCAAATGGTTTTAGGATCTCGAAGCCATCTGAATCCAGGAGAATGGCTGTTATTCGCTGGTGGTGTATGAGTCCATCCAATGGGGGCAGAATTGCCCCTAGTGTTGCGGATAGAAACTCGATTGTCCTTTAACAATACTTTCTTCTTTCCTCCCTTCTGGGATTTGGCATTCTTGCCGATCTTCGTTGACTTGAGAAATGTCCCAATTTTGACTCTTCGAGCACATCTGACATTTTTTGCCCCTAGTTCAAGGGTTACTTCTGATTTAGCTTCGCAAGCTTCCTTTGATAACATCTGATCTACTTGTCCCTAGTTCAAAGGTTGGGGTTGAGTCTTGAGGCTGAGAGCGATCCTAAGCTGCACAATCTCAAGAGCGATTCCACACAGGTCTTCGCAGGACAACGCAAAACATTTTTTGAAATCTTTTAAGAAAGTGACTAGTCGCTCGCACTGAAGACAATGTAGAACCAATCTGGATCAAGCCAGGATACTTCTCAGTACTCACATTAACAACACATGATTTCATTCATTAAGGGCTTAGCATGCCTCTCTTTCTCTCAGTTGATCAAATTTTTGCAAAACCCGAGGAATCCCTTCCTCTTTGTTTTCAACACATTGTTCAAAAAGTTTTGAAAAACTTAGGTCAATGCAATGATTTCAAGGCATAGAAGAACAGGTGAAAAGCACTGTCGTTTCATTCAAACTTGCTGGCATAACAGGCTCAAAGCAGAAATAAGCACAAAAACATGAAAACCACTGCTGTCTCATTCAAATTTTCTGGTGTAACTGGCTCCAAGGCGGAAACAGACTCAAAAGAAAACAAAAACACAAAACAAAAATAGTGATGTCCGTGGTAACACCCCCGGAATCAGCTGACTCCAACGCAACAGGACTGACTCGATACAATAAGACAGACCCGACTGACTCAGTACAAAAAGAATGACTCAAAACAAAACAACAAGACTGACCCAATACCCAAGTCAGAATGTAAAATAACCAACATTCGTAAAATGCTCAAAACAGTGTGTGCCATACGCCATATCTGAAGTAAACTGAGCACCGCTCGCAGGTGGTTCATTCCCTGGTCACATACTTGTATTATCCTCGAAGTTCACTGATCTAGTGACAATAGACTTTGTTGAGCTTGGTGGGAGAATGACCTCGTTGTCAATCAAGTCCTGTACTTCGTGGCGAAGACGAAAGCAATTGTTGGTGTTTTGACCAGTTTGTTGATGGTATGCACAGTATTGAGTAGCGTCATGACTTGATGGAAGACGACTAGGGAGAGGCCAAGGCTCGAGGGGTTTGAGATGCCCCTTTTCAGCAAGGATTTGAAGAGCCTTAGACAAAGGCATATAGAGGGCATGGAAGACCCTGCGACCTCGAGGTAAATACTTCGAGGTTTGCAGATTTTGGCTGGACGCACTAGCAAAGGGGTCGACAGGTGCTGACTTTGTTTTCTGATCTTTTCCGGGTGCATGATTAGATCTAACAGGATCATTTCTAGTATGACGGTCCTTCTCCCGGTTCTCCCCTTGGCTTGAACTACCCTCAGTCTGAGTGGAAAAAGTGTCATTCATAGTTTTTGCAACAACAGGAAGCACCTGCTGTTTGTTCAGTCCCCTGGCTTTCAAAGCCTCAACAGCCTGCAGAAGTTGTTCATAGGGATCAGTGTCTACCTCCACCTTGTTCTTACCACTCGCCTCAGCTCGGTTGAAGGTTTGGGTTGCTACATCAGTGCGAAGTCCTGTTGTTGTCGACATGTCATTACCGAAACTTGGGATGGCTTTAGGTTGACTGAGTTCAATTACAATTCGCCCTAATAGTGGAGGCTCTTTCAGCATGAAGTTCCCGGCATGTGACATGGTCGACGGTGGAGCCGATATTCCGTACGCTAGATCAGCAACAGATATCTAAAGATCGCCGATCATTCCCATCAGCTCAAAAGTGGTGCGCTCACGGGTTTGAAATAATTGGGGTTCCCAGATTGGATGTGCAGCAGGTGACCTGGGCGGACGTTGCATCTCAACAACGGTCTCACCCTGTATGGTGATTCCTTGGTTTAGTGTCGTTGCCATGACCACAGTTTCTTCTGAATTCTGTGTCATGATGAGTCTGCTGAACTGAACAGAGGTGATGTGACTGGTGGCTGATGGATCTGATGAACCGGTGAGCCTTGACTGGCCCCTTTCTGCCTTGCCACAGCGAAGGAGAACACTGGTTGCTCTGAACCGAATCTCTGAACTGAAAGAGGAAACAGGCAACATCTCAGCCCAATTTCACTAGAACAGACATAAGCACAGCTGAATAACTGTATTCGACCACTGATCACTGTTCCCCAAATTACTGCCCCAAAACTGAATCTGATACCCGCAGATATAACTGATTCTCAAAATACTGATGCCCGCAGGCCTGATACTCAGACTTGCAAACTGATACGTGCATCCCTTGTAAAGGCACACTCTAAAAGCACATAATTAAGCAAATAAAACCCAAAACACCCCTATGTTGGTGTAGGGTTTCCCTGTCCTATTTTGTCAGGAGCTAGGGTTTCGCTACGCACACAGCGGTTTCAAACAACCTACAATCGAGTAAGCAACCTATCCTAGTTTAGAATAGTCACTATGGATTCCGATATGCACTATGCAAACTGATACGTGCATTCCTTGTAAAGGCACACTCTAAAAGCACATAATTAAGCAAATAGGACCCAAAACACCCCTATGTTGGTGTAGGGTTTCCCTGTCCTATTTTGTCAGGAGCTAGGGTTTCGCTACGCACACAGCGGTTTCAAACAACCTACAATCGAGTAAGCAACCTATCCTAGTTTAGAATAGTCACTATGGATTCCGATATGCACTAGGTCGAATGGTCAAAAAGGGTGCCTCGGTGAAAATCGAGGTTTGTGCTCCCGTCGTGGCAGAGCCCACAACTGGTCAGTCTTATGGCATGCTTCTCAAAGCAAGCCTCCAGCAAATCATTCAGGAATAGCATACAACAAACACAGTGTCCTAGGCGCACCAATGCACATGCAATGCAAAGAAACACATTAGTGTAATAAAAACAAGATATCATGAGTTCGAGTCAAGTCCTCTAACTCCCCTACAGAGTCACCAGAAACTGTAGACGCGCCCAAACGTCTCGGCCCCGTGCTGTGAGATACGGCGCGAAATCCGTTTTATTCATTAGCATACTACAGTTCGGACTCAAATGTCACGGTTTTGAATCTAATCTCGCAAAATGCAATGCAAGACTGATAAATCACCAAAGAGTCCAAATACGACAAATCGTTTTGAAAAACTATTTTTTATAAAGAAGTGCCAAACATGGACTGCTTTGCCAGATACAGAGTCGCCACCTAAATATTTATTTTGGGGGAATTTAGGAAACCCTGACTCGTGCCTAAGGCCACGTGTCCGTCATCACTAAAGTTGCCTCGGCTCGGGAACTTGGGTACGATTGGGGAAGGCCATGCAATGAGCACCCCCGGTCGCCCAATCAAAGATCAGCTTGTACTAAGCATGATATCTTATTTTTGAAAACATATGCGTTCTTATTCCGGTTATTAGCTAGAATTTACTATGTGATACGCATAACACACAAGTGTAGACTAGACCGCCTAATTTGGAACAAAGCATTGCATTTTTATTTGTTTGAAAATGGTTTGAAGTTTGCTACTCGCGAGTAGGCTAAAATGCGGATTTTAATGAATTGTCCCAATTCAAGTAATCCAACCTTCACCCACAGGCATTCAGGCAGGTATATCATATAAGCGATTAGCCTCATGGCAAGCATGCTGTCATGGCAAAACTCACACTCATGCAAGATGCTAAAGCATAAACACTCAC
Organism: Camellia sinensis; assembly: GCF_004153795.1. Classification (NCBI taxonomy): domain Eukaryota; kingdom Viridiplantae; phylum Streptophyta; class Magnoliopsida; order Ericales; family Theaceae; genus Camellia; species Camellia sinensis. The sequence goes on from NW_021025706.1 coordinate 98,405, forward strand.
AGTGTACTCCGAGCCAAAACAAGAAACTAGTTAGAAATCATGCATGATCCTAGTTTCATGCTAAAATGGCTAATGCATCGCATGCAAAGTGCAACTAGAATAGGCTCGGCTAATCTAAAATGGCATATGAGATGCGACAATTCGATGCATGTATTCAACTTGGAATTGAAATACAATGCAGTTAGTATGATGCGCCGAGCCCGGTGCATGCAATGCAAATGAATGGTGCAAACATGCATATCATAAGGATGCTAATTGAAATATGCCCTAAAACTAACCACTGAAAGCAGGTAAGTAAAAGGGAGAAAGAAGTGGGGGTTGGAAGACATGCATCACACACATGCACGCTTGTTACAAAATTGTGCCCTCTCGACGGAGGGACCGAAAGAATAATACAAATCATCTAATTAACTAACTAAGCAAGCTAATTAATTAATTACACAACCAAATCAAAATAAATAACTATTCTAAGTTATTAAAACATTGAAATGGCCTTGAGATGAGGGATGAATGCATGCTCGGACGGCTTCACTTGGAAATCCATTGCCATGCTTTATGTTACCTCTGTTTGCACTGCTTTGTACCTCTGAAAATTGTTAAACGTCCTGTGATGCTCTAGAACCACTTCATGGACATGCTGAGAGGCCATCGGCCAAGAGATGAAGGTCATCGACCAAAAATAAGGGAAATACATTTACAATACAATGTCTACACAACTACACCCCTTATCATGTTTAAGACTCAAAGGTGTGTAGTTCTCGACCCTTGGACCACCAATCACGCATTTCAATGCATGATGGCCAAAGGAGTCGAGTGTGCAATTCAATATCAAATGAAATGCACAAAACACATAAGGGGCCCCAACCTCTATCATGCTTGATCAAGAGGCAAGGGGATGCACACACAATGCAATGCAACCTAATCATGCAAGCAAGCATGCAAACAATTCAAGCATGCAACAAGTATGCAACAAGATCATGCAATGCAACTAGTATGCAACAAGATCATGCAATGCAACTAGTATGCAACAAGATCATGCAATGCAACTAGTATGCAACAAGATCATGCAATGCAACTAGTATGCAACAAGATCATGCAATGCAACTAGTATGCAACAAGATCATGCAATGCAACTAGTATGCAACAAGATCATGCAATGCAACTAGTATGCAATAGGCATACTACCTAAACATGTGAAGACACATGGCATGCAACAAAATGCAAAATGAAGCAAGCATGCAACAACATGCAAGATAAACATGCAACAACATGCAAACATGGACTTCAACTAAAGATGGATAGACCTCAATCATGCCCAAAATCAGTGGCCAAAATGCTATGGAAATGAAGACAAACGTACATACAAACATGCATGCCAATTGGCCTATCACCTAAGCATAGGAGAACAACTTTCAAGAACACTTAAAAGGGGACAAATATGGACATGTGACATACATTGTAAGCTCAGAAATCATGCTAGGAAAGGTGCTAAACCAAACAAACAAAGCAAGCAAGTCATGCAAAAGGCTTAAAGCTTGAAACTAGCCAAGGAGCTCAAACCAAGGCTATGCAAAATCTGAAGCAAATGACAAGTATAATCCAATGCAGTCCTAGATCATGCCAAAATGAGCCTAAAACATGCAAAGACCAAAGCCAAAATAAGCTAGAACAAAGGGCTAAAAGCATGAGGCATGCAAGGCTACAAAAGAGGTGTTACACTACACCTATCAAAACCAAACGTGGCATGACTTAAGCAATGAAAAACAGAGTTATTGCATGGTAAAACAAGACCAAAAACCCACTTAGATGGGATCCCAAAGACCTAAACATGATGGCACACACAATGACCCATTCACGAGGCATGAAACATCAACTCTTTAAAGCATTAAAGGAGTGACAAGTGCAAGTATTTCAGCATCAAACATGGACTAAAATAGTATAACAAATGATGCCAAATCACTGAAATGGTCTAAGTAAAGCATGCTAGTGACTTGGACACTTAAGGCTAACAAGCTAGAATGCCTTATGGCTATACAAAGCATGGCATATATGGTCAAAACAACTCAAATCAGAGCTTATGCATGTTACAACAAGGCTAAAAGCTTCATGGAGTCAAGCCAAAATCATGATAGAAACATGGCTTAAAGCATGATGCATGTTAAGGAAAATGAAAGGATTGCAAGGCAAGTACATGAAGCATACATGGTATGTCCAAACCAAGTCAAAATAGTGTTATATCTTGGCCAAAATAAAGCCTAAAACATACTGAAATGAAGCTAAAACAAGCCAAGCAAACATGCTACCAATATAAGCCATTTATACTAGCATTCAAGACAATAAGGAGAGGGGATGACCCTCTCCTATTTAGGACTCCAAAACCACCTTCCCACCACTGAAAATCCTCTGGATTTCAGTGGTAGAAAGGTCATGCAAAGCCAAGAACAAGGGCCAAAAGGGATGGCCTAAAACAAGGGCTAACAAGGCCTTAGAGGGGGAAAACAACCTCAAACCAAAAAGTGATCTGAAACAAATATCTACAGCATCAAAAACCAGAACTTATTTTAGTTTAGAGTTAAGCTTAAAACAATAAGCTAGAAGGTTTAAAAGCTTAAGCAAGAATGGGGTATTAAAAGCAAGAATGCTCACCCTTGAAGAACACTTTCAAGAACAAAGCTCCAGTCGGTTTTCCAAGCTCAAACCAACCCAAGAACTCTGAAATCAACCTCAAGGGACCTCAGCTCCAAGAGGATGGTGTTCTAATGGGTGTTTGTGTACAATAGTAAGGCAATACTACACTTTTGAGTACAAAACAAGGCTAAACAAAGAAGAATAGATACAAAAGTATATCTATCCCTCAAGACTCAATTTTCTGAACCCTTGAGGAGGGAGGAGATGGTTCTCTCTTATAGAGAACCAAAAGCAAAGCTTCTTGGGAAAGCTAAGCAAAAGGGAAAATCCCTCCACACACGTGTATGGAGGGGGTGAATTGTGCATGCCAGCTGTGACAACTGGCATAAAATATCTGCAAAAAGCAGATGAACAGGGTTCAGCCAGAAAATATGGCCGATCGACGAACAAAAGGGCTGATCGACCAAAAAGAGTGCCGATCAGCCAACGCTTTTGGCCAAAGGCAAGAAAATAAGGCCGATGGCTTCATGCCTTGGCCGATGGGTTGAGGGGATGGCCAACATGCCACCCTCTTCCCTCAAAAGCAAAAACACAAGTGCTTGGTCCACAACCAAGCACAAAATAGACAAGCTGAGAGATCTTGAGCCAAGGCGCGTGACCGAGACCCCCGAGAACTCAAAACGAACACGAGCATGGATGATCATCAAGTGTTCAAACAATGACGTCCAAGTCTTGAGGATGGTCAAAATTAGGGTGTCTACAATAATGCACCCCTCCGCATTGTTATGCGCACACTTAGGTTGCATTGTTTTGCACTCCTCCGCATTGTTATGCGCACACTTAGGTTGCATTGTTATGCACCCCTCCACATTGTTATGCGCACACTTAGGTTGCAATGTCATGCACCCCTTCTGCATTGTTATGTGCACACTTAGGTTGCATTGTTATGCACCCCTTCCGCATTGTTATGCGCACACTTAGGTTGCATTGTTATGCACCCCTCCCGCATTGTTATGCGCATACTTAGGTTGCATTGTCATTCACCCCTTCCACCTACATTGTTGTGCACTCTTTGCGCGTTGTCACACACGTTTCACCTGCATTGTTATGCACACTACTTGCATTGTTATGCACGTTTCACTAGCATTGTTTTGCACCCACACTTTGCTTGCGTTGTCACGCACTTTTTACTTTCATTGCTATGCATGTTTCCATCGGCATCATATTTGTCCGCGTTTGATATAGCATTGAACATGTGTTGCTAACTATATTGTACCTGTTAAGTTTCATTCTTTTGCAGGCACGCTATTGTATGTATGGTTCATTTGAAGTTGGCGCGACTAGACGAGCCAGATGGTATTGTATGTACTCCGCGTGAGACGTAGTGAGAATTGTAAAAATTCTCTTACGTCCTTTCTGCATGTAATGTAGTTTGATTTGTATTCGCTTGCTTAAATTGTTGCATTTATTGTGCATATTTGCTTCATTACAGCTTTCTTTGCATGATCATAAGTTATGTTCGGCTTTGTGCATGCCTTTTGCATTTTGCCCCTGCCTGCGGGCACATCTCTTTGTTATCTTGCCTGTTTGTCTAAGTTTTCGGCCTTGTCAAAAATGGGTCGTCTCTGGGCTTTGACATTCACTCCCGTCACTTTTTGCCTTCCGAATTCTGTCAAAGAGGGGCAACTGTAGACACCCCATTTTTGACCGACCTTAAGACTCAGACGTCATCGACTGAGCGCTCGGTGATTGCGCATGTTGTGCTTGTTTCGAGGTTTCAGAGTTTTCAACTAAGTGCCTTGCCTCCGGGCCTCTGAACTCTTTGTGTTTTTTGGCTCGGTTTGTGAAGCGAACCTTGTTTCCCTTCCCTGGAGGGAGGGAGAGGTTTGTAGACCATCCTTTTGTGGTCGTAGACCACTTTTCTCGCTTGGAGACTAGTTTCCAGTTTTCAGAGCCTTTGGCCGTGCGCCTTGTCTCGGGATTGCTTAACGTTCTTCGTTTGGTGTGGTTTTTGAACCACACCTTGTTGCCTCTACCTAGAGGGACACTGTGGTCTGGGAGACCACTTTTGTGGCCGTAGACCACCTTTGGTGCTCGTAGACTAGTTTTCAGGTCCACCGGCCGCACGCCTTGCCTCCTGGACTCTTGTCTTGCATCCTTTTTGGTTTGTTTTTGGTACAAACCTTGTTTTCCTTGTTTGGAAGGTGTTACAAGGGTGGGAGACCAGTTCTTCCCCTTCAAAACAACTTTTCTTCCCCGCCAGCCAGTTTTTTGGTCGGCCAGCTGTTTTTTTAATCAAGTAGTCCTCGCTAAATCATGCCTATCCTTTTGAATACTTAGATTTCAGCTGTGAGGCCACCGCCATTGGAAAGCTTACTTTCAGAGCTTCATTTTTCACTCAATAATCTCCTAAAACCAAGTCCGGATAGGGGAGATATGGTTGGTTGAAGTAGGGCATCAATCCAGTTGGATCGAAACTGCGCGGCTTCACCAAAACAGGCATAAATTTTTGCACAGTTGGAATTTTGATGCAAGGATGGTGCCATTGGAAAGCTAACTTCCGGGGCTTCATTTTGGACACTAGCCAAAAACTTTTTGAGCTTGGCAGCCACTGGTCGACCACTTTCTCTTCTGGAAGACTAGTAAAAGTAGCTGGCCAACCACTTCAACTGGTCGGCCACTTTCCAACACCTTTTTGGAGATCTTTTCTTGCCAGTTGTGCCAGCTGGAAGGCACAGAAACCATCATCCATACACATGTATGGAGGGATGGCTTTAGGCCTAGAGCTTGTCCAACAAGCTTGAGCATTGTTTTTCTATATAAGGGAGCCCTCTCCCTCTTGCCTTATATTCAAATTTTTGTATTGAAGCTATACATATCATCTATATCTATACATCCTCATCTCTCTCTTGTTTTGTGCCTTAAAGTGCCATTTTGTCATACTATTGCACACAAACACATACTCAAACACCATACTCTTAGAGCTGAGGTCCCTTGAAGTTGTTTTTCAAGTTTTTTGACTGGTTTTGGTCAGAAAAAGCTGCTAGAGTTATTGTTCTAGAGTTGTTCTACAAGGGTGAGAAACTAGCCCTTTAGCCCTTGTTTTGGCTTAAGCTTTTGGACCTATTTTCATGCTGATTTAAGTTTAGCTTTTAACTATAAAAAGTTTTGTTTTTGCATGTTTAAAATGTTTGTTTGAGGTCACTTTTGTGTTGGGGGTGGTCTACCCCCTCTTAGGCCTTGTTTTGAGCCATCCCTTTTGGCTCTTGTTTTAGCCTTTGCATGACCTTTCTACCACTAATTCCAGACGAGTTTTAGTGGTGGAAATGGTGTTTTGAGGTCCCAAATAGGAGAGAGTCATCCCCTCTCCTTGTGTCTTGTTTACTTGCTTTGAATGCCTCATGTTTGAGCATGTTTGTTAAGCTTATGTTGGCCATATCTTATCATGTATTTGGGGTTATTTCAGTATGGCATACCACTATTTTGACTTGCTTATGTCATCCATTTCATGCCTTATACACTTGTAGTGTAAATCTCACAAACTAGTCTTCTATGCTTCATGAAGTAGCATGTCATTCTAGCTTGTTTTGTTTCCATTTCAGCATGTTTTTGGTGATGTTTTGCCATGTCATACCTCTGTTAAGGTTTGGTTTGGTTGGCCTTTGCATGCTCCATGCACTTTTAGTGCAATTCCATAAATTAGCTAACATGCATCAGGCTTTAACATGTCATTCTAGCATGATTTTGGCTTAACTCTAAGAAGCTTTTCTCCATGTTTTAGCATTCTTAAGCTCTGATTTTTGTTGTTTTGGTCATGCATGCCATGCTTTGTATAGCTATAGTGCATACTAGCTTGTTAGCTTTGTGTATCAAGTCCAGTAGCATGCATTACTTGGACTATCTGAATGATTTGGAATCATTTATTATGTAATTTTAGTGCATGTTTCATGGTCATGCATTCGCATCTTTCACTCTTTCAATGCGTTGGAGGGTTTGTCCTTTATGCCTTAAACATGAATCATTGCGTATGCCTTCACGCCTAAGCTTGCGAGCCATCATTTCAATGTGTTTTTGAGGTTATTTTGCCATGATATAACTCTGATTTTTGTTGGTGAAGCCATCCCATGCTTGGTCTTAGTAGGTGCAGTGTAATCCACCTTATGTGCCTTGCATTCATCATGCTTTATGCCCTTCATGATAGCATATTTTGGCTTCATTCCATGCATGTTTTAGACTCATCTTGGCATGTTCTAGGACTGTTTTGGGTTGCCCTTGCCATATGCTTCATGTTTTGCATACCTATAATGCAAGTGCTCTTGCTAGTTTCAAGTTTTGAGCTTCATAGCATGCTTCATTTGCATCATGTATATGATTTGGCATCACTTAACATGACATTTCAGAGCATGTAGCATTGCCATGTTCTCACTTCATTCACTATTTAAGTGCCTTCAAGTGTTATGCATTTATTGCCTTGTTTATGGCCTACTATGTATGCTTGCATGCCTAGGTCATTGAGCCTTTATCTCAGTATGTTTTGGTCTTTGTTTAGACCTATTTGAACTCTGTCCATGATTGGTTTAATCATTTGTGCTATGTATTGCATGCCCCTTGCGTAGTCCCTTTAATGGCTTTGTGCCTTAGGCTCTCTTGCATGCTTTACTTGTGTTGTTTGAATGATTTGGCATCATTTCACACTTGATTTCAAAGCCTTTAGTGTTGTTACACTTCCATGTTTATTGCTTATTCATCATGCTTGAGAGTTGTGTTCTTAGGCCTAGTTGATGGGCCAATCCTTGTGCATGTTTGCCTTGCCCTTTTGTGCCTTAGTTTCATCACTATGGCCACTGATTTGGGCATGACTGAGGTTTGTCCATTTTGGTTTAAGTCCATCGAGCATTGTGTATGCCATGTTACCTTGCATTGAGTATGCCATGTTGTTGTGTGTATTGTGTATGCTATTTTATTGCTTTGTATTGAGTGTGCATGCCATTGGCATTGAGTATGCTATGTTACATCGCATTGCATGTTTGCATGCTTGTCCTATGCATATTCTTCGCATGCTTGTTTCTTTGCATTCCATGTTTGCATGCTTAAGTTGCATTGCATTGTGCATGCTAGTTGCCTTGCATTGTGTTTGGATTAGGTGTTAATCTGAGGACGAGAAACGAGGGACGTTTCATACTTGAAGTGATGAAACGTGCCTCAATTCTCGATCGCCGACGCTCTCAGAGACGAGAAACGAGGGACGTTTCATACTTAAAGTGATGAAACGTGCCTTAATTCCCGGTCGCCAAAGCTCTTGATCATACATGATAGAGTTCTAGGATTTATGTGTTTATGTGTGCATTCATTTTACATTGAATTGTGTAACTTCGCCTCTTGGCCATCATGCATTGAGATACGTGATTGGTGGCCCGAGGGTCGAGAACCACACTCCCTTGAGCTTATGAAATGATAGGGAGGGTGGTTGTGCACACGTATCTTGCGAATGCATTGCCATGCCCTTTCTTGCTCTCTGTTGCAGCAAGCTGGAGGAGTGCAGCAACAACTAGTCAGCCAGCCAGAAAAACTAGCTAGCCGACCACTTTTTCTGATTTGGAATAAAAGAAAGTTGTCGGCAAGTGGTCTCCCACTTCAACAACTGGTCGGCCACCCTCCTACAGGTCCCTAAGATGAGTTAGAAGCTTTCTGGAGCTTGGTGCAAAGTTCTGAGAGCAGTTGCAAACAGAGGCAAATTAGGGCATCGCAACGGATTTTTGAACGAGGTGACCGGGCATGCATGCATTCTTCTCCCTTGAGGCTCCTGCTTTATTGTTTTATTTAGCTAATGTGCTTATCTAGTTTATGCTTTGGTCTGTACTTAAGTAGTTAATGCGTTTAGCTGCTTAATTGTTTTGTAATAGTTAGTTAACTAGGATTAGTTAATTAGCTTCGTTGTGATGTAATAATTAGTTTAATTAGCTTAGATTAGCTAGTTAGCTTCTTATTTGGACCCTCCGTCGAGACAGCCATCTGTTGTAATAAGCGTTGCGTGCATCATTCATCTGTCTTGCATGCACCGGGCTCGGCGTATCATACAAACCGCATTGTATTTTCAATACATCTACTTGAATACGTGTTCAATAGCATGTTATCAAGTTGCATTTCACATGACATTCTAGATAGACGAGCCTATCTTATTTGCATTCTTGCATGTGTTGCATTAGCCATCTTAACATGAACTAGGATCATGCATGATTTCTAACTAGTTCTTTGTTTTAGCTCGGAGTACATTGTGAGTGTTTACGTTTTAGCATACTGCATGTGTGTTAATGCTGCCATGAAAGCATGCTTGCCATGAGGCTAACTGCTTACTTGATATAACTGTCTGAATGCTGGTGGGTGAAGGTTGGATTACTTGAATTGGAATAATTCATCAAATCCTCGTCTTAGCCTACTTGCGAGTAGCAAACTTCAAACCATTTTCAAAATGAACACGCAATGTTTTGTTCGAACTTAGGCGATCTAGTCTATAATTGTATGTTGTGCGCATCACGTAGTAAGATTAGCTAATTAACCGGAATAAGAACACATGTGTTTTCAAAAACAAAATATCATGCTTAGTACATGCCGATCTTTGATCGGGCGAGTGGGGGTGCTCATTGCATGACCTTCCCCTCTCGTATCCAAGTTCCCGAGCCGAGGCAAATTTTGTGATGACGGACACATGGCCTTAGGCACGAGTCAGGGTTTCCTAAATTTCCCCCAAAATAAAATATTTAGGTGGCGACTCTGTATCTGGCAAAACAGTCCATGTTTAGCCCTTCTTTATAAAAATAAGTTTTCCAAAACGATTTGCCGGATTTGGACTCTTTAGTGATTTATCGGTCTCATATTGCACCTTGTGAGATTAGATTCAGAACCGTAACATTGAGTCTGAACTATAGTAGCCTAGAGAACAAAACAAGATTTTGTGCCCTCACCCGGCGCGGAGCCCGGAGAGTTCTCCTTCAGGGACACGTCTACAACATGTAATTTAAAATATATTCTTGGTGACTGATGCTCATTCACATGAACCTCCTTACATTGCTATTATTCACTGAGCCTTGCTCACTCTATATTTATGTATGTTTATGTAGGTGATCAGCCTGGAGGCTAGCCCTAGGTCAGCTCCAGGAGCCATTTGTTGGACCGATTTTGTCGAGCCTCCTAAGTGGAGCTTTTTGCCTTTCTTTTGGGTCCTTTTGTATATCACATCTTGCTAAGTCTCTAATGACTTGCTATAAGCACATTATTGTCAATATGTAAATTTTTGGGTTGTCACCCCTTTGTTTAGACTTGCTTGACTTGGAATCGTTGGGTTATGAACTGTATATGTGAATGTTCTGTTATATATATGATATGGTGTACTAAGATCTTGGCATTTAGACACTGCTCAATGGACGTTTTATTTTGTTATTATTTTTGCTTTTGTTCAGGCCCCATTGTCGAACAAAACTTAATGAAATTTGGTTTTGAGGCCTAAGTATTGGCCGGTCATTGCCTAAACTTTTAGGGGCATGTTTGGGTCGTGATAGTACTATTTTGGAACATCCATTCAAGAGAAGGCTTAAGTTTTTTATTATAAATGTTTAAAGTAATTGTTAACATAGAGATGATTAATTTATAGCAATAAGCTTTAAATAAACTTGATACACTTCTCAGCAATGAACATTTGATTTTGCTTTCCTAAATAAGGTCGCTCTAACATATACCAAGAAAGGATTTGGCTTTTTTCAAATTGTCATCTTAACTTGAGAGAGTGTTTGGGTTTGGTATGTCTATTTTGGAATCGATTTCGATGATCCGAACTGTTCACTTTTTAGGACTTGTTAAGTAGAATATTCATGCAAAAAATAAAGATAATTGGATATTGGTAGCTATCTATTTGATTCATATTTGTTATAAATATAATTTCAAGAATAACTATTCATTTTTTGTCATATAAATTTGATTCACATAAATAGTTACTGATATCCTATAACGTGAATAATTCGGATTATCGAAACGAGACTTATGGTGGACTCTAGGGATCCCTCAAGTTCTTTCATGTTAAGATCCCAACATGAGAGAAGTACAACCCATTAGGAAAATGCGTAATAGAGTGTCAATGGTACACACTGTGTGTACTGTAAGAGTTCCCAATATATTTTGAGCTTTCCCAATGCAGATGGTTATGGAAGTTCATGATGGCCATAGAAACAATATGGACAAGATTACCTGTGAAATTTTTCCAGCCCGACCACTTTCTTTTGCAATTTTAATGAGACAAAAATTTAACCGATAAATTGAAAAAAGAGTTGAAATATACATTACATTTATGAACATAGATGATATTTATATTCGTTGCATAGAACATTAGTATATTATGTGATATTACCATGTGATCAAATGATGAAATTCATTTAACATTATGACATGTTTAGCATGATTTGGGCACAAAATTAGGTAACAAATCATTTTGATTATATCAACGAATCATATGCCATGTGTACCTAGTTAAATCTTAGCTTAAGAGGGAAAATAGAACTTTAGAAAAATGAAGTCTTGAGTTATAGGCAAGTCCCCATTCAACAATTCAATCACAAAAGAACATGATTACCTTATCATTCAAACAAGAAAAAAGATTGGGGGCTCTAAATTAAGAGCTCTAACAGCTCTAATTGGTGTGTGGGTTTTATGTGATGTGACATTTTGGCCTTGGTTTTTTTTTTCTACATCATTTTGTACTTTTTTAGAGCTCCTAAATTAGAAGGATGTATCATTTCTATTCAAACAATTCACCACTTCAAGTGCATTCCTTTATTACCATTATCTTTGGACCCTAGATGTCATCATCAAAGCCTCTCTAATGGCACATTTCACTTCAAACACATGAAGCCAGGTGACTTAAACTTATGCTATTTGGCAAAATCCAGTGAATATTAGTTGTGTTTATATATTACAGTGGTCAACACAGGCCTATTGAGCAACACAAGTGAACTATATACTAACAATGTATCTAAGGCAACTTAAAAGAGAACATACACATCAATAGATTATAGAATGAATGACAATAGGCATTGATAGAAAACTTTGCGGAACATAAACTAAAAACCATTAAGGATTCAATTCTATACATGAAAATTATATGAATTTCTACTATATATATAAGTGTATACATACCTTGATCAATGATAGTATGAAAACCTCTTTTGAGAAAAAGAAACCTTGAATAGAAAACCTTGATCTTCAAGTTTTTTATTTGTCTAAGATCATTAAATCACTTCTCTCTCTCTAGGCTATGGGAGCCTTCTTGTGGTGACAACTTGAGTTTTTTGTGATGGAGAGTGTGGTTTGGGACCTTACACTATTTATACTAGTATTCTTTCCATCAAAGAATCCATTCATTCAATGAACTTCATTAAAAAGATTGATGTATCTTTCACATTCATGATACATAATGCATCTTCTATATTAATGAACCCATTAGATAGATTAATGTATCTTCTACATTCATAATAGATACATAATGCATCTTTAAGATTCATTCATAATGAATCTATCACATTCAATGCATTGACACTATCACCATTAGTCTTCTATACATTATGTATATATAGGTGCATTCATCAATGATTAGTCACCATCTAATTGATGTACATGTATCTTACTGAACGAGATGAATCTAGTATAATCATGTATAAGCCACATTAAGCCATATTTAGGAAAAGTCCTTACAATTTCCCACTTGGCTTGCATGATTTTATTATGTCACTAGATTATCATAATATGGCCAACGTTCTCCCTATAGAAAATTGTACCATCACCATTAGATTATGTTCAATGAAATTATTAGCACTAAATCATTGCAGTCAGTGATTTACACATTGATCAAGACTGTACAATGGTTATAGTGTTAATATGTTCCATCAACATGAATAAGTGAATCTTAAATCATAGAGATGACATTAGTAACATAATGGTGATTAATGCTAATTCATCTATAACGGTCTCATTGTTTACGTCCTCTTCTAAATTGTGCACAAGTATGAAGAATGAAAACAACAAACGTAATCATTACTAACATAAGATGATTATAACATAACATTTATCATGAACATAATACACTGATTTCAAGTCTAAACATGATAAACTTTCTAGTAAGCCCTTGGGCGCAACATGTTCTTGAAAGAGCTTAGGTGTGAGACCTTTAGTTAAAGGATCTGCTAATATGAGTGTAGTGCCAATATGAGAGATGGAAACAGTTTGATTCAGAACTCTTTCTTTAACAACTAGATACTTGATATCAATATCCTTTGATCCTCCTGAAGTTTTGTTGTTATTGGAGAACCAAATAGCAGCATCGTTATCACAGTAAATCTATAAAGGCCTCGAAATTGAATCGACAAGTTGTAATCCATATATGAAATTCTTTAGCCATACTGCATGACATGTGGCTTCATAACATGCTATGAACTCTGCCTCCATAGTGGAAGAGGCTGTCGGAGACTGCTTATAACTCTTCCATAAAATGGGTCCATTAGCAAGCATAAAAATGTATCCAGAAGTGGACTTTCGAGTTTCTTTACATCCAGTATAATCAGCATCTGAATAACCAATTACTTCAAGGTTGTCTGTTCTTTGATAAGTGAGCATGTAATCCTTAGCGCCTTGTAAATATCACAACACTTTCTTAACTGCTTTCCAATGATCAAGTCAGAGATTGCTTTGGTATCGACCAAGCATACCAACTACAAATGTTATGTCAGGTCATGTAGAAACTTGAGCATACATAATGCTCCCAACTGCAGAGGCATAAGGAATTTCATTCATTTGTTCCCTTTTTAAATTATTTCTGGGACACTGAAATTCACTAAATTTATCACCCTTAACTATAGAGGCAACACTAGTTGAACAGTTCTGCATATTGAACCTTTTATGAACCTTTTCGATATAGGCTCTTTGGGATAATCCTAAAATACTGCGAGACCTATCTCGATGAATTTCTATCCCAATGACAAAAGAGGCTTCACCAAGATCTTTTATTTCAAAATTCCTCGTAAGGAATTACTTTGTCTCATGTATCATTCTCAAATTATTGCAAGAAAGTAGTATATCATCAACATACAAAACTATAATGCAGATATTGCTCCCACTGATTTTAAGTTAGACACATTGATCAACCACATTATCCTCAAAATCAAATTTGGTGAGAAATTTATGAAATTTAAGATACCATTGTCGAGATGCCTTCTCTAGACCATATATGGACTTCATAAGCCTACAAACCATATTTTCCTTGCTTTCATCCTGAAAACCTTCAGGTTGGTCCATGTAGACCACTTCATATAAGTCACCATTCAAAAAACCTATTTTAATGTCCATTTGATGTAACTCTAAATCATAATGAGCTACTAAGGCCATGACTATTCTGAAGGAATCTTTATTAGAAATAGGAGAATAAGTTTCCTTATAGTCCATCCATTCTCTTTGAGTGCATCATTTAGCAACTAATCTGGTCTTGTATCTTTCGACATTTCCTTTAAGATCACGCTTGGTTTTAAAAACCCATTTGCATCCAACAGTTTTGGCTCCCTTAGGGAATTCTAAAAGATCCCAGACACTGTTGTCTTTTATGGATTTTAACTCATCTTTCATAGCATTTAACCATTGAGTTGCATTTCCATTTTTCATGGCTTGGGCATAAGAAACAGGATTGTTCTCCAAGCCTATATCACACTCATTTAGGTAAACCTCATAGTCATCTGATATGGCTGGTTCATTTTCTCTTTGTGATCTGCATAAAGGTTGTTCTACAATTGCGACAACTTTTTTTTCAATGTGAGAAATCTCTTGAGTACCAACATTTTCCGTAATAGGTACAGGCACTTCATTTTCTTGGATAATCGTGGTAGGCGTAAAAGCACGATTTTCCTCCAAAGAAACATTTTTAAGATTCATACTCCCGTTAATGTTTTCATCCTCTAAGAACACAATATTTCTAGTTTCAACAATTCTTGTGCTATGAGTGAGACAATAGAATGTAAAACCCTTTGATCTCTCAAGATATCCAATGAAATAACAACTTATAGTTCTAGGGTCTAATTTCTTTATTTGTGGATTAAAAATTTTTTCTTCAGTAAGACAACCCCATACATGTAAATAATTCAAATTAGGTTTCCTACCAACCCACAACTCATAAGGAGTTACAGGCACAGCCTTACTAATAACCCTATTAAGAACATGTGCAGCAGTTTTTAAAGCTTCACTCCACAAGTAATCTGGCAAAGAAGAGTTACTCATCATGCTTGTCATCATGTCCAAAAGAGTACGGTTTCGTCGCTCAGCTACACCATTTTGCTCAGGTGTACCGGGCATTGTGTAGTTAGGAATAATACCATTCACAGCCGAAAATAAAGAAAAAGCACTTGGATTTTGACCCGACTTAGTGAATCTACCATAATATTCACCACCTTTATCAGATCTTACACTTTTAATCCATCCACCAAGTTGATTTTCAACTTCAGCTTTATAGAGTTTGAACATATCTAATGCTTTTGATTTTTCACAAATAAGATACATGATTTTTCACGAATAAGATACACATAAGTATACCTAGAAAAGTCATCAATAAAATTAATAAAATATTTATGTCCAGAAATAGTTGGAACAGTAAAAGGACTACATATATCAGTATGAATTGTGTCTAATAATTCAGTAGTCCTAGTAGCACCCTTTTTCTTTATCTTTGTGTATTTTCCTTTAATGCAATTCACACAAGTACTAAAATCAGAAAAATCAAGTGAGCTTAAAATTCCATCTTTAATAAGACGTTCCATCCTTTCTCTTGATATGTGGCCCAAGCGCTTATGCCACAACATGGATGAATTTTCATTCACTCGCTTTCTCTTTTTATTTACCAAGTCGTTTACATTAAAGGATAAAAGAGATTGTGCATAGGTGGAATCTAAATTCAATGAATAAAGATTACCATATAAAGTACCAGAACCAATCATATGAGAATTGTGAAATAAAGAGACTCTATTATTTCCAAACTTAAATTCATAACCATAGGAATCAAGTTGTGAAACAGAAATTAGGTTTCTAGTAAAAACAGGAACATAAACTGTGTTTACTAAATCTAAAATGAAACCAGAGTCTAAAATTAGACAGTGGGTGTCAATAGCCTTAGCGTCCACTTCTATTTCATTCCCAACTGTAATGGTTCGTTTTCTTTTATTTAGTTACTGACTTGTAAGGTATCCCTGCATGGAATTTGTTATGTGAATACTTGCACCAGTGTCAATCCACCAAGAATTTTGTGTAACATCTATGAAAAAGGATTTATAAGACACAAGGCATTGAGTGTTACCTTTCTTGTCTAACCAACTTTTAAAACCTGGACAGTCTTTTCTTATGTGACCTTTCTTTCGACAGAAATGTCATCGAATCTTACTTTCTTCATTAGCCTTGTGAGTTTCATTATTTGCATTCTTTTTCTTCTTACTTTTGCCTTTCTTGAAAATCTTTTTGGTTGGACCCAAGGTGGTAAGGTGGGCCATATCAGGCTTTTTAGCTTTAAGCCTCTCTTCTTCTTGAACACACATGGCAATTAACTCGCTCATCTTCCACTTATCTTTTTGCATATTATAATTGATCTTGAAAGGACCAAATTGCATAGGAAGAGAAGTCATAATGAAATGAACAAGAAAACCTTCAGAAATTTCCATGTCCATTCCCTTTAATTGAGAGGCCATGTCATTCATCTTTAAGATATGTTCACAAACACCTCTCAAACCATCATATTTCATTGTCATCATTTTAATCATGAGAGTACTAGCAAGGGATTTGGAAGTTCCAATGAATTGTTCTTCAATAGATTTCATATAGCTCACTGCACTTCAAAAAACAGAGATTGCTCCTTGAATTGCAGGCATAATTGAGACTTTGATAATCATTAGACTTAAGCGATTAGAGCATTCCCATTTTTCATATAAAGCCATGTGTTCCTTAGAACTTGTATCATTTGGCTTTGCAGGAGCTGGCTCTCTTAATGCATAGTCCAAACTTATAATTCCCAAAACAATTCCAATTGTTCCTTCCATTTCTTAAAATTAGTTCCACTCAAAGCTTCAATACCAAACAAGTAACTATTAATTGCAGTAGGATTCAATGCAGCAAACACATAGTATTCATTACATAATATAATTAAGAAAACTACTTTTCACATGTGATGAATAAAAATAACACCACAAGTTAAATATATCTAACTAGAAAACACAATTAGTTAGATACGAAATCAAGTTATCATTCCGTTGGGCCGAATAACAATATATTTTAACAATTCATAAAAGTAAATGAGATGACTAATAAAAATAAACAACATAAAATAAAATAAAATAATCATTAAGGCTGTAACGAGTTTATCACCGATGGGCAAAAAAAATTATTGCTATATTTATTATACTAATCATCTCGGCTGTTCAAACATACATAGTGTTGAACCTCTGTTGGGCTGATCAACAATGTTTCAACTCATAAGGTGTGTAACAAAATATTATAAGTGCATAAGACATTAGCTTAATTACCACTTGTTCAATAATTTTCAATTTTTATTTTAATATCAATAGAATAAAAGATTGGCCAAAAATAAAAATAAAATTGGACAAGTGTAAATCAAGGTTATGCACTTGTTACACAAAACATCATCATAAAATGAAATTCATACTTATAGGTTTCATGCATCAGAATTGAAAACCATGGCATTGATGCCAATTGATAGAAAACTTTGCGGAACATAAAAAAAAAACCATTAAGGATTCAATTCTATACATGAAAACTATATGAATTTCTACTAGGTAAATAAGTGTATACATACCTTGATCCATGATAGTATGAAAACCTCTTTTGAGAAAAAGAAACCTTGAATAGAAGACCTTGATTTTCAAGTTTTTTGTTTGTCTAAGATCTTCAAACCACTTGTCTCTCTCTCTCTCTCTCTCTAGGTGATGGGAGCCTTCTTGTGGTGACAACTTGAGTTTTTTTATGATGGAGAGTGTGGTTTGGGACCTTACACTATTTATACTAGTATTCTTCCCATCAAAGAATCCATTCATTCAATGAACTTCATTAAATAAATTAATGTATCTTATACATTCATGATACATAATGCATCTTCTATATTAATAAATTCATTAGATAGATTAATGTATCTTAATCAGAATAGATACATAATGCATGCTTGCAGTGTAGTAGTCCTCATAGGTTTGGAGGTTTAGGCCTTAGCCACCAACCTATTTGAGTTGATAGCATTTATTTCTTTCTTTCCATACTTGTGATCACGTCTAGTCAATTCTGCAACCTCCCTCTTTTCTTTGATTTTTCTTTGTTTTGAAAGTTGCTTCAAGCCAAGTGTTTGTTTAAGCATGAGATAGAGATATTATGCTTAATGGTTTAATCATTTTGGGGGTTCATTACCAATAGCATGGTGTCTCTCTCATGCCTAAAGCAACTCTTGGTTTGATGCTTCTTTCCATTAGAGGACTTAAAGCTCACTTTTAGACACAATAAACTAAGGAATGGTTGGTAAGTAAAATGGAGTAATAAAATTGGGACTAAAAAATGGTGCAAGATAATAGCTTGGTTAGGGTTCAATTGGACGTTAATTGAACCCTTGAGTCTTGATTCATTTCATACTCGTTAGTGATGAAAATGGTTCAAGAGTCACTGTCAACCACTTCCCTTGATCAATCCATGATAGGGAGGAAGTTTTTGAGAGTCTTCATTAGTGAATTTATTGAAGTTGTACCCCTTAATTCGTAGGCCATCATGCAATGAAATTGCATCGATTGATGAGTTGCGAATCGAGTTTACCACTCCTTTGAGTTGTTTGATGATAAGGAGGGGTAAGGTGTACAAACATCCCTTGAGAATACCTTGTTTTTGCTCTGTATGCTCTCTATTGCAACAGGAAGAACCAGACTTTTGTGCCCACTCGGTCACTTTTTCTAGCCAGCAGGCTATCTTTTGTGGCCAGCTAGCCACTACTTCTGGCCTACCGGCCACTTTGGCAAAACCAGGCAGTGTCCTTTTCTAGTAGAGCAGAGTAGAGGCCGAGGTGAAAAACAAAGAAAATGTTCTAACTGTGCAATAGAGGCCTTCTGGCAGCAGAACAGTGGCTTTTTCGGGAGGAAATCCGTGCATGCATGAGCATACTCCTTGCTTCCCAGGGCTGATTAGTTTAATTACTTAGCTTAAATGTTGTATTCATGTTGTAATTAATTAGTTAATTCTAACTTGTAATTAATTAGTTAGTTCATAGAATAGTTAATTAATTAATTGGTTTTGTAACAACTAGCTAGCATAGTTAGTTTATTCGGTTTGTAATAATTAGTTAATTCATTTTGTAATAGCTAGTTTATTCGGACCCTACTACGTGAGGGCACAAATGTAATAATGTGTATGTCTTCTAACCCCATGTCTTTCTCCATTTTATTTACCTGCTTACGATGGTAAGTTTAGAGCATCATATTTCGTTTAGCATATCTCATGTTTGCATCCACGTGTCTTGCATGCATGAGGCTCGGTGCATCATTCTGACTTGCATTGTTATTGCTTTAATTCTTTGAATACATGCTTAGACCGCATGCTATCAAACTGATTCACATGCCATATTAGTAGCCGAGCCTAGTAATTGCATACCGCATGTGTAGCATTAGTCATATTGCATAGTTAGGATCATGCATTTTTTTTTTCTAACTCTTTCATTTTTTTTTTGGCTTGGAGTACTAGGTGAGCTTTTATTTTCTTCAATTTGTTGCATAAGTGTGATTGTTACCATGACGCATGTTCACCATGAGGCTAAGTGCTTATGTGATAAACTATTTGAATGCCTGTGGATGAAGGCTAATTGCTTGAATTGCGATAGTTTGATTAATGTACGTCTGAGCCCACTTTTTAAAGTGGCACATGCAAAAATTCTTTTCAAAAACAAACATGAAATAAAAATGTTCTAATTTTTGAAAATTAATCTGTAGTTGTGTGCGTCACATAGTAAGTTAGCCTAATAAATCGGAACAAGAGCATATAATGTAAATAAGAATCACATCATGAATAGTAGAGGCCGATCTTTGATTGGGCGAGCGGGGGTGCTCAATTCATGACCTTTCCTTCTCGTACCTAAGTTCCCAAGCCGAGACAACTTTGGAGGACGAACATGTGGTCTTTGGCATGAGTCATGGGTTTCTTAAATTCCCTAAAAAATATTTAGGTGGCGACTCTATATCTAGCAAAACAGTCCATTTTTGGCATTTTGATTCAAAATCGATTTTCCAAAAGATTTTTTGGATTTGGACTCTTTTGTGTTTATCTATTTCACGCTGCACTTATGGAATCAGATTCAGAACCACAGGAGTTCGAACTGTAGGGATTGTCGTCTTCCGAAAGGAGCACGAAAAGTTGAGCTACAGTTTCTGGAGACTCTGTTGGGGACTTTAGAGAACTTGACTCAGACTTCATGATATGAAATTTTATCTACAGTTATATGTTCTTTGCATTGCATTTGCATTGGTGCACTTAAGTCACTGTGTTTTGCCGACTGTTATTCCTGGATGGTTTGCCAGAGGCTTGCCTAAAAGCTTGCCAAAAGGCTGATCAGTTGTGTGCTCTGCTATGTTGGGAACACAACCCTCAGATCTGGATTACCGCTGCACCGTTTGATCATCTTTTCACTTCTCGGTGTTAGGTGTGAGAGGTATATTAGGTAGTCTTGCTGAGGTACCCATTTGACCATTTGGCCTAGTTACATATAATGAAACCATAGAGACTATTCCAAACTAGGACAAGATGCTCACCCTGAATACAAGATTGTGTGAAACCACATGTTTCAAATAGTGAACCCTAGTTCCTGACGAAACTAGGACAAGGTAACCCTACCCCAGCATAGGGGTGTTTTGGTTCTCTTTAACTGGTATGTGCTTTACAGTGAAATTGTACAGGAATGTGCATATCAGTTGCACAATGGTATCTGATTTGGGTCATAATTCAGTGTGGAGTGCAGTCTTACAGCTTTGATCATGTTTGTGTTGATAACATCTTAGCTAAAGGTGCTGTGCAGTTTCTGATTGACGTCTTTTACTTTATTTCTTTTTCTAGGTAGTTTAAAACCATAGCTTCAGAAATTTCGGATATCCCCCAAGCACTCTGGACCAGGGTCCGAAGACTTTGCAAAGTCGGGGATCTTGTTCGGGGACAACCCGTGTTTGCTTCACTCTTAGCGATTACAAAATAGAGGAGGGTTGGGCAGGTTTCACCAGTCCGGTTTTTACAACAATCACCACTCAGCTCACCTGTGTCCAGTCCAGTGCAGGAATAGTCATCTACTTCTCGTTCAGTTCAAGACCGGTCACCTATTCAAATGACATAGTATCCCCCTGCTAATATAGAGGAGCTAATATTTCAATTGCAACAAACAATTCAAACACTGCAGCATGATGCGGTCCACCAGGCCGAAGTCACAGCTTGTCAAACTGAGGTCATAACCCGATTACAACAACAACAACCACAGCCAACTGCAGCATCTGCATCCCATGCACCTACCACAGCCATCCCAGTACTTGAAGCCATTGCACAGACTGCCAATGTTCAAGAAAACCAGGGCAATCCAGTAGAGCCAATCCTAGTACAAGCATCTAAAGCCTCGATTTATTAGACCGAGGCTCCATTCGAGTTTGAGGTTGACCCGACTGCGCTAAGGTCAATAAGCTGGAGAAACTATTCAAAAGAGCGCAAAGGGTTAACTTCATCACAGACATAGAAGATGGGTACACTGATTCTGCGATTACATTGCTGGATTAGTTTAAAATGCCGCACATAGACTATTTTGATGGCTCTGGAGATCCAATGGTTCACCTGCGCTTGTTTTCAGATATTTTCTGGCCAATGGGCTTAATGAGACTACAGAAGTTGTATCTCTTTGGTCGCACCATGTCAGGTAGAGTGGCCATTTGGTATGCCAAGTTGGAAGATTCCATTAAACAGAATTGGGAGGAGATAGCCGAGGCCTTCATTGCCCAGTACTCCTACAACACGTAAAGAAACGTCAAACCTGTGATCTTAAGGCAACACACCAAGAGCCAAAAGGGGGTTTCTTTGAATTTGTGACACGATGGAGCGTTAAAGCCTCAATGATGACCATGAGGCCTTCCGCGGAATATCATATAAGGATGGTAGCCCACAATCTGCATGGTAAGTTATTGCAGAAGATGATTGTCTTACCTCTATTTACATTCACCGAGCTCCATGAAATGGGAGTGTAAATCAAGGATGCTATGAAGCAGGGCCTTATCACTGAGGAGAATGAGCTAACCAAGAGGCCATTTGTCCATAGTTCCAATGCTGCTAGTGGTAGCACAGCTACGAGGCTGTCGAATGTAA
Source organism: Camellia sinensis (assembly GCF_004153795.1). Classification (NCBI taxonomy): domain Eukaryota; kingdom Viridiplantae; phylum Streptophyta; class Magnoliopsida; order Ericales; family Theaceae; genus Camellia; species Camellia sinensis. The sequence goes on from NW_021025706.1 coordinate 120,467, forward strand.
TCGTTGTCAGCACCACAACCAAGACTGTCGATCCCTTTGCCAACACAAATCCATAAACCTCAGCCAGCCCTACTCGATCCCAGAGGACTTTTACCCAACTTTACATGACTTTGTCTAAAGCCATGCAGGTGCTAGTCTAAAAAGGACACCTCAAACCCTTAGAACCTCGCCCATTCCCAAATCATCTCCAAGCTAAACACAACCCTGCAAAGTATTGTGCATTTCACCAGCAGCATGGTCATGATACCGATCAGTGCTTCTGACTGCATCATGAGATTCAAGATCTCATTGACAACAACGTGATTACACCACCCCAGAAACCAAATGTAACCACAAACCCACTCCCGGTCCACAATCAAGTCCCCCCACCTCGAAATCTAAACCCGATCCATACACTGGCCACCCCCTATGACGCTAGCGTATATATTACCCCTTCCTAGCTACCAAGACTGATGTTCATTCCCGAAAGCACAGATTTGTGCATGATGGAGATGTCAACACCTCAACCTAAACTTTTGGTGATGACACTTGCAGTAAAAGAGACGTCGACCTCGGAGGAGGGTGCTAGTCTATTGCCAAAGTGTTCTGAGGACTTATCTGAAGAGGTGTATGATCTGAGTTGTTGCATTGTGCTAGCCAATCACGTCAAGCTTGAAGTGGTGCCGCCAATCTCGGTAGGCATCAATGTGGTCAGAGAAGATGGCCCGAGTCAAGGGCTAGTTGATTTGGCAAATCTCGCAGAGGACTTAGATAACTTGTAGTTCTTCAATGAGCATGACCAGAGAGACGTGCAGATTGGGTAGTTCAACCTGGATGGGTCAACAAATAATATCGGATGGCTGAGTGATGAGCTGGACAAAGAAGAAGAAACTAAGATCAGACCAGACCAAAGCAAAAGGAACCAGAGGTAGTGGAAGTAGCTGGAAAGGCTGATGAAAAGGGAAAATTACTAGAGAGTACAACCCAAGAAGTGGGTATTGTGAACACTGTAAATGTTGAATAAGAAGTTGCGCTGATGTAGTTTGAAAGAGAAAGAGTCAGTGACTTAAAAATCGTAACTGCATATCGCCCTGAGGGGGATGTTTGTGCCGTAAAGATGTTTCAGGTAGAGCCAGATAACTGTTTGTCAGTAGTTGAGGGTGAGTGGTGAGATGATGATAACCTGCATCTAGCCTATACTAACGAAGACCGGGGCGATTGCGCTCCAGATAACACTTGGTATGCTAAAGAGATAGACTATCTAACAAGAAGTGGACGGTATTTTAAGCTGCCGCACTTAGATCAAGCAAAGATGTCTGGAAAAGACAAAAAGGCCGAGAAACAGAAGGAGAAACAACTAGAAGAGGAGATGGTGTTGAAGGAGTTTGAGAAAATCCAAGCCGATATTTCTATCTGGGGTCTTTTCATGGCCTCCCGAGTGCACCGACAGGCAGTGTTGTCGGCAAGGACAAGGCTAAATTGTCCATTGACACTACTCCCGAGGAACTTATGGGGTTGGTCTTTTCGGGTGGCAATAAACCAATGCTCACTTTCTCTGATAAAGAGTTGCCACCAGAAGGGTCATCCCACAACAAATCGTTGTACATTTCTGTGGAATGTAAGAAGAAGTGGGTGCCAGTGGTGTTGGTAGACACTGGTTCGGCCATTAATGTTTGTTCTTCCCGTACTGTTTACGCAGTTGGCCTCAAACCTGCAAACTTTGTTCCTACAGCCCAGGTGATAAGGGCGCATAGCACTACAAGTAGAGAGGTCATCAGCACAGTGACGATGCGAGTTCAAGTGGGTCCGTCAAACCAGGAGGTCGAGTTTCACATTTTGGATGTATCGGCTACCTTTAACCTGCTGTTGGAAAAGCCGTGAAACTGTGGACGCGCCTCGAACGCCCTAGGGAGAATCCCGCTTCGTTCATTTGGGCTTACCACAGTTCAGACTCAAATGTCACGGTTCTGAATCTAATCTCACAATGTGTGATGTGAGGCCGATAAATCACCAAAGAGTCCAAATCCGGCAAATCGTTTTGAAAAACTAATTTTTATAAAGAAGTGCCAAACATGGACTGCTTTGCCAGATACAGAGTCGCCACCTAAATATTTTATTTTCGGAGAATTTGGGAAACCCTGACTCGTGCCTAAGGCCACGTGTCCGTCATCACCAAAGTTGCCTTGGCTCGGGAACTTGGGTACGATTGGGGAAGGTCATTTAATGAGCACCCCTGCTCGCCCGATCAAAGATCGGCCGGTACTAAGCATGATATCTTGTTTTTGAAAACACATGTGCTCTTGTTCCGATTAATTAGCTAATCTTACTATGTGATGCGCACAGCAAACAAGTATAGACTAGATCACCTAATTTGGAACCAAGCATCGCATATCCGTTTGTTTGGAAAATGGTTTGAAGTTTGTTACTCGTAAGTAGGCTAAAATACGGATTTCAGTGAATTGTCCCAATTCAAGTAATCCAACCTTCACCCACAGGCATTCAGACAGTTAATCACGTAAGTAAATAGCCTCATGGAAAGCATGCTTTCATGGCAACATTAACACACATGCAGTATGCTAAAGCATAAACACTCATAGTGTACTCCGAGCCAAAACAAAGAATTAGTTGGAAATCAATGCATGATCCTAGTTCATGTTAAAATGGCTAATGCAACACATGCAAAAATGCAATTAAGATAGGCTCGACTATCCTAAGTATGTCATGTGAGATGCAACTTGGTGCATGTATTCAATATTGGATTTGAAATACAATGCAGTTAGCATGATGCGTCGAGCCCAGTGCATGCAATATGGATGAATGGATGCAAACATGCAAGCATAAGGTATGCTAAACGAAATATGCCTTAAAACTAACCATCGTAAGCGATTAAGTAAAAGGGAGAAAGAAATGGGGGTTGGAAGACATGCATCACACACACACACGCTTATTACAATAATGCGCCCTCTCGAGGAAGAGACCGCATAAGAAGCTAACTAGCTAATCTAAGCTAATTAAACTAATTATTACACAACAAATTAATTAACTAATCCTAGTTAACTAATTATTACAGAACAAATTGAAATAGTTAAACGCATTAACTATTAAAGGTACAGACCAAAGAAAAACCTAGCTATCTAAGCATGGCAGCTAAGGAAAGCAATAAATCAGGAGCCTCAAAGGTAGAGGAATACATGCATGTCCGGTCGCCTCGTTCGGAAATCCAATGCGATGCCCCAATTTGCCTCTGTTTTCATTTGTTTTCAGAAACTTGCACCAGGCTCCAGAAAGATGAAAATCCACCTTGGGAATCCAATAGGAGGGTGGCCGACCACTTTTGGTCTCACCAGACCCCTACCGACCACTTTTTGTTGTTGAAAACCCAGAAAAGTGGTCGGCCGACTACTTTTTTCTAGCTGGCCGACCAGTTGTTGCTCCCAGACTCCAGTTTTCTGCAACAGAGAGCAAGAAAGGGCATGGCAATGTATTTGCAAGATATGTATGCACAACCACCCTCCCTATCATGTCATGAACTCAAGGGGGTGTGGTTCTCGACCCTCGGGCCAACAATCGTGCATTTCAATGCATGATGGCCGAGAGGCAAAGTTGCATAATTCAATATAAAAATGAATGCACAAGTAAACACATAAAGCCTAAAACTGTATCATGGATGATCATGAGCGTCGGCGACCGGGAATTAAGTCACGTTTCATCACTCTAAGTATGAAACGTCCCTCGTTTCCCGTGTTTGGACTAACACCTATTCCAAACACAATGCAAGCAAGCATGTCATATACAATGCGAATAAACTACACGGCATACTCAATGCAATGTGACATGATTAACTTAACAAAGCTAATGGCATGCGAACAATACTAATGCATGCATGCACAATGCAAAGTACAAGGCATACATAATGCGATGAACAATGTGACATACTCAATCCAATATACATGGCATGTTCAATGGACTTAAACTAAAAGGGGTAGACCTCAATCATGCCCAAATCAGTGGCCATTGGTGATGAAATGGAGGCACATAAAACAAGGCATGCACGCATAATGCATTGGCCATCAAAGAGGCCAAAGAGCACAACTCTCAAGAGTGCTCGATGAGTGACAAAAGTGGAAGTGTAACAACACTAATTACACTGAAATGAAGTGAGAAATGATGCCAAATCATTCAAACAACATAAGTAAAGCATGCTAGGGTCCTAAGGCATGAAAGCTAGCAAAGAGCAACGCAAAGGAGGCATGCAACACATGCCACAAATGCATGAATTAAGCATGGATAGAGCTCAAGTAGGCCAAAACAAGGACCTAAACATGCTAAGATGAGGGCCCAAAGGCCTAGGCATGGAAGCATGCAAGCTAAGGCCATAACAAGGCCATAATGTACAACACTTAAAGACATTCAAAGCATGAATGAAGTGGGAACATAAGCATGCTATAAGCTCTAAAATGTCATGTTAGATGATGCTAAATCATGTACACAACACAAATGAAGCGTGCAATGATGCTCAAAGCTTGAGGTAAGCAAGGACACTTGTATTACAAGTATGCAAAACATGAAGCATGTGATCAAGGCAACCCAAAATAGTCCTAGTACATGTTAGAATGAGTCTAAAACATGCATGGAAGTAGGCCAAAATATGCTAGCAAAAAGGGCATGAAGCATGATTCATACAAGGCAAATGAGGTGGATTACACTACACCTATTAAGACCAAGTATGGAATGACTTAAGAAATAAAAATTAGAGTTATATCATGGCAAAATAACCCCAAATAAACACTGAAATAGTGGCTCGCAAGCAAAGGCATGAAGACATACGCAATAGTTCATGTTAAGGCATAAAGGGGGGGAACCCTCCAACGGATTGAATGAGTGATAAATGCAAGTGCATGGCCATGAAACATGGACTGAAATCACATAAAAAGTGATGCCAAATCATCCAAATAAGCCAAGTAGAGCATGCTAGTGGACTTGGTGTATAAAGCTAACAAGCAAGATTGAACTATAGCTATACAAAGCAAGTCATGCATGGCCAAAACAACCAAAATCAGAGCTAAAGCATGTTAAAACATGGACAAAAGCTTCATGAAGTTAAGCCAAAAGCATGCTAGAATGACATGTCACAACATGATGCATGTTAGGCTATTTCATGGAAATGCACTACAAGCTACAAGTGTATGGAGCATGCAAGGGCCAACCAAACCAAACCAAAACAGAGGTATGACATGGTATAACATCACCAAAAACATGCTGAAATGGAAAGAAAACAAACTAGAATGACATGTTATTTCATGAAGCACGTAAAGTTAGTTTGTGTGATTTACACTACAAGTGTATTAACCATGCATGGAGTGATCAAGACAAGTAAAAACAGTGGTATGCCTCAGCAAAATAACCACAAATGCATGTTAAGAACGAGCTAACACAAACTTAGTAAAGGTGCTCAAACATGAGGCATATTAAGCCACGTAACGAAGACACAAGGAGAGGGGATGACCCTCTCGTTCTTAGGACCTTAAAACACCACCCCCACCACTGAAATCTAGAGGCCAATACAAGGTGGTCCTGAAGCTCACAAAAAAGGCTCAAAAATAAGGCCAAACAAGGCCTAAGAGGGGGTAAACAACCCCAAACACAAAAATGATCTTAAACAAACTTTTTAAACATGAAAAAACAGAACTTTTATCAGTTATGAGCTAAGCTTGAAACAGAATGCAAGATAGGCTAAAAGCTTAAGCAAGAAAGGGGGATTTAAAGGTCAAAAGCTCACCCTTGAAGACCCTCTTTATAACTACAACCCCAGCAGGCTTTTTGAACTTAAACCAGTCCATGAACACCATAAACAACCTCAAGGAGCCTCAACAACACAAGCATGGTGTTTAAGTGTGTGTTTGTGCACAAAACTAAAACAAATCTATACTTTTGAGCACAAAAATGAAGCAAACAAGGCAATATAGATACAACACTATATCTATCCTCTTCCCTCAGATTTTCTGAACCTAGAGGAGGGAGGAGGAGCTTCCCTCTTATAGAAGAGGAAAGGCAAAGCTTCTAGGAGAAGCTAAGCACCAAAGCAATCCCTCCATACACGTGTATGGAGGATGGTCTAATGTCCTCTAGCTGGCTGGAGGAAAATATCTCCAAAAATGTGCCAAAAAACAGCCGAGGCCTGCTAGTTTAAGTGGTCGACCGACCACTTTAGGTGGTCAACTAGAGCAAAAACTCGTCAGCCATAGGTGGGAGAGGTCAACACACTAAATGCAAGGTGGTGGTGTGGTGGCCGACCAGAAAAGATAGTCCAAAGACCAAGAAAGCCAATTATCTGACAAGAAAACTAGCTAAAAAAAAGAAAAGTGGTTGGCCAGGAGAAATACTAGTCTCCCACCCTTGTACCACCTTCCAAACAAGGAAAATAAGGTTTGTACCAAAAACAAACCAAAGCGGATGCAAGACGAGAAATCGGGAGGCAAAGCACGTGGCCGAAAGCCCCGAAAACTAGCTGACGAGCACCAAAAATGGTATGCAACCACAAAAGTGGTCTCCTGAACCACAATGTTCCTCTAGGTAGAGGCAACAAGGTGTGGTTCAAAAATCACGCCGAACGGAGAGTGTTAAGCGGTCCCGAGACAAGGCGCACGGCCAAAGGCTCCAAAAATCAGAAATTAGTCTCCAAACGGGAAAAGTGGCCTACGACCACGAAAAGTAGTCTACAACCACAGAGAGATGGTCTACAAGACCACTCCCTCCCTCCAAGAAGGGAAAAGAAGACTTGGTCCATAAACCGAGCCAAAGCACAAAGAGTTCAGAGGCCCGGAGGCAAGGCTCTCAACCAAAACTCTGAAACCTCAGAACGAGCACAACATGCACCATCATCGAGTGCTCAATCGATGACGTCTAAGTCTTAAGGTCGGTCAAAAATGGGATGTCTACACACCATGTAAAGGTTGTTGCCTCCATCCTCCATCAAATGTTGAAATATCCCCATGAGGGAGGAATGGCTACTATTTTTGGGAATACATCCATCCACCCACCTTCAGAGGTGACCATGCCAGTACTAGAGATTGACCATGGGGATGAAGATGTGTTCCTTTCAGGATTCACTCTAGCTGAGCCCTAAGTTGTGTAAACCATTCTGGCTGTGGATGAAGGCATGTACATTAGCACCTAGTCCATCTATTTCGTGAACAAATTGTGGCATGTTCAAGGAATGGGACTTGGAAAAAGTAGGCAGAAAGGCATTACAATGTTAGCTGAGGTGCCACCCAACCTACATGCCTTTGGATTGGCTATGTGCCCACCAAAGAGAATTGGATCAGAAAAAGGAAAGTGATGAAGGGAACAAAAGAAGCAAAGACAACCGGGAAGCAGTATGAGATCAGTCACAGGCCAATCTGAGGCACGCTCATCGGCCGTTTTGTTCGAGAGGGAAAGGATTTCCCTTTTTGTGGCTTTCCCGTGCCTTGGGTAAATTCCTCTAAACAACGCGTCCCCGAGTTTGAGATTTTCTTTGATCTGAAGTTGGAGGATAGTGATAAAGAAAGGGTTGAACCAAAAAAGGCTAACCAAAGCATCAAGGATGAGTTAGACGACAACGAGCCTGGAGTAGGGGCAACACTGGCCAATCTCCTGACAGATCCCGTGACTGACCAAGAGAACTTGGGAGATAACTTTACTGTCTCCATGATCGAGGAAAAATCGAGGGTCGATCCTACCAGTGGTATTCTGAATGCATCAGAGGCACCACATCTTACTTGGCAGCTGGAGAAAGGCTTTCTTTCCAGTTCTGAATCGGGTGATGGGACAGAATCTGATTCCATCGAGTCTGTAGAGTCAAAATCAGATTCAAGTCAGTTTGGGGAGTCTGAGTCTGGCATTTCAGAGGGTGGTAACCCAGATGCCAAAGTCCTGTCGTGGTCCTCTTTTTCTTTTTCTTTTGAGTCAGTTGTAACCGAAGAGCCAAAACTTTTGAATGAGAATGCTACCGATTCTGAGTACTTCTGTATGCCGCTTAACGAAAACGAAGAGGGAGAAATTCCTCTGGCTTTGAAAAACTTGATTAATCGAGAGAAAGAGAGGAATGTTAAACCTTGCACTGATGAAATCATTGCCATTAATGTGAGTACTGAGAAGGATCCACGCTTGGTCCAGATTGGGTCCACATTGTCTTCGGAGGAACATGAGCGTTTAATCGCTTTATTAAAAGATTTCAAAGATGTTTTTGTGTGGCACTATGAAGACATGCCGGAAATCGATCTTGAGATTGTACAGCACCAGATCCCTCTTGACCTTGAGGCCCAACCAGTCAAGCAGAAGTTGCACAAAATTCGCCCAGATTGGGCATTGAAAATCAAGAAAGAGGTTACCAAGCAGATTGAGGCTGATTTCTTGTTAGTATCTGAGTACCCGACTTGGTTGGCCAACATCATCCCAGCGCCGAAGAAGGATGGTAGAATCTGGGTGTGTGTAGATGTCAGGGATTTGAATAAAGCCAGTTAGAAGGATGACCTCCCTCTGCCGCACATAGATGAGTTGGTAGACTTCACTGCAAGCCATGCCTTGTTATTATTTATGGATGGGTTTTCCGGGTATAACCAGATTCTGATGGCACCCGAGGATAAAGAGAAGACCACATTCATCACTCTATGGGGTACCTACTGCTACCGGGTTATGCTGTTTGGGCTAAAAAATGTTGGGCTACCGATTAGAGGGCTGCAACCACCATGCATGACATCATCCATAAAGAGGTCGAGGTGTACATGAAGGACATGATTATCAAATCCAAAGAATGAGAAGGCCACTGCACCACCCTAGATAAATTCTTTCAACGGATCAGAGAGTACAGATTGAGGTTGAATCCACAGAAGTGCACCTTCGGCGTGACAGCAGGCAAAATGCTGGGATTTATGGTCACACTGAAGGGCATTGAAGTAAATCCGTCCAAGATCAAGGCCATCTTAGAAATGCCACTACCAAGGACTAAAAAAGGAGGTGTGTGGCTTTCTGGGAAAAATGCAATTCACAAGACAGTTTATTTCCAAATTAACCTTGACTTGTGAACCACTATTTGGTCTATTGAAGAACGGAAAGAAATTCCGATGAGACGATCAATATCAGTTTGCCTTTGAACAAGTTAAGCAGTACCTCCAAAATCCACCTGTGTTATCGCCACTGGAGCCAAGGAAGCCTTTGATTCTGTATCTGTCAGTAACAGATTCGACTATGGGATGCATGCTCGCTCAAGAGTCTGAAGATAGGGTGGAGAAAGCCATCTATTACTTGAGCAAGAAGATACTAGATTATGAGAACCGCTACACTCCTTTGGAGAAAGCTTTCCCGGCCTTGATATGGGATACCAAGAAGTTGAGGCACTACTTCTTAGCTCACTCTGTAATGCTAGTTTCGAGATTAGATCCCATCAAATATCTCTTTGAGAAACCAGCGCTTACAGATAGGCTAGCTCGTTGGTTGCTTCATCTCTCTGAATTTGATCTCAAATATGTCACCTCTTCAGGATTCAAGCGCCTACGACCCGGGAGGAGGTGACCAGCATGCTTGCGGCTTCATCATGTTCCTGCTGGGGACCACCCTCTTCGCCAACTGGGTGAACACTATCGCCCTCTACCTGCTGAGTGCACTAGTGGATGTGACGCAGATCCGCCGCTATCACTGGGGTGGCGCAGGCTTGGCCACAATCTACGGATACATGAGCTCATCCTCTCGCCGCAGCGGGTGCTTGCTCGGAGGCTACTAGCGAGCCTGGGAGGTATATTTTCTCTTTCTGTCTTACAGTTCTGCTTTACTCTATCTGTATCCCACACACACTGCACACACGCAATTAGCTTTACACTGGATGTACACTGCACACGCTACACAAAACACTGCACACATTCTCTGATTTTTGCTTTATCTACATTCTGCTTTGTCTGATAAGTGTACTCACTGTTACTTTGCTACATTCTGTAGTTGTGGGTGTATGCCTACTTTTCGAGGCTTGCCCTAATGCCAGATGTGGAGACGCCCCCCATGGTTTCATTTTCCCATCGATTTGATGTGAGATGCGAGCGGAGGCCGCAAGAGTCCTTCGTGTTCTTCCGCCGATATTTCGACACCATCACCGCTGCAGAGGTATTTCAAACTTTAGAGTTCATTTAAGCTTTGCTTTACATTCTACTTTTGATAACAGATAACAAATTGTATGTCCTGTTATTTGCAGATCACCTGGCAGCCTTAGGCGATGTTGCCTGATACAGTGAGAGACGGATACATGGGCGCTCGGGAGACTGCCCGATTTTGGGTTCTGTTGGAGGGCCCAGTCTACTGGGCATGGTACTTTAGGAAGCGCTTCCTACAGCAGACCCTCAGTTTGCCAGAGCAGATAGTCCTCAGGCCGCCTCCTACCCATACGAGGGCTACTAAGAGGTACACCCCGGAGGAGATGACGGATTACCCGATCGGTTGGGATTCGGACCTTTTCCGAGCTGAGAGCGACTACGCCAAGTTCATCTTGACCTACCTGATGCGGCCTCTGACTGGCGCTCACCAAGTCGAGAGAGAGAGACCAGCAGCGCCAGCGACCAGAGCAGGAGCACCGAGGGCGGCTCAGGCCCGTAGCGGGAGTGGGTCCCGGAGAGGACAGGGAGTTAGGTGGCCAGCTCTGCCCACCATGATGACATGCCGAGGGCAGGGTGGGGAGACTTACCAGATACCCATTGCTCCTCCTCTGGCTGATCATGAGCGTGTTGGAGTTCACAGTTCGACCCCAGTATGTACTGCTATACTTTGCATTCTGTACAGTCATTTCATTTCATTTGATATCCTGCAGAATACTAATGATTTCAACACTTTTGCAGGCTTCCATAGAGTATACTAGTCAGTCTCTGGAGTTGATGGCCTCAGTGATGGGGATGCTGCAGAGGAGCTTGGATCTACTGACCATCGATGGTATCCCGGTAAGTTCTTTCAACCCCAGTCCCAAACTTTGCACACTCTGTTCAATTCATGATTTGATGCATCGCATTTATGGGTACGGCACTTGATACACTGCACTCACATACCACTCACGGCCCTGATACACCGTAACTCACAGCATTCATATATTATTCTCACACATTGCTCGCAGCATTCATACATTGTACTCATACACTGCACACAGCATTCATATAGTGTACTCATACACTACATTTGGTATTCATACCCTGTTTCGCATAGCATAACTGATGCATTTGCCATTTGTTCTTTTCAGGCCCCATTCCAGATATCGACCACAGGGGGTGCTCCAGCTGGACCATCTGTACCTGCCTGAGGAGCTGGGTGAGCTAGGCGCGAGATGACTATACATAGCCGGGGTAGACACAGGGGCACCCATGCTGAGAGCAGTTCGCGAGAGCCTACTCCGGACGGCGATGAGTCAAATGAGGAAGCAGCGTTGTCTGAGGGCGAGGCCGGGGACGACTGAAATTCAGACTACGGAGCTGGCGGTGGTGATCCTGGACCCTCGTCCAGGAAGAGGACCAGGACCGACTCCTGCACTTGAGACCACTGATGTTGACCCAGACATTTGCTACTTTTCTTTTCTGCTTTTTTGCTTTATTTTTCTTTGTACTGGTAGTTTAAGCACATTGTACTGCCTCAGGCAGGTTTTATTTTCTTCAAAACTATGTACTTTTTGCAAAAGAAAAATATGAATGGAATGAAACAACTTACGGAGCTGGCGGTGGTGATCCTAGACCCTCGTCTAGGAAGAGGACCAGGACCGACTCCTGCACTTGAGACCACTGATGTTGACCCAGACATTTGCTACTTTTCTTTTCTGCTTTTTTTCTTTATTTTTCTTTGTACTGGTAGTTTAAGCACATTGTACTGCCTCAGGCAGGTTTTATTTTCTTCAAAACTATGTACTTTTTGCAAAAGAAAAATATGAATGGAATGAAACAACTGTTTTGTTCAAAAAGTGTTACATTTGTATATTCTATGCATCGCATCGCATCGCATTACATAACAATGTAAATGAGATTGAACTTTGTTTTGAAAACCAAACGCTCGAATTTCATCAATCAGGTAGTGAACCAACTAACGACAAAACAACTCGATAAGCAAAACAAAGAACTCGACAAGCTAACCAAGTGTAATTACAACTTGATAAGAAAAACAAAGACTTAAAGAATGTGAAATACAACTCAATAAACAAATGTACAACAACTCGATAAACAAATTGAAGTAACACAGGAGCGACTTCGCAAAGTCATCATCGGAAGGCATTTGAAGTGGAACCAATCACAGGTTCTCAACATATTAAGCATTTAGACAGCTCAGAGGATAAGAGGGAAGGTCGTCGACCAAAGGGAGAGGCCATCGGCCACAAGAAATGGCCATCAGCCAACATTTCTAGCCGATCGTCCAAAAAAGATGGTCGGTCGGCACTAACTCAACACCTTATCTTCTACAAAAGCCTCAGCTTCGTAGTTTTCCTCATTTCAGCTCTAATTTGCATCAAATGGAAGAATTTCTTATCCAAAATCTCACAACTTGGATTGCCAACTTAGATGGCTCGGAAAGGCTAAATTTCTGGGGCTTCAGCATAAATGCACTATTCACGCTGGGTCGCACCTCGCTGCGTTTTCCGTTCCTATATGCCATGGCAAGGTTTTGGAACCCGGTAACACACGTCTTTAGCTTTTGTGGTCAAGAGATGTGTCCTACTTTCGAGGATTTCCAAGCTTCAATGGAATCTGAGCGCGATAAAGAAATCTTGCCTCAACTCCAGTTCGGCCACGTCCAGGCTTTAGAAAAGATGTGCGACCTTACTTTGCATGACGCTCGGTCATTGGTTCACGACGGAGAGCTAGACATTCCGAGCTTGGTTTGTCGGTTTTCTGATGCCGGTGACCGCGACGATCATCATTGGCAGGGCTATCGGCTACACGCGCTTTGCTTATGCATGTTGTCTCATTTTTTGTTTGCCCCAGGCTTTGGAGGGTTTAGCACTCGTTTGATTGAGATCACCGAGGGCCTAAAAGAAGGCAAGAGTTGCATTGCCATGACGCTAGCTGAAACTTTGATAGGTTTGGACGCTTTTCATCGCTGGGAGACGGCTAGATTCGCGGGGAGTCCGTTATTACTGCAGGTAATGTTTCCCACCCTATCTCACATATATTGCTCACATCACTCGGCCCTCAGGCTCGGTTTTTCTCTCAAAACCCTTTTCTCACTTTTCTCTCAACGTACACCTCTCTATTCTTTAATCTCTCAGTTTTCATCCCTCCCTAGGTATGGTTGATGGATAAATTGAGAGTGGTGGACTCATGCCTGGCATATTCAACTCGCAGCTATTTCTTCCGACGACATCTAGTCGATGCCCCTGATGAGGGATAGTGGTACAACTGGATGTGCAATTTGTCCGCAGACCACATTGCTTGGCACTGCCCTTGGCTCAATCTGCCGGTGATGAGCTACAGCATGACCCGCCAGCCCAAGATTCAGTTGATTGGCCTAACACGCTGTGTCTTTTACTTTCCGTTCTGGATCCAGCGCCAGTTCGGACACGATCAGACTTGTCCGAAGGAGGGGATAGAGTACCCTGCTACATTTCCGGTCCAAGGCGCACAGCTAGCTCGGTATGCCGTGGCATGGAGGACGAGAGAGCTTCTGGCCCCCGCTCCTGCTTTCAGCTGCACCCTCTCTAATGAGTGCATAGATTGGCTCAATGAAGAGGCACAGGTTGGGCCCATTTTGGCATCAGAGGCTTCGACCAGCTCTGGAAAGGGACGCAGGAACACCTGACTATGCCCCGGATTTATTTGCTTTAATTAGAACTTTCAAGTTTTCTTTATGAATGTAATAAAAGCAACTTCAATTTGTTTTCAAGAGTAGAAGAACTCTGTATTGAAATCAATGAAATTAAAGGTTGCGGGTACTGAAAATTTTCCGCTTGGTCCAAAAATGGTCTAAGTTGTAAAAAGATTAATTTGAGGAAAATCAACTTTTATTAAAACTTTTCAAAACCATTTTCGATATGGATCAGAACTGGACACGCCTGAGATCTGTCATTGAGATGCGCAACCCTGGATTCCAGCAACTAGAAAGTTGTCCCTAGTCTAAATAGTATTGTATTGGAGATCACAACCGAGCTCTTGAATGCTGAATAGACAAAGATGACCAAACATGATCACATGGACAAAGTTGATCGGGGAAGTGTGTATGGCTGGACTTCAGGATAAACTTGCCTACGTATCCCAAAGATGGGAATCAAGCCTAACGTAGTTCGGCTCAGGTTTCCTCGTGTATTAACCCTCACCTTTTACGCTCTAACTTTTGCCAAGGCTGCCCTTTTCGGGTTTTCAACCTTGCGAGCTCAGTTTTTATAATTTTAAATTTTTCATGTTTGCCTAGGTCGCCCTTTCGGGTTTTTAGCGTAGCGAGCCACTCAGGGAAAATATTTCTTCAACTTGTCCATGTTGATCGGTTGGGAGAACTCTAGGCCATCTAGGTCCATCAGAACGACAGCTCTACCTGACCAGATAGACTTAATGTTGTAAGGACCAGTCCAATTAGGTCTGAACTTGCCCCTAGGGTCATGGATGGGAGCTCGGTTGTCTTTGAGCACCAAATCTCCTTCTGTCAAATTTTTGGACTTAACCTTCTTGTTGAAAGCCCTGGCAATTCTTTGTTGATAACCCTCAACATGGTACATTGCTTTCAACCTTCTCTCGTCAAAGAGCATGAGTTCTTCGAATCTACTCTGCTGCCAATCTGCCTCAGCTATCTGACACTCAGCCAGTGCCCGTAATGACGAAACCTCAATTTCGATAGGCAGAACAGCCTCCATCCCATAAACCAAGGAGTACGGAGTCGCCCTAGTGGAAGTTCGAATTGAAGTCCGGTAGCCCCACAGAGCAAATGGCAACTTATCTGGCCAGTTTCGATAGGTTTCCACCATCTTCTGCAGTATGTGTTTGATGTTCTTGTTGGCGGCCTCAACTGCTCCGTTGGTCTGTGACCAATATGTTGACGACTTATGAAAAGCCACGTTGTACTTGCCCAACAAGTCAATCACTTCTTTCTTGAAGTGGGAACCATTATCTGAAATGATCTCGTTCGGGACCCCGTAGCGACAGATGATGTTTTTCCTGATGAACTTGGCAACATGTGAAGCCTTCAATACTGCATAAGGCTGGGCCTCAACCGACTTTGTAAAATAGTCTTTCGCGACCAGAATGAACTCATGCCCATTGGACCCCTTCAGAGTGACAGCTCCAATCACATTAATCCCCCAAATTGAAAATGGCCATGGCGAAGTCATGTTGTACAGCTTCGACGGGGGAATGTTCATGCGGTTTGCATGGATCTGGCATTTGTGGCATCGCCGGACAAAGCCAATACAATCCTCCTCCATGGTAGACCAGTAGTAACCCTGTCTAAGGATCTTTCGGGCTAGCATAACCCCGTTCATGGGTGCTCTGCACTCTCCTCCATGGATGGCCTCCATCAGGCGCATGGACTCTTCAATGTCCACACACAGCTTATGCATCCCGAGATGACCTCTCTTGTACAGTTTACCCCCGCAGACGATGAACTGAGCAGCCATTCTCCGAATTACCCTCTTATCTTTGGCATTTGCCCCTGGTGGATACGCCTCTTTTTCCTAGAAATTCCAAACATCGTAATATCAGGGGTTCTTATCTTGAATCTTATCCATGGCAGTAATCAACTCGTAGGCTGGCACAAATTTCTGGTCAATGATGATCAGACGCATTCGGACTCCAAAAGGGATGTCTATCATAGAAGATAGAGTTGCTAGTGAATCTGTGAACCTGTTGTTCTCTCTTAACAGATGAGCGAAGTTCAGCTTCTCAAACCGAGGGATCAGCATGTCCAAGGTCTAGTGGTAGATTCTGATCTTTTCTTCTTTGACTTTCTAATCTCCTTTAGCTTGAGATACAACAAGGTTCGAGTCCCCGATGACGTCCAACCGTTTTGCCCCTAGTTCTAGGGCGACTTCTAAACCGGCAATGCATGCCTTATACTCTGCCTCATTGTTCGAGACTTTGAACCGGAGTTTGAATGCTAGAGGGATACGGGAATTGTCAGGTGCTATCAGAAACACCCCTATCCCATACCCGTATTGGTTTGACGCTCCGTCAAAGTACAATGTCCAGGTTTCATCTTCGACATGCAGAATGGCCTCATCTGGGAATACGTACTCAACCGCTTCATCCCCTTCAACTGGGTGATCAGCTAGGAATTCTGCTACCGCTCTCCCTTTTACTGACTTGCGCGTCACATACTTTTCTCCCTTTTACTTACCTGCTAACGGGCTAGCCTACCTGTAAGTGCTGGTTTCTCAAAGAGATATTTGATGGGATTCAATCTCGAAACCAGTATTACAGAGTGAGCTAACAAGTAGTGCCACAGCTTCCTGGTAGCCCATACGAAGGCCAAACAAGCCTTCTCCAACGTACTATAGCGGGTCTCATAACTGAGCATCTTCTTGCTCAGGTAGTAGATATCTCGTTCCACTTTGTCCTCAGACTCTTGTGCATGCATGCAGCCCATTGTAGTTTCAGTCACTGAAAGGTACAATATCAACGGTTTCCCCGGCTCAGGTGGTGACAACACAGGTGGGTTCTGTAAATATTGTTTGATCTATTCAAAAGCAGCTTGGCATCAGCCGTCCCATTGGAACTTCATTCCTTTCTTCAGGACACCAAAGAGTGGTTCACAAGTCAAGGTTTATTTAGCAATAAACCGTCTTATGAATTGTACTTTACCCAGAAAGCATCGCACCTCCTTTTCAGTCATTGGTGGTGACATTTCTAAGATGTCCTTGATTTTGGAAGGGTCGACCTCGATACCTCTTTGTGTAATCAAGAACCCCAGTATTTTCCCTGCTGTAACACCAAACGTACACTTTTGAGGATTCAGTCTCAACCGATACTCTCTGATCCATTGATAGAACTTTTGCAAGGCAGTGTAGTGGCCCTCTCTTTCCTTGGACTTGACAATCATGTCGTCCACATACACCTCAACCTCTTTGTGGATCATGTCATGCAATATTGTGGTCGCAGCCCATTGATATGTAGCCCCGGCATTCTTCAACCCAAACGGCATCACCCTATAACAATAGGTCCCCCACGGGGTGGTAAAAGCAGTCTTCTCCCGGTCTTCGAGTGCCATCAATATCTGATTGTAGCCTGAAAACCCATCCATGAAGGAGAGAAATGCATGCCCAGTGGTGAAGTCCACTAATTCATCGATATGCGGTAAAGGAAAGTCGTCCTTCGGACTGGCTCTGTTCAAATCCCTGAAGTCCACACATACCCGAATTTTGCCGTCCTTCTTCGGCACTGGAATTTTGTTGGCCAACCAAGTTGGGTATTCAGATACCAGCAGGAACCCTGCGTCAATTTGCTTGGTGACCTCTTCTTTGATCTTGAGAGCCAAGTCTGTGCGGATCCTTCTGAGCTTCTGCTTAACAGGTCGGGCCTCTAGGTCAAGAGGGATCTGGTGCTATACAATCTCAGGATCGATTCCAGGCATGTCTCTATAGGACCACGTGAAAACATCTTTGAAATCTTTTAATAAAGCGACTAAGCGCTCGCGCTTCTCCGAAGACACGTGGACCCGATCTGGACTAGCCGCGGGTCCTTCTCAGTACCAACATTAATTTGGGTGATTTCATCAACTAGCGGTTTTAGAAACCTCTCCTGCTCTTGATCTCGCAAATATTTCAAAACCGGAGGGATTTCGTCCTCGTCGTTTTCATCGAAATTTTGAAAGTCTAAATTAATGCAATAAATCAAGGGTACAGAAAAGTAATCGAAGGCCACAGCCGCAAAATTGTCAGTAAGTACTTCATCTAGTCCATCTTATTCCTCTGTTACAACAGACTCGAAAGAGAAAGAAAAAAACGACATGGACAAGACCGTGGCATCTGGGTTATCACTCCTAGGAACACCGGACTCAAACTCAGACGAGCTGGAACCTGATTCTGACTCTACAGACTCGGTGGAATCAAATTCTGGCTCACTATCTGACCCGGTGCTACTCGATAAGAAGCCTTCCTCGTATTGCCCGATGAGAGAGGGTGCAATGGATGCATCCAAAATGTTTGAAGATGGGCTCGCAACCGTTTCATTCCTGATCATAGTCACTGAGAGGTCATCCCCCAAGCACTCATGTACGATCGGAGGATCTAACAGTAGACAAGCCGGTGCTACCCCCATTTCGATCTCGGTGCTCTCGGAATCCATTTCCTCACACTGTTCAACCTCAGCTGATGGGTCTGTCTACTTCTCGGCGACATCATTCCCAGATATCTGTAAGTCAAAGAAGATTTCAAATCCCGGCAAGCGCCTCTTCTCTGCGTTTAGCCATGGCTCTAGGAAGTCGCAGAATGGAAAGTCTTCTCCCTCCCGGACAAAGCGTCCGTTTAGGGTGCCCTGAATAGGCCGATGCATCAAATCAAAATGCCTCCTGGTCTGCTTGGCTCTGGCCCTTCCCGCCATTTCTTTGCCTTTCCTTACCCAGTCCTCCTTGGTAGGCAGATAGCCTAAACCAAAGGTACGCGAGTTGTGCGGCACTTCGGCCAATACAGTAATGCCCTTCCGGTCACTTTTTCCTAGTCCCATCCCAGGGATGTGCTAAAGCTTGTTCATGAGGTACACTGATTGTACGCTGGCATATAACCCTTCATCAATAGCCAAAATGTTTTGTACGACCCGGGCCTCGGCTAGGGTAAATCCTAATAGGAACACATCCTCTGCGCCATGCTCGATTTCCAAAATCGGTGTAGACATCTCTGGCGGCGGATGGATTAACGAATTCCCAAAAACTATAGCAACCCCTTTCCTGTGGGGGTATTTCAACATCTGATGTAGGGTGGAAGAGACTGCCTTTACCTGGTGCAGCCACGGTTGCCCCAAGAGTAGATTAAAGGTTGCGGGAACGTCCAAGACATGAAAGTCAATCTCGTGTTGTCCCGGACCAACCTGAGTGTAAATCTTCACGGTTCCCATCACTTCTCTGCTAGTATTGTCATAGGCCCTTATCACCTGGGCAATTGGCTGAAAGTTCGCGGGCTTCAACCAGATTGCATATGTTGTCCTTGACGGGCACACATTAATAGCGGATCCTGTATCGACAAGAACCACCGGTACCCACTTGTCTCTGCATTCCACAGAGATGTAGAGAGGCTTGTTATGATTTGCGCCCTCAGGCGGCAGTTCCTTGTAAAAAAAGGTCAACATCAGGGAAGCTCCTCCCAGAAAGACTAGCCCTACCAGCTGTTCAGGTGTAGTGTCTATGGAAAGTTTGGCTTTGTCCATTGCGGAAAGGGCAACTTGTCTATGAACTCTTGAAGCCATAAGCAGTCCCCAGATTGAGATGTCTACCTATATCTTCTTAAGCTGTTTCAGCACAGCCTCATCTTCGAGTAATTTTTCTTTCTGCTTCTCCGTCTCCTTGTCCTTTCCGGATGCTTCTGGCTGATCTAAGTGCGGGGGCTTGAAGTACCGTCCGCTCCTAGTCATGTGGTCAACCTCTCCCACATACCAGGTGTCATCCGGCTGGTTATTCCTCCAGTCCTCATCTGTGTGAGCAAGACATAGGTCGTCATCTTCCCACCACATGCCATCGGCAGCCGATAGACACCTGTCCGGCTCCGTTACAACTATTCATGTGCCTACAGCACCTACCATTCCTATGCCCGCAACACGTTCTGTCTCTTCCATACCCAAACTGTCCGTGTTCTGAGCAAAATTCTTGACACTGGTGCTCTCCGGCGATGCAAACTGATTCCCGGCCCTTCCGGCCACTGTTGATGTCCCCATCCCTGACGGACCCTATTCTAGCTGAGGTTGTTCAACAACATCTGGTTGGTCGTCAAGCCATCTAGTAGATTCTGCTGACTCATCAAACCAATTGACTGCCACGTCCCCTAAGTCCTACTCGTCGAAAAACTGAAGGTTAGCGATGTTCTCTTCCAGATTTGCTAGGTCATCTAGCCCCTGATTAGGTCCATTCTCCCGTACTACACAAATCTCTGCCCCCACTGGCAATTCTATTCTTGGCCTAGCCTAGCCTGCTGATGTAATGTAACTACTCGGGTCATTCATGACGCTTTCAAACCCCTCAGGCTCTATATAATTACTCTCATTTGCCCTAGTAGTCGACGTAGTTCTATTTTCGATAGCTACCACCACCGTTTCAGGTTGGGATTGGGAGATGTCCAACATGCACAAGTTAGTGCTGTCAGGAATGAACACCTCCGGTTTGGGTAGGTGAGAAGAGGTGATATATATGCTAGGGTCGTATGACACAACCCCAGTTTGGATAAGATTGATGTGTTTGGCAGGTGGAGCTTGGTCATATGGTGGCAGAGGGTTGGTTGTGACATTGGGTTTCTCCGGAGTCACGATCACCCTATTGTCAATGAGATCTTGAATCTCATGACGCAATCGAAAACACTAGTCGGTGTCATGACCATGCTGTTGGTGAAAGGCACAGTACTTAGTTGGGTTATGGGAAGCAGAGAGTTTATCTGGTAGTGGCCGCGGCTCTTGGGGCTTCAAGTGCCCTTTTTTGATCAAAACCCTCAGAGCTTTGGACAGGGGCATGTATAGTGGAGTGAAGGTCCTTTGGCCTCGGGGAGATTACTTGGTTGTTTGTGAGTTACTTCCGGATGCACCGGTGAATGGTGTAGCTGTAAGGGTTCTTAGCGTGGTGGTGGTGACCATTCCCACATCTGAAGATCTGGCAGCAGCAACACTTTGTACCGCAGTTGAATGCCCTCTTGGGCTGTTCTCTGTCATGGTCAATCAGACCCTGTTTCATAGCGTCCTCGATCTGCACCCTATCTCATGTAGATCCGCAAAGGTGGGGAGTGGGAGAACGATCATCTTCTGGATGAGCTTGGGCTGGAGGTTGCGCACAACCATTTGAATTTGATCTTTGTCCCTGATGGTCATCATCAAGGCCTTGGCCCTCCACCGGGTCACGAAATCGGAGAAACTCTCATTTGGCTCTTGCCTAGTCGTCTCGAGATCACGGGTTGTGACCTCGATTTGTGTATTTTAAGAGTATTGAGCTATGAAGGCCTCGGCCATCTCTTCCCAGTTCCTCTTAACGGAATCCTCCAGTTTTGCATACCAAATAGCCGCTACACCCGACAAGGTCCGGCCAAACAAGGAAATCTTCTGCAATCTGGATAGGCCCATCGGCCATAGTATGTCCGAAAATAGCCACAAATGCACCATAGGATCTCCGAACCGTTGAAACGGTCTATGTGCGGCATTTTAAATCGGTCTGGCAGAGTCACGGCCGAGTCGGTGTACCCATCCTCAATATCCGAAATGGACTTCACACCTTGAGACTTCTTGAATAGCTTTTCTAGCTTGCTCACTTTTAACGCTGTGGGGTCCACCTTGAACTCGAAGGGAGAATTCGGTAGCTTGGTCTGTACTTTGGATAGCTGGGGTAGGATCGGGGGTGGAGCTGGCCCGATTGGAATGTCCGTATCATCCGAACGTTAGCTATCTCCTCAAGTATGGGAACTCTAGGTGGGGGAGGAACCTGGTGCAAAGTAGATGCTCCATTTTGCAACTGTGTCCTGGCAATTACCTCTGCCTGTTGGGCCATAACCTCGGCCTAGCGTGTGGCAAATTCTGTTTGATGGGCAGCATCTTGCTGCATGGTTTTCATACTCTCCTGGAGTTGACGCATCATCTCCTCTAACCCTGCCGTACTGTACTGATCTAACTAAATAACTGGTATATCTGTCCATGCAATAGAAACTGAGACCTCAGCCTGACTATTTACTTGTGGGGTAGACCACTGATCTGGCGACCGCTGTACTGATACACTATGCCTTTTTGACCTCCATCTGGTAACCGGGGGTAAAGAAAGGAACACTGCTTGTCCGTCTATCAGATCCCTAGATCGATTAAGTCTACAACCTCTAACCCAGAGTGCACGGGGGATATCTACCTGGTCTGATGCAATAGTGCTAAACTACCTTGCAAAAAGATAAATAAAGCGTAATAAGGAAATAATGAACAGAAAAACGGACAGCATAACAGCTTAAATAAAGACAACACACAGTTGGTAAATACAAGCTGGACGAACTGTTCTCAACCACTGATTACTAATCCCAAATCACTGCCCCGAATCTGAATCTGATACCCGTAGATAAAATTGATCCCCAAATACTGATACTGATGCCCGCAGGCCTGATACACAGACTTGCAAACTAATATATGCATTCCTATAGACGCACACTCCAAAAAGTACATAGCAAGCAAATGAGAGCCAAAACACCCCTATGTTGGGGTAGGGTTTCCCTGTCCTATTGCCAGGAGCTAGGGTTTCACTACGCACACAGCAGTTTCAAACAACTTACAATCGGATAAGTAACCTGTCCTAGTTTGGAATAATCACTATGGATTCCGAATATGCACTTGGTCGAATGGTCAAAAAGGGTGCCTCGATAAAAACCGAGGTTTGTGTTCCCGTCGTGGCAGAGCCCACAACCGGTCAGCCTTATGGCACGCTTCTCAAAGCATGCCTCCAACAAACCGTTCAGGAATAGCATACGACAAACACGGTGTCCTAGGCGCACCAATGCACATGCAATGCAAAGAAACACATAAATGTAGTTAAAAAAAGATATCATGAGTTCGAGTCAAGTTCTCTAACTCCCTAGCAGAGTAGCTAGAAACTGTGTACGTGCCCGAACGTCCCGGAAAAATCCCGTTTCGTTCATTTGTGCTTACCGCAATTCAGACTCAAATGTCATGGTTCTGAATCTAATCTCGCAAAGTGCAATGCAAGACTAATAAATTACCAAAGAGTCCAAATCCAGCAAATTGTTTTGGAAAATTGATTTTTAAGAAAGAAGTGTCAAACATGAACTGCTTTGCCAGATACAGAGTCGCCACCTAAATATTTTATTTTGGGGAAATTTAGGAAACCCTGACTCATGCCTAAGGCCACGTGTCCGTCATCACCAAAGTTGCCTCGGCTCGAGAACTTGGGTACGAGAGGGGAAGGTCATGCAATGAGCACCCCTGCTCGCCCGATCAAAGATCGGCCTGTACTAAGCATGATATCTTGTTTTTGAAAACACATGCAACACTATATGCTCTTGTTCTAATTTTATTACGCTATCTTACTATGTGAGGCACATAAGTATAGACAGTTTCGCTTGCTTTGGAAATGACTTTGATTTTATGTGATTTTTGTAAAAGAGTTTTGTGTGTACATAACTCAAAAGGAAAGAAATGAGCTCATACATATATTTGATCAAAATCATCCCTAATGCAAGTAAAATAACTTTCATCCACAGGCATTCAAACAATTCACTTCGAGTAAGCACGTAGCCTCATGGTAAGATGCTAAGCATGTCAACAATCATACACATGAATATGCTAAAGTAAAAAATACTCACCTAGTACTCGGAGGTAGCCAAAGAAAAAGAAAGTGATTAGAAAAAAAATAAAATGCATGACCCTAACAATGCACATGACTAATGTAACACATACAAGAATGTAACTACTAGGTTCGGCTATTTAACATGTAATATGGATTAACTCAAAGCATGTGATAACGTACATATTCAAGAAAATAGGCAATGACAATAATATTCAAGAATGATGAACCGAACCTTATGTATTCAAAAGTGGATGCAAAACATGGCAATGATATTAAACAAAAACATGACACTACATACAACCACGGTAAGCATATAAATAAAAGGAAGAAAGAAACGGGGGTTGGAAGACATGCATCACACACACGCACGCTTATTACACCAATTGGCTCTCTCGAGGGAGAGACCGAAAGAATAATACAAACCATCTAATTAACTAACTAACAAACTAATTAATTATTACACAATCAAATGAATAACTAGCTACAACTAATTATTACAACACTTAATTAACAAATTAAGTAAGCTACAAAAAAAAAACAGTAAAGAGGTCTCGGGAGCGGGACAAATGCATGCTCGGTCGGCTTCGCTTGGAAATCCGTTGCCATGCCTCATGTTGCCTCTGTTTGAACTGCTCTGTACCTCTGCAAAGTGTGAAAATTCCCAACACACTTCTGATTCACCCTATGGCCACTGTGGGAGGCCATCGGCCAAAAATCAAGGTTATCGCCTAAGATAAACAGGTCATCGACCAAATATGAAGCCATCGGCCAAACACTTTTAGCCAACCAGCACTGAAGATGGCCGATCGGCCATCCCTACCTGTAAAATGCTCTTTTTTTGCTGCAGCAAAGGATAAACAGAGTATGGCAATGCATTTACAAGACAATGTTTGCAACTACACTCCTTATCATGTTTAAGACTCAAAGGAGTGTAGTTCCCAACCCTCGGACCATCAATCACGCATTTCAATACATGATGGCCAAAAGAGTCAAGTGTGCAATTCAATATCAAATGAAATGCACAAAACACATAAGGGACCTTAACCTCTATCATGCGTGATCAAGAGGCAAGGCATGCACACACAATGCTATGCTAACATGCAAGCATGATGTGATGAAATTAGCATGTAACAACATGTAATGGAATTAGCATGTAACAACATGCAATGTAACAAGTATGCAACAAGCATGTAACAAAATGCGAATATGCACTTAAACTAAAATGGACAGCTCTCTAACATGCCCAAATCAGTGGCCAAAAGTGCTAAAATGATGGTGCCAAAATGCAAAACAAACATGCATGCCAATTGGCCCATAAGCTAGGCAACAAGACACAACTCTCAAACATGAGCGAGGTGTGTAGACACCCCATTTTTTACCGACCTTAAGACTCAGACGTCATTGATTGAGCACTCGGTGATAGTGCATATTGTGCTCATTTCGAGCTTCGGAGTTTTGGCTGAGAGCCTTGCCTCCGGGTCTCTGAACTCTTTGTGCTTTGGCTCGGTTTGTGGACCGAACCTTGTTTTCTCTTCTCAGGGGGAGGGAGAGGTCTTGTAGACCATCTCTTTGTGGTCGTAGACCACTTTTCGCGGTTGTAGACCACTTTTTCCTGTTTGGAGATCAGTTTTCAGTTTTCAGAGCCTTCGGTCGTGCGCCTTGTCTCGGGACAGCTTAATGTTCTCCGTTTGGCGTGGTTTTTGAACCACACCTTGTTTTCTCTGTCTAGAAGGACACTATGGTCTGGGAGACCACTTTTGTTGTCGTATACCACTTTTGGTGCTCGACAGCTGGGTTTCGACGCTCCCGGCTGCTCGCTTTGCCTCCCGAACTCACATTTTGCATCCGTGTTAGTTTGTTTTTGGAACAAACCTTGTTTTCCTGGCTTGGAAGGTGATACGAGGGTGGGAGACCATTTTTTCCCCTTGGAGACCACTTTTCATCCCGCCAACCGATTTTGTGGTTGGGAAACTGGTTTTCTTGGTCTTTGGGCCACCTTTTCTGGTCTCCCACCCCACCATTGGCTTGCTTTCAGTGTGGAGACCACCAATTCCCCCTGCCGACCACTTTTTTTCCTGGGAGACCACTTGAAGTGGTCAGTCGACCACTATGAGTAGCATTCCAACCACTTTAAGTGGTCGGTAGCTCTCCCCCTATTTTGGCAGACTGTGTGGATGCCAGTCGTGCCAGCTGGAGGGCACAGACTGTATCCTCCATACACGTGTACGTGTATGGAGGGATTGCATCCAAGTTTTAGCTTCTCCAAGAAGCTTGAACCTTTGTTTTTCTATAAGAGAGAGCCTCCCTTTCCATTCCAAAGGTTCTGAAATTTTCCTAAGGCATAAGCATATATCTCTCTATATCTCAATATTTGGTGCCTAAAGAGTGTCTTGTTCTTCACTTTTGCACCGCAACCCTTAACCATACACCCCCATCATTGAACTGAGGTTCTTGGAGGACATTTTTGGAGGTTAAAAAAGCTAATTCTTGACTGAGAAATCTGCTCGTTTTGCAGTGCTTCAAGGGTAACCTCTTTTCTCCCTTTTAAGCTTTATTTTGGTTGCTCTCTTGGTCTCATTTGCATGCTTATTTAGGCCTTTCTTTCAACTAGAAAAGGTTTTGTATTTAAGTGTTTTTGATGTTTCTTTAAGGCCTCTTGGGTGTTCAGGGTCTTCTACCCTCTTCCATGCCTTGTTTGGCCTTGTTTTGTGCCATGGTTTAAGGCCTTTGAGCTAGTCTTTGCTTGGCCTTCTAGCCACTGAAATCCAGTGGATTTTCAGTAGTAGGCATGTGGTTTTGAGGCCTCAAATCAGAGGGGGGTGATCCCCTCTCTTCTTGTTTTGTTTGCTTGCATTTTTGGCCTATCAAAGGAGCATGCATCTTCATACTTTCAAGGCTTGGTTCAGGCACTTTTTCATGACTTTTAGGGCCTGCCTTAGCTTTGTCTATGGCTGGTTTGGTCACCTTGTGTTTGCTTCTTGTATGTGTAGTGTATTCCCATTTGTGGCTCATCAAAGTAGCATGTCTTTCTAGCATGTATTGGCTCCATTTCAGTAGATTTTTTGCTATCATTTGACATGTCATGACTCTGCTTTTGGCTGGTTTGGTAGTCTCTCACATGCTCCATATGCTTGTAGTGTAAATCTTGTTTGCTAGCTTTGTATGCATGATGTTTTGGCTCATTATCCTAGCATATTTTGGCTATGCTGTAGCATGATTTTGTTCTTATTTTGGGCTATCTTAGCTCTGTTTTGAGGCTTCTTGGTCGGATGAGGCTTGTCATGCATGCTTGTAGTGTAATAGCCATGACTAGCTTTGAGTTTAGAGGTCTCTTGCATGCATAACTTGAGGTATTTGCATGTTTTGGCATCATTGAGAATGATATTTCAGAGCATGTAGGGATGTTACACTTCCTTATTTTCTGCTCTTTAAGTGCTCTTGAGGGTTGTGCTTTTGTGCCCTGTTTTGTGAGCCATTGCATGAGCCTCATTTTCGTGCCTTTCAAGCCATCATCCCAACTCATTTTTGCTACTGTTTTGGCCTGCATAGGGTCTGTTTGGGGTTAGTTTGGTCATTTGAGCATTATCTTGCATGCCTCTAGTGTAATACACTTCATTAGCTTTGACGCTTGAGCCTTTCAACATGCATTACATGGGTTGTTAGCATTATTCTAAGCCATTTTGCATGCCATTTCAGTGCTGGAACATATGCCATTGTACCCCATGTTTCATCCTTTCAATGCTTTTGGAGAGTTGTGTTTTGAGCCTTAAGCTTGGGCCGATATGCATGCATGTTTGTATAGCATTTTGAGTTTCTATCTTAGCATGTATGGCCACTGATTTGGACATGGCTGAGGCTTATCCATTTTGGTTTAAGTCCATTGTGCATTGTGCATGCCATGTAGTTCATAGCATTGTGTATGCTAGTATGTTAGTTGCATGCTTTCATGCTTGTCCCTTGCATCGTGTTCATATGCTTGTTTCATTGCATTGAATGTTTGCATGCTTGAGCCGCATTGTGTATGCCATGCCATGTTGTTTGTTGCATTGTGTTTAGAATATGAGTTAGTCCAAACATAGGAAATGAGGGACGTTTCATACTCGAAGTGATAAAACGTGCCTCAATTCTCGATCGCCGACACTCTTGACTATACATGATGGAGTTTTAGGCATTATGTGTTCGTGTGTGCATTCATTTCATATTGAGTTATGCAATTTGGCTCCTCGGCCATCATGCATCGAGATGCGTGATTGGTGGCCCGAGGGTCGAGAACCACACCCCCTTGAACTTATGTAATGAGAGGGAGGGTGGTTGTGCATACATGTGTTGCAAATACTTTGCCATGCCCCTTTCTTGCTCTATGTTGCAGCAAACTGATGTCTGGCAGCAGAAACTGGTCGGCCGACCCGATAAAGTGGTTGACCGACCACTTTTTATGGTTTTCAGCACAGAAAGTGGTCAGCAAGCGGCCTCCAATGCCAACAACTGGTTGGCAGCGCTCTTACAGATTCCCATGATGGAGTTTCAACCTTCTGAAGCTTTTTGTAGTGTTCTGAGACCAGTTGCAAACAGAGGCAAATCGGGGCATCACGATGGATTTTCGTACGAGGTTACCGGGCATGCATCCTTCGTCATCCAAGGCAGATTTGAGGTAGCCTATTTCATATAGTTTACATGCTTATTCAATTGCTAACTTAGTTAATTTGTTAATTAGTTAGAGTTGTGTAATAATTAGCTGTAGCTTGTTATTCATTCTGTTGTGTAATAACTAGTTTAACTAGATTAGCTAAGATTAGCTTGTTGGTTCTGTATGATTCATTCGGACCCTTCGTCGAGAGGGCACAACTGTTGTAAATAAGTGTGCGTGTGTGTGATGCATGTCTTCCAACCCCCATTTCTTTCTCCTTTTTATTTACCAGCTTACGATGGTTAGTTTTAGGACATGTTTCAATTAGCATCCTTGTGCTCGCATGTTTGCATCCATTCATCTGTCTTGCATGCACTGGGCTCGGTGCATCATGCTAACTGCATTGTATTTCAATTCCTGTTTGAATACATGTATCAAATTGCATTTCACATGACATTTTAGAATAGCCGAGCCTATCTTTGTTGCATTTTGTATGTGTTGCATTAGGCATTCTTGACATAGCTAGGATCATGCATTGATTTCTAACATAGCTTTTGTTTTGGCTCGGAGTACTCGGTAAGTGTTTATGCTTTAGCATCCTTGCATGTGTGTGAGTGACTGCCATGATAGCATGCTTGCCATGAGGCTAACTGATTATGTGATATAACTGCCTGAATGCCTGTGGGTGAAGGTTGGATTACTTGAATTGGAACAATTCATTGATTGCGAGTTTTAAGCCCACTTGAGAGTGGCAAATCACCATGTTTTCTAAGCCCACTTGAGGGTCACAAAATCCGCATTTTAGCCTACTTACGAGTAGTAAACCGCTTTCAAAAACAAACATGAGATGTTTTGTTCCAACTTAGGAGATCCAGTCTATACTTGTATGTTGTGCACATCACATAGTAATTCTATGTTAGTAACCGGAATAAGAGCACATGTGTTTTCAAAAACAAGTTATCATGTTAGTAAAGGCCGATCTTTGATCGGGCAAGCGGGGGTGCTCATTACATGACCTTCCCCTCTCGTACCCAAGTTCCCGAGCCGAGGCAACTTTGGTGATGACGGACACATGGCCTTAGGGACGAGTCAGGGTTTCCTAAATTTCCCAAAAATAAAATATTTAGGTGGCGACTCTATATCTGACAAAGCAATCCATGGTTGGCAGTGCTTTCTAAAAATCAGTTTTTCAAAATGATTTGCTGAATTTAGACTCTTTGGTGATTTATCAATCTCGTATTGCACTTTGCAAGATCAGATTAAGAACCGTGACATTGAGTCCGAACTGTAGCGAGCCCAATGAACAAAACGGGATTTTCCAGGGAGGTTCGAGCGCGTCTACAGTTTCTAGCGACTTTGCTGGGGATTTAGAGAACTTGACTCGAACTAATGATATCTTGTTCTGACTACACTTATGTGTTTCTTTGTATTGCATTTGCATTGGTGCGCCTAGGACACTGTGTTTGCCGTCTGCTATTCCTGAACAGTTTGTTAGAGGCTCGCTTTGAGAAGCCTGCCATAAGGCTGACCGGTTACGGGCTCTGCCACGATGGGAACACAAACATCGATTGTTACCAAGGCACCCTTTTTGACCATTCGGCCTAGTGCATATCGGAATCCATAATGACTATTCCAAACTAGGACAGGTTCCATATCCGGTTGTAGGTTGTTTGAAACCACTGCATGCGTAGTGAAACCCTAGCTCCTAACAAAATAAGACAGGGAAACCCTACCCCAACATAGGGGTGTTTTGGCTCTCATTTGCTTGATTATGTGCTTTTAGAGTGTGCCTCTATAGGGAATGCACGTATCAGTTTGCAAGTCTGAGTATCATGCCTGCGGGCATCAATATTTTGAGAATCAGTTATATTTGCAGGTATCAGATTCTGTTTTGGGGCAGTAAGTTGGGGAATAGTGATCAGTGGTCGAATACAGTTATTCAGTTATGCTTATGTCTGTTCTAGTGAAATTGGGCTGAGATGCTGCATGTTTTCTCTTTTAGTTCAGAGATTCGGTTCAGAGCAACCAGTGTTCTCCTTCGCTGAGGCAAGGCAGAAAAGGGCCGGTCAAGGCTCACCCGGTTCATCAGATCCATCAGCCACTAGTCACATCACCTCTCTTCAGTTCAGTAGACTCATGATGACACAGAATTCAGAAGAAATTGTGGTCATGGCAGCGACACTTAACCAAGGAATCACCATACAGGGTGAGACTGATGTTGAGATGCAACGTCCGCCCAGGTCACCTGCCGCACATCCAATTTAGGAACCTCAATTATTTCAAACCCGTTAGCCCACCACTTTTGAGCTGATGGGAATGATCGGCGATCTTAAGAGATCTGTTGCTGATCTAGCCTATGGACTATCGGCTCCGCCGTCGACCGTGTCACATGCCGGGAACTTCATGCCCGAAGAGCCCCCGCTATTGGGGCGAATTGTAATTGAACTCAGCCAACCTGAAGCTATCCCAAGTTCGGGCAATGACGTGTCAGCAATAATCGAGCCTCGCACTGATGTAACAACTCAAACCTTCGACCAAACTAAGGCGAGTGGTAAGAACAAGGTGAAGGCGAACGCTGATCCGTATGAACAACTTCTGCAGGCTGTTGAGGCTTTGAAAGTCGGGGGACTGAACAAACATCAAATGCTTGCAATTGCTGCAAAAACTGTGAAGGACACTTTGGTTACTCAGAACGAGGGCAATTCAATCCAAGGGAAAAATCGGGAGGAAGACCGTTGTAGACGCGCCCTCGGGGCTCAGGATACAGTTCGGACTCGATTTTGTATCACGGTCCTATATCTAATCTCGCAGAGTGCAATGCAAGACCAATGAAATCATCAAAGAGTCCAAATCCGGCAAATCATTTTTGAAAACAGATTTTTTTTTAAAGAAGTGCCAAACATGGACTGCTTTGCTAGATACAGAGTCGCCACCTAAATATTTTATTTTGGGAAAATTTAGGAAACCCTGACTCGTTGCCTAAGGCCACGTGTCCGTCATCACCAAAGTTGCCTCGGCTTGGGAACTTGGGTACGATTGGGGAAGGTCACTTCGTGAGCACCCCCGCTCGCCCGATCAAAGATCGGCCTCTACTAACCATGATACCTAGTTTTGAAAACATTATGCGTTCTCCTCGCTTGCCCGATCAAAGATCGGCCTCTACTAACCATGATATCTAGTTTTGAAAACATTATGTGTTCTTATTCCGGTTATTAGCCTAGATTTACTATGTGATGCGCACAGGATACAAGTATAGACTGGGTCGCCTGAATTGGAACAAAACATTTCATGTTTGTTTATTTGAAAATGGTTTGATGGTGCTACCCGCAAGTAGGCTAAGACGTGGATTTGCCACCCTCGGGTGGGCTTAGAAAACATGATTTTGCCACTATCTAGTGGACTTAAAACTCACAATTAATGAATTGTTCCAGTTCAAATAACTCAACTTTCACCCACAGGCATTCAGGCAGTTATATCACATAAGCACATAGCCTCATGGTAAGTTTGCTGTCATGGCAGTCACTCACACGCATGCAAGGATGCTAAAGCATAAGTACTTACCGAGTACTCCAAGCTAAAACAAAAGCTCTGTTAGAAATCCATGCATGATACTAACTATACAAAAATGCCTAATGCAACACATGCAAAATGCAACTAAGATAGGCTCGGCTATTCTAAAGATGGCATATGAAATGCTACAGCTAACACGTATTCAACTCAGAATTGTAATGAAAATGCAGTTAGTATGATGCACCGAGCCCGGTGCATGTAATACAGATGAATGGATGCAGACATGCTATCATATTGTATGCTAATTGAAACATGCCCTAATCTAACCATCATAAGCTGGTAAATAAAATGGAGAAAGACGTGGGGTTGGAAGACAATACATCACACGCACGCACACTTATTACAACATTGCCCTCACTCGGAGGGTCCGAATAAATAATAATATCAGTCCGAAATGAATAATTAAATATTACAAACACCTAATTAATTAACAAATTAACTAGGAAGCGATAAACTAGCATGTAAGCTATGGACTACCTCAGCTCTGTTCCGAATGGTGGAATGACGCATGCTTAATTGCTGGCGGGAAATCCATTGCGATGCCCTGATTCGCCTCTGTTTACAATTGTTTTGGAATATTGCGCAACGCTCCAGAAGGCCGCTGATTTCTGATTTGCTGTGACGAGAGCAACAAAGGGGCTGGCAAAGTATTTCATGTATGTATGCATGACTACTCTTCAGGGAGTGTAGTCATCGATCCTCGTGCCACAATCGCGCATATCGATGCATGATGGCCGAGGAGTCGAATTGCAGACTCGATGTGAAATGAATGCACATGAAAACACAACAAGACTAAAACTCCAACATGGGTAATCCGGAGTGTCGCGAACCGGGGAATTGAGACACGTTCCATCACTCGGAGTACGAAACGTCCTCGTTCCCGTGCTTGGGCTAACTCCTATCCAAACACAATGCAAATGAGATGGCATACGCAATGCGACTAACATACAACCTAGCATACGCAATGCTATGAAATGGCATACACAATGCACGACGCAACATGACATACACAATGTTCTAACATACAACTAGCATACGCAATGCTATGAAATGGCATACACAATGCATAATGGACTTACACCAAATGAGTGGACCTCAGCCACACTCACATCAGTGGCCATTAGATGAAAATGAGACGACCGAAATGCGTGCACACATGCACTCATACGCGAGGACCGAGCCTAAAGGCATCAAATTGCCACTCTACCAAAGCATGCAAGGGATGAAAGATGGCCTATGAACATGTAATTTCCAGTACTAAAACATGATGCTAAATGGTCCCGAAACATGGAAATATGGCACCGCATGATGGAATAAGCCCCGAAACTCAACTACGCACATGTATTGAACCACAAGTATAAAAGCAGCATATTTGGATCATGAAAGTCAAAGACAAGCCAAGGCAGTCCAAAACATCCACATTTCTAGTTTAGAACATGGCCAAAAGATGCTAACATGATGGACTTAAATTGCATGCAACATTGGCTAGCAAGCATGGTTTACATGGCATGTATATGAAGCAAATGAGAACTCATCAAACTAGCCAAAAACAATGAATAAAACATGTCAAAATATGCCCAAATAATCACTAAAATGCAGCCAATGCATGCAAAAA
Organism: Camellia sinensis; assembly: GCF_004153795.1. Lineage (NCBI taxonomy): Eukaryota > Viridiplantae > Streptophyta > Magnoliopsida > Ericales > Theaceae > Camellia > Camellia sinensis. The sequence continues at coordinate 153,691 of NW_021025706.1, forward strand.
TGAGGGGCTTCTTTGGAAGGCCATTCAAGGAGTTGTTAAGCGCATACAAGATAGACATGAAGCATGACCAAACCAACTCTGGAAATGGATTATGACAGCCCTAAAACTCACAAAATTGGCCCTGAAATCAATCAAGGAAACATACGATGAAAGGCCCCCTCAAAAGGCCTCGAATGGAATTGTTCTACACATGCACTATGGACATGAAATATGATCAAAGGGGCCCCAGAAAAACCTAAGGAAGACCTTAAAACCCACAAAATTGGGCCCAAAAAGTGACTTCAATACATGCAAAATAGAGCCCCTTTGGAAAGCCAATGATGCTAGTAAAGAAAATGAGGGGTGAGAGGGTCACTCCTCTATGATTTCAAAGCTCAAAACCTCATCAAAGCCACTGAAAATCCCCTGGATTTCAGTGGCTAAGAGGCCAAAACAAGTCTAATGCAAATGCTCTAATGCATTGCCCTAAATATGAAGGAATGAAGCATGCAAGGAAGGAGAAGACTCCAAATAGAAAAGTGACCTCAATAAAACTAAAAGAGGAGGTCAAAAAAAGGCTTTTTCCAGTTTATAACAAATCTAGAAAAAGTTCACAAGTAAGGCTAAAGTATGATGCAAAAATAGCCCTAAAAGAGAGATAGAGGGTAAGGGGAAGTAGATGACCTCAAACAGCAAAGTGCCCTTAAAAAAAGTTGAAGAGGAGCTCAAAATATGACACTTTCTAGTTTATCACAAAGCCCAAAAATACTTTCAAGTGAAGCTAAGTAATGAAGCAAAAAAATGCAAGTTTAAGGGAAATAGACACTTACCCTTGAAGAGCCGACCTACAGCAGCTTTTGGACCAAGCTGGTGAGCTTTCAACCTCTGCAAATGACTTCCAAGGTGCTGGAATGGATGATGGAGGTGTGGTGCTAAGGGTTGTAGTGCAAATGGACCAAGAAAATTAGGGTTTTGGAGCTTGGAATAGTGACAATGGAGGAGGGGGGTTATATGCCTTAGTCAATTTTGTTCAACCCTTGAACAAGAAGCCAAGCCTCTCCTTTATAGAGGAGAGGCTCCAAAATATCCAAAAGGTCCCCAAGTATCCTCCAAACACGTGTATGGAGGATGCACCAAATGGCCTCCAACTAGCACAGCTGGATTACACTCAGAAAAAGCAAAAAGCAAGAAGTAGGCCCACCAGTTCAAGTGGCTGGCCGGCCACCTCCCCTAGTCGGCTGACCAAGGGTCAAAAGGGTCAACAAAATTTTCTGGCCGGCCACCCCAGAAAGGTGGCCTCCCACATGAGTGCAACACAGCTATGTAGAGAAAAACCAAAAAATGTGACCTAGGAGAGAGAAAAGCTAGCTTTTAGAGGGGGTTCAAAAGGGTCAAGATGAATTTCTGGCCGGCCTACCCATATTGGTGGCCTCCCAGATGAGTAGAACACAATGGTGGTATGAAAAGCCAGAAAATGTGGCTCAAAAGTGGGAAAAACCAGCTTTCGGTCAGAAAACCAGCCTTTGGAGAGAGAAAATGAGAAAACTGGCTTTTCAGGGAAAAAGGTGGCCGGCCACCATCCTACCACCCTCCTAACAGTGAAAATAGGGTCCCTACCAAAAACGGACCAAAACGGATGCAAAACAAAGGTTCGGGGGCCAAAACGCGCGGTTCGGGGCCCCGAAAATAGGCTGTTAGGCACCGAAAATGGCGTATGACCACGAAGGTGGTCTCCTGGGCCACAGTGTCCCTCTAAAGGGAGGAAATAAGATGTGTGCCAAAAATCGGAGCAAACGGAGGTAGTTAAGCGGTCCCGAACAGAGGCACACGGGCGACGGCTCTGAAAACCGAAAACCGGGCTCCAAATGGGAAAAATGGCCTACGACCGCGAGACGTAGCCTACGGCCACTGAGAGATGGTCTACGAGACCTCTCCCTCCCTTTGGGAAGAGAAAACGGAGAAAACAGGACCCGATTCGTAAACCGAGGCAAGGCACAAAAGAGCCCCAAAGTCCGGAGGCAAGGCTCGCAGCCGAAACTCCCCAAACGGGAAAAATGGCCTACGACCATGAAACGTAGCCTACGGCCACTGAGAGATGGTCTACGAGACCTCTCCCTCCCTTTGGGAAGAGAAAACGGAGAAAACAGGACCCGGTTCGTAAACCGAGGCAAGGCACAAAAAGAGCCCCAAAGTCCGGAGGCAAGGCTCGCAGCCGAGACTCCGCAACTTCAGAACGAGCACAATATGCAACGTCACCGAGCGCTCAACTGGTGACGTCTGAGTCTTAAGGTCGGTCAAAAATGGGGTGTCTACAGTTGGCCCTCTTTGACAGAACTCGGAAGTCATACATGACAGGAGTGAATGTCAAAGCCCAGAGACGACCCATTTTTGACAAGGTCAAAGACTTAGACAAACAGGCAAGATAACACAGATGTGCCCGCAGGCATGCCCGCAGGCAGGGGGCAAGATGCAAAATGATATGCACAAAGCTGGACGTCACTCATGATCATGCAAAATAGCAAGCTGTACTGAAGCGCACACGCAACAGTTTTAAGCAAGAATGCAAAGCAATAACTATATTTCATGCAGTTTAAGAATGCGGAGAATTATTCAATTCCCGCCACGTCTCACACGGAGAAGATACAATACCTGCGCGATTCGTTTGGTTGCACCAGCTTTAAATGAACCGTACATACAATATCGTGCATGCAAAAGAGAGAAACTTAACAAGCATAACATAGTTAGCAACACATGTTCAACGCTACATCGAATGCAGACAAACAGGGTGCCGATGGGAAAGTGCATCGCAATGCGAGAGACACGCGCGTGACAACGCAAGTTAAGCATGGAGGTATGACAATACCAATGAAACGTGCATAACAATGCAGGTGGTATGCATGGGAATGCAAGTGACGTGCATAACAATGTAGGATAAATGCAAATTCGAACGCGTGTTTGACGCGAAACAACGAGCAAAGAAATGCAAGTTTTGACGAGTGCGACTCAATCGCGACCTCCGGTTTACCTCCCGGAAGGGTCACAACATGCTCAAAAAGGATACATTTTTCTCTTGACGAGTGACGATGAAACACGCATCGAAAGTTGAAGTTGGAGTTCCCGCGGAGGGATTTCGCGACGAAAAGTGCACTTTTCTTGTACTTTCTCGGGTGCCAGGGACTCCGATGACTACCAAAATTTGCAGAGACCTTGGAGACCACTTTGGAAACACCACCGACCAGGTTTGGAGTCCAGGGGAGGCCACCGACCAGGTTTGAGTGCAGGGGGTGGTCGGCCTACCAGAAAAGGTGGTCGGCCAACCACCTAGCCCAAATCCGGGACAGTTTGGTCTTTTTGCTCCCATTTCTTTAAATATACATGTCCAAAGCTCTTTTCCTCATAACTTCAGATCCGAAACTGCCTTCTCCTCCTTCCTAGACCATTTTCTCTCTCAGATCTGCGCTCTATACACGTTTTCCAACGCCCCACGCCAAGTTGTTTCGCGAAAACTTTCAGTTTTCTTCACTTTGAACCGATTAAAATTTGATTTCGAAGCTTCTTTTCTCATTTTCGCCACTTGAGGTAAGTTTGTCTCAATATTTGGAAGATTTTCTCGGGAGTTGACTTTTGTTGACTTTTTCAAATTTTGGCTCATTTCGCTCATTTTTGCTCCTTTTTACAGATTTCTTGACATGGCGGGTCAATTTTCCCACGGCGGAGGTTCTCCAGGCGCTGGAGGAGATCCAGACATCATGTCTCTGCCGCCGAGGATTTGGCCATTCATCCCCAAGAGGTACGATCCTCCGACTCATGTCCTCCCTCGGGCGATTTTTTATCACTTTACCGACTTCGACCCTCGAGCTCCTGTGGACCTGCTACTGCGGGAGCCGGAGTCCCATCTCTCTCATCAGGCACGAGAGGTGCGTACTTCACCTTTTTACATTTCCTGCCTTAATTCTACACCTTTCCTGCATTTCATGCTATGTATGCTTATTGCTCGTTCTGAACACATTTGCATGCCATACTTCTGCTCATTTTAGCACACAACTTGTTCTGCATGCTTAGTCTATAACATAATACTCTATCTTGAACGCACAGCTCAATCATTTGAATCTCTGAAATCTGAACACACAGCCCAAATTTAATTGTGAACGCGCAGCCCATATTTGATTGAAAGTTAAACACGCAGCTCAAACTTTAAATTTCTGAAATCTGAACACACAGCCCAAATTTGTTGAAAGTTGAACACACAGCCCAAACTTTAAATTTCTGAAATCTGAACACACAGCCCAAATTTGATTGTGAACACTCAGCCACATTTGATTGAAAGTTGAACACGTAGCCCAAACTTTAAATTTCTGAAATCTGAACACGCAGCCCAAATTTGATTGTGAACACACAGCCCACATTTGATCGAAAGTTGAACACGCAGCCCAAAACTTTAAATTTCTGAAATTTGAACACACAGCCCAAATTTGATGGCGAACACGCAGCCCATATTTGTTGAAAGTTGAACACGCAACCCAAACTTTAAATTTCTTAAATCTGAACACACAGCCCAAATTTGATGGTGAACACGCAGCCCACATTTGATTGAAAGTTGAACACGCAGCCCAAACTTTAAATTTTGAAATTTGAACTCGCAGCCCACATTTGATTGAAAGTTGAACATGCAGCCCAAACTTTAAATTCTGAAATCTGAACACATAGCCCAAATTTGATTGTGAACACGCAGCCCAAACGTTAAATTTCTGAAATCTGAACACACAGCCCAAATTTTGTTGAAAGTTGAACACGCAGCCCAAACTTAAATTTCTGAAATCTAAACACGCAGCCCAAATTTGATGGTGAACACGCAGCCCACATTTTAAATTGAATTTGATTTGATTTGCACACAGCTCATATTCTTCAATTGAACACAGCTTATTCATTACATTCTGAAACTGAATACATGTGTTCATTATGAATGCAGATGTCCTCCCGCATTACACGGGGATACGGTTCTATTGCTGTGAGAGATTGGTACACGGAGCTCCCAGAGGTTGTCCGTGATTGGGTTGATCTGGCAGGATTCGGGACCTTTTGTACCGGGATATCTCGCTATCCAGCTAGCCGGACATTGATGGGCGCCCTGGTGGAGAGATGGTGGGACACCACCAACTCCTTCCATTTCCCAGCCGCCGGGGACATGACCATGACCCCATTTGACTTCGCCGTGTTGACGGGCCTTGACGTGGGAGGCTGGGCGATCCCTTACGACGAGGACATGGGCGAGTGGGAGGCTGCCTGGATTCATCTGTTGGGAGCTCGCCCACCGGTTGACCGATCTTCGGGCCGAGCCCGATATACCTGGTTTTCTACACAGTTCAGGGGGACTAAGCCCGAGACTCCTGAGGAGATTTCATAGTACGCCCGCGGGTTTTTGATGTTCCTCTTTGGGACCACTCTGTTTGCTGATAGGGGGAACACCGTTGGGCTATATTTGCTGAGTGCCCTGGTAGACCTCACACAGGTTAGCCAGTATGACTGGGGTGGCGCCAGCTTGGCTACCCTCTATTGCTATATGAGCGCGACCTCCCGCCGGCGGGGGAACATAGTCGGCGGCTATTGGAGAGCCTGGGAGGTACCTTCCGCCCTCTTGATTCACATTTCTGCTTTTCATTATCTATACATTGCACACACGGCACACTTTACATTCTGTACTTACATTCTGCACTCAGTATTCTGAATTCTGATTCTGCACTCAGCATTCTGTATTCTGATGGCTTTTTGCCCTGTTTTCCACAGTTATGGGTTTTCGCGTACTTTCCGATGCTAGCCCCAGAGCTCGAGGTAGAGGCCCCTCTCATGACCCCTTATTCGCTCGTTTTCAAGGGCCAGTACCGGCCACGGCCCCGGGAGACTCTCCCTTACCTACGGCAGTATTTTGACACTGTGCGGGCGACCGAGGTATTTCAAAACTCTCAATGACATGCTGGAGAGAGGCGCAGTTGTCCATCATGGGTGTCTCGGTACTGTTTAGTTTTCTTGCATTTAACATATCTCTAATGACATGCTGAATTTCAACATTTCACTGCATTGATTGACCGACTGTATGCGGAGAGCACATCTGACACACACCACATCCATGTACTATATTTGCATACATTCACTCCATGTAGCTTTTTATCTATACATCTGATATACATATTTTGGCTGATGCATTCAAACTGCACTCTTTCTTTTCAGATGCCTCCGATATATACCGGACCACTGGCCGGGCCATCTGGGCCTTCCCGAGGAGCTGGGCCATCTAGGCCTTCTCGAGGAGCCGGGAGAGGGGAGTCGTCTCGCAGACGAGGTGGACGCCGAGCACATATCATTGAGGAGGAGTCCAGTGAGGAGGAGGAGTCTGCGCATCGTGAGTCAAAGACATCTGCTGGCAGAGAGGATGACTCTGAGTCTGGCTCTGAGGGCGGAGGTGATGCCGAGGAGGATTCCGAGGGTAGTGGCTCCGATTCGGATAGTGGTGCTGATGGAGATGGCACAGAGGCTGTTCCACAGAAGAGGATGAAGAGGACCTCTTTTTCTTACGCTTGAGAGCACAGATGTTCCTGCTTTATTTACCTTTTTTACTAGTAGTTGTAGCACATTGTACATTATTAGGCAGTTTTATTTTCTGTAAAACTTGTACCGTTGTTGTAAAATGTTGTAACAAAGGAAACATGATGGAATGAAATAGCTTTTGAAAAAGTGTTGTATTTTATGTTCTTGCATCGCATCACATTATTTTGCACAAAAATGAGATTGAATGGAAATCGTGCATTGAAAATTGCCACGTCAGGCAGTAAACCGACGCAACAAACAAAGCAACTTAACTTACTAAGAAAGAACATAACCTTAGCAAGTTTACAACTCGATAAGCAAGACACAACAATGTTGATTAAACTTACAACTCGATAAGCAAGACACAACAATGTTGATAAACAAAAGAGTAACAACTCAATACACAAAACTCGTCAACTCGACAAAACTTAACAACTTGGTAAGCAAAGCAACAACTCGATAAGCAAAAACAACAACTCAATAAGTAACATTTAACAACAACTCGATAAACAAATACATTTCGGACGATCTGGGTGACGGAACGCATCCGAAACAGAGGAAAACTCGCACTTTCAACACCCCCAATGCATGGAAATGCTAGGAACTTACTTCTAGAAGCTAGAACAAGACCAAAGCTACCTTCCTCTCTATGGTCGTCCACCTAAGGGAGCTGGCCGACCAGCTTTTTGCATTGGAGGGGAGAGGGGTGGTCGGCCTACCAGAAAAGGTGGCCGGCCGACCACCTAGCTTGGCTACCACCAGATTCTTCACACGTGTCCCCCGAACAGTGCCTTATCCTCTTTAAAAGTCCTAGCTCCGTGGCTCATTCTTTTCACCTTAGTTTTGCACCAAAATGGAGGCGTTTCTCATTGAAAATCTCGTAGCTTGGATTGCTTCTCTAGATGGCTCGGAAAAGTTGAACTTCCGAGGCTTTGGCTTGAATGCACTATTCATGCTGAGCCGTACTTCGCTGCACATTCCGTTCCTCCATGCCGCGGCGAGGTTTTGGAATCCGGTAATACACGTCTTTAGCTTTGGTGGGCAAGAGATGTGTCCGACCTTCGAAGATTTTCAAGTTTTGATGGAATCTGAACGCCATGAAGAGATTTTGTCCCAGTTTCGCTTCGATCACGCCCAAACTTTAGGACAGATGTGTGGGCTCACCATGCACGATGCTCGGTCTCTGATCTGCAATGGGGAACTGGATATCCTTGGCTTGATTCATCGCTTTTCTGATGCCGAGAACCGTGGCGACCATTATTGGCAAGGTTTTCGGCAACACGCCCTTTGCTTGTGCATGCTATCTCACTTTTTCCTTGCCCCGAGCTTTAGCGGATCTAGCATTCGTCTGATTAAAGTTGCTCAAGGCTTGAAAGAAGGAAAGAGCTGCATTGTCATGACATTGGCTGAGACGCTGATGGGCTTGGATGCTTTCTATCACCGAGAAACGACCAGATTCGCGGGGAGTCCACTACTGCTGCAGGTAATGTTTCCCACCCTTTCTCACATAGATATTGCTCACATCACTCGGCCCTTAGGCTCGGTTTTCCTCACAAAACCCTTTTCTTAATTTTCTCTCATCGTACATCTCTCTATTCTTTATTCTCTCATTTTTCATCCCTCCCCAGGTATGGTTGATGGATAAATTGCAGGTTGTGGACTCTTGCCCAGCCTACTCAGCTCGCGGCTACTTCTTTCGACAACGACTAGTCGATGCCCTTGATGAGGGATGGTGGTTCGACTGGATGTGTAATTTGTCTGCGGATCGCATTGCTTGGCACTGTCCTTGGCTCAATCTTCTGGCAATGAGCTATAGCATGTCCCGGCAGACCGGGATCCAGTTGATTGGTCTGACTCACTCTGTGTTCTACTTTTCGTTCGGGTTCCGGCGCCAGTTCGGTCATGATCAGACTTGCCCAACAAAGGGGATAGAGTATCCTGCTGCATTCCCGGTTCGAGGCGCACAGCTTGCTCGGTATGCCACAGCATGGAGGACTAGAGAGCTCCTAGCCCCTGCCCCCATTTTCAGTTGCACTTTGTCTGATGAGTGTTTGGATTGGCTCAATGAAGAGGCACAGGAAGGGCCTACTTTGGCATCAGAGGCTTCGACCAGCTCTGGGAGGGGGCGCAGGAACACCTGACTTAGCTATGCCCCCAAAGGAAACATGATGGAATGAAATAGCTTTTGAAAAAGTGTTGTATTTTATGTTCTTGCATCGCATCGC
>NW_021025706.1:170605-232191 GCF_004153795.1 Camellia sinensis
CTGTTGGTATGTCCGTATCTGCCTGGACATTTGGTGCCTCTTCGGGTGCCAGGATTCCTGGTGGGGGAGGAACTGGGTGTGAAGTAGATGCTCCGGCTTGTTGTTGCAATCTGGGAATTAACTCTGCCTGTTGGGCCATGATCTCGGCCTATTGTTTGGCAAATTCATCTCGGCGAACAGCATCCTGCTGCATGGCTCTCATGGTGTCCTACATCTGACGCATCATTTCCTCAACTCCTGTCGGTCCCGCCATACTGCCCTGATCTGTCTGAACTACTGGCAGGTCTATCTCTATAGCAACAATTAGGATCTCAATCCAACTGTCCACTTATAGGGTAATCCACTGCTCTGGTAACCTCTGCTAAGATATACTGCGCCTTTTTGACCTCCGTCTGATAAACAGGGGTAGAGAGTGGAACACTGGTTGTCCGTCGACCAGATCCTCGGATTGATTGAGTCGGCGACCTCTTGTCCAGAGTGCTTGGGGAATATCTGCTTGGTCTGGAGCAATTGTGCTAAACCACCTAGCAAAAAGATAAATAAAGCAATAATAAGGAAATAAACGGCAAGACGAACGGACAGCACAACAGCATGAATAAACACAACACACAGTCGGGTATAATTAACACGCAATTGATACACTGTTCTCAAAGACCGATCATTATTTCCAAATCACTACTCTCAAATCACTGTCCTCGAAGCTGAATCTGATACCTGCAGATAACTGATTTCAAAATACTGAACTGGTGCCCGCAAGCCTGATACCTAGAAATACTGAATCAGTGCCCGCAGGCCTGATGCCCAAACTTGTAAGCTGATACATGCATTCGTATAGAGACGCACTCTAAAAGCACATAACAAACAAGTAAGAGCAAAAACACCCCTATGTTGGGGTAAGGTTTCCCTGTCCTATTTTGTCAGGAACTAGGGTTTCACTATGCACGCAGCGGTTTCAAACAACCTATAAACGGGTAAGCAATCTGTCCTAGTTTGGAATGGTCACTATGGATTCCGAATATGTACTAGGTCGAATGGTCAAAAAGGGTGCCCCGGTAAAATCGGGGTTTGTATTCCCACACTGGCAGAACCCGTAACCGGTCAGCCTTATGGCACGCTTCTCGAAGCGAGCCTCCGGCAAACCGTTCAGGAATAGTAGATGGCAAACACGGTGTCCTATGCGCACCAATGCAAATGCAATGCAAAGAAACACATAAGTGCAGTCAAAACAAGATATCATGAGTTTGAGTCAAGTTCTCTAAATCCCTAGTAGAGTCGCCAGAAACTGTAGACGCGCCCTCGGGGCTCAGGCTACACTTCGGACTCGATTTTGTGTCACGGTCCTGTATCTAATCTCGCAGAGTGCAATGCAAGACCGATGAAATCATCAAAGAGTCCAAATCCGGCAAATCGTTTTTGAAAACAGATTTTTTTTGAAAAAAGTGCCAAACATGGACTGCTTTGCCAGATACGGAGTCGCCACCTAAATATTTTATTTTGGGAAAATTTAGGAAACCCTGACACATGCTGAAGGCCACATGTCCGTCATTACCAAAGTTGCCTCAGTTCGGAAACTTGGGTACGAGGGGGGAAGGTCATGAATTGAGCACCCTCGCTCGCCCGATCAAAGATCGGCCTCTACTAATCATGATATGAATTTTTATAAATGCCTCTACTAACCATGATATCTATTTTTGAAAACATTATGCATTCTTATTCCGGTTATTAGCCTAGATTTACTATGTGATGCGCACAGCATACAAGTATAGACTGGATCGCCTGAATTGGAGCAAAACATTTCATGTTTGTTTATTTGAAAATGGTTTGATGGTGCTACCCACAAGTAGGCTAAGACATGTATTTGCCACCCTCGGGTGGGCTTAGAAAACACGGTTTTGCCGCTATCTAGTGGGCTTAAAACTCACAATTAATGAATTGTTTCAGTTCAAATAACCCAACCTTCACCCACAGGCATTCAGGCAGTTATATCACATAAGCACATAGCCTCATGGTAAGCATGCTGTCATGGCAGTCACTCACACGCATGTAAGGATGCTAAAGCATAAGTACTTACCGAGTACTCCAAGCTAAAACAAAAGCTCTGTTAGAAATCCATGCATGATCCTAACTATACAGAAATGCCTAATGCAACACATGCAAAATGCAACTAAGATAGGCTCGGCTATTCTAAAGATGGCATATGAAATGCTACAGCTAACACGTATTCAACTCGAAATTGTAATACAAATGCAGTAAGTATAACGCGCTGAGCCCGGTGCATGTAATACAGATGAATGGATGCAGACATGCTATCATACTGTATGCTAATTGAAACATGCCCTAATCTAACCATCATAAGCTGGTAAATAAAAAGGAGAAAGACGTGGGGTTGGACGATATACATCACACGCAAGCACACTTATTACAACATTGCCCTCACTCGGAGGGTCCGAATAAATAATATACAGTCCGAAATGAATAATTAAATATTACAAAACCCTAATTAATTAACAAATTAACTAGGAAAGCGATAAACTAGCATGTAAGCCTATGGACTACCTCAGCTCTGTTCCGAATGGTGGAATGATGCATGCTTGAATTGCCTGGCGCGGAAATCCATTGCGATGCCCCGATTCGCCTCTGTTTACAATTGTTTTCAAAATATTGTGCAACACTCCAGAAGGCCGCTGATTTCTAATTTGCTATGACAGAGAGCAACAAAGGGGCATGGCAAAATATTTCATGTATGTATGCATGACTACTCTTCGGGGAGTGTAGTCCTCGATCCTCGTGCCACCAATCACGCATATCGATGCATGATGGCCGAGGAGTCGAATTGCACGACTCGATGTGAAATCAATGCACATGAAAACACAACAAGACCTAAACTCCATCATGGCTAATCCGGAGTGTCGGCGACCGGGGAATTGAGACACGTTCCGTCACTCGGAGTACGAAACGTCCCTCGTTTCCCGTGCTTGGGCTAACTCCTATCCCAAACACAATGCAAATGAGATGGCATACGCAATGCGACTAACATACAACCTAGCATACGCAATGCTATGAAATGGCATACACAATGCACGACGCAACATGACATACACAATGTTCTAACATACAACCTAGCATACGCAATGCTATGAAATGGCATACACAATGCATAATGGACTTACACCAACATGAGTGGACCTCAGCCACACTCACATTAGTGGCCATTAGATGAAAATGAAACGACCGAAATGCATGCACACATGCACGTATACCGAGGACCGAGCCTAAGGCATCAAATGCCACTCTACCAAAGCATGGCAAGGGATGAAAGATGGCCTATGAACATGTAATTTCCAACACTAAAACATGATACTAAATGGTCTCGAAACATGGAAATATGGCACCCGATGCATGGAATAAACCCCGAAACTCAAAACTAGGCACATGTATTGAACCACAAGTATACAAAGCAAGCATTATTTGATCATGAAGTCAAAAGATAGAGCCAAGGCAGTCCCAAAACATGCACATTTCTAGTTTAGAACATGGCCAAAAGATGCTAACATGATGGACTAAAATAGCTTGCAACATTGGCTAGCAAGCATGGTTTACATGGCATGTATATGAAGCAAATGAGAAATCATCAAACCAGCCAAAAACAGTGAATAAAATATGCCAAAATATGCCCAAATAATCACTGAAATGCAGCCAATGCATGCAAAAATGAGGGGCTTCTTTGAAAGGCCATTCAAGGGGTTGTTAAGCACATACAAGATAGACATGAAGCATGACCAAACCAACTCTGGAAATGGATTATGACAGCCCTAAAACTCACAAAATTGGCCCTGAAATCAGTCAAGGAAGTATACGATGAAAGGCCCCCTCAAAAGGCCTTGAATGGAATTGTTCTAGACATGCACTATGGACAAGAAATACGATCAAAGGGGCCCCAGAAAGACCTAAGGAAGACCTTAAAACCCACAAAATTGGGCCCAAAAAGTGACTTCAACACATGCAAAATAGAGCGCCTTTGGAAAGCCAATGATGCTAGTAAAGAAAATGAGGGGTGAGAGGGTCACCCCTCTATGATTTCAAAACTCAAAACCTCATCAAAGCCACTAAAAATCCCCTGGATTTCAGTGGCTAAGAGGCCAAAACAAGTCTAATGCAAATGCTCTAATGCATAGCCCTAAATATGAAGGAATGAAGCATGCAAGGAAGGAGAAGACTCCAAATAGAAAAGTAACCTCAAGAAAACTAAAAGAGGAGGTCAAAACAAGGCTTTTTCCAGTTTATAACAAATCTAGAAAAAGTTCACAAGTAAGGATAAAGTATGATGCAAAAATAGCCCTAAAAGAGAGATAGAGGGTAAGGGGAACTAGATGACCTCAAACAGCAAAGTGCCCATAGAAAAAGTTGAAGAGGAGCTCAAAATATGACACTTTCTAGTTTATCACAAAGCCCAAAAATACTTGCATGTGAAGCTAAGTAATGAAGCAAAAAAATGCAAGTTTAAGGAAAATAGACACTTACCCTTGAAGAGCCGACCTCCAACAGCTTTTGGACCAGGTTGGTGAGCTTTCAACCTCTGCAAATGACTTCCAAGGTGCTGGAATGGATGATGGAGGTGTGGTGCTAAGGGTTGTAGTGCAAATGGACCAAGAAAATTAGGGTCTTCGAGCTTGGAATAGTGACAATGGACGAGGGAGGTTATATGCCTTAGTCAATTTTGTTCAACCCTTGAACAAGAAGCCAAGCCTCTCCCTTATAGAGGAGAGGCTCCAAAATATCCAAAAAGGTCCCCAAGTATCCTCCATACACGTGTATGGAGGATGCACCAAATGGCCTCCAGCTGGCACAGCTGGATTACACTCAGAAAAAGAAAAAAGCAAGAAGTAGGCCCGCCAGTTCAAGTGGCTGGCCGGCCACCTCCCCTGGTCGGCCGACCAGCGGTCAAAAGGGTCAACAAAATTTTCTGGCCGGCCACCCCAGAAAGGTGGCCTCCCAGATGAGTGCAACACACCTATCTAGAGAAAAACCAGAAAATGTGACCCAGGAGAGAGAAAAGCTAGCTTTTAGAGGGGGTTCAAAAGGGTCAAGATGAATTTTTGGCCAGCCTACCCATATTGGTGGCCTCCCAGATGAGTAGAACACAATGGTGGTATGAAAAGCCAAAAAATGTGGCTCAAAAGTGGGAAAAACCAGCTTTCGGTCAGAAAACCGGCTTTTGGAGAGAGAAAATGAGAAAACTGGCTTTTCAAGGGAAAAGGTGGCCGTCCACCATCCTACCACCCTCCTAACAGTGAAAATAGGGTTCCTACCAAAAACGGACCAAAACAGATGCAAAACGAAGGTTCGGGGGCCAAAACGCGCGGTTCGGGGCCCCGAAAACAGGCTGTTAGGCACCGGAAATGGCGTATGACCACGAAGGTGGTCTCCTGGGCCACAGTGTCCCTCTAAAGGGAGGAACTAAGATGTGTGCCAAAAATCGGAGCAAACGGAGGTAGTTAAGCGGTCCCAAACCGAGGCACACGGCCGACGGCTCCGAAAATCAGAAACCGGGCTCCAAATGGGAAAAATGGCCTACGACCACGAGACGTAGCCTACGACCACTGAGAGATGGTCTACGAGACCTCTCCCTCCCTTTGGGAAGAGAAAACGGAGAAAACAAGACCCGATTCACAAACCGAGGCAAGGCACAAAAAGAGCCCCAAAGTCCAGAGGCAAGGCTCGCAACCGAGACTCCTCAACCTCAGAATGAGCACAATATGCAACATCACCGAGTGCTCAACTGGTGACGTCTGAGTGTTAAGGTCAGTCAAAAATGAGGTGTCTACAATCATCGTGCCAGAGCCGTTCCTTTCAACCCTAATCCTGTATCCCGGCAAGATCAGAAAACCAAGCCAGCACCTCCTGACCCCTTTGCTAGTGCATCCAGCAAAAGGCCAAAACCTCAAAGTTTCTACCCCGAGGTCGCAGGGTCTTCCATGCTCTCTGCATGCCTTTGTCCAAGGCTCTTCGAATCCTTACTGAAAAGGGGCATCTCAAACCCCTCGAGCCTCTGCCTCTCCCTAGTCGTCTTCCATCTAGTCATGATGTTACCCAGTACTATGCGTACCATCAACAAATTGGTCATAGCACCGACAATTACTTCCGTCTTCGCCACAAAGTACAGGATTTGTTTGACAACAGGGTCGTCCTCCCACCAAGCTTAGCAAAGTCTATCATCACTGGATCAGTGAACTTTGAGGATAATGCAAGTATGTGATCGAGGAATGAACCACCTGCAGGCGGTGCTCAGTTTACTTCAGATGTGGCGTGTGGCACGCACTGTTTTGAGCATTTGCGAGTGTTGGTTTTTGTAGTTTCTGACTTGGGTGTTGAGTCAGTTATGTGGCTTTGTTTTGAGTCTGTCTCTTTGTTTTGAGTCTGTCTTTTTGATTAAGGGTCTGTCTTGTTGTATCGAGTCAGTCCTGTTGTACAGAAGTCGGGTGATTCCGGGGGTGTTACTTCGGATGTCATTATTTTGTTTGGCATTTGTCTTTTCGCTTTCTTTTGAGTCTATTTCTGTCATGGAGCCAGTTACACTAGAAGATCTGAATAAAACAGCCGTAATTTTCACACTCTTGTGTTTGCTTCTGCCTTGTGCTAGTTTTTCCAGAAGTTCTGAATGAGATGGCAGTATACGACTAGAAACTGTGTCTTTTCTGTGCTTTGAATTCATTACATTGACCTAAGTTTTTCAAAACTCTTTTTGAACATTGCAGTGAAAACAAAGAGGAAGGAATTCCTCGAGTTTTGCAAAATTTGATCAATTGAGAGAAAGAGAGGCGTACAAAGCCCTTATTAAATGAGATCATGCTTGTTAATGTGAGTACTGAGAAGGATCCTGGCTTGCTCCAGATTGGTTCTGCATTGTCTTCAGCGCGAGCGATTAGTCGCTTTCTTAAAAGATTTCAAAAAAAAAAATGTTTTGCGCGATCTTGCGAAGACCTGTGTGGAATCGCTTTTGAGATTGTATAGCTTAGGATCGCTCTCAGCCTCGAGACTCGATCCCTTTTTGCTTTCAAACCCTGAATTTGGATTCAGAATGTTCAACGGTCAACCACAATGTGAGGCTTATGTGGCCAAATTCGAAGCAGCCCTCGAACTAGGGGCAAGAAAGTCAGATCAAGAAGGTTAGACGTCATCAAAGGAAGCTTACGAAGCTAGATAAGAAACACCCCTCGAACTACGGGCAAAAGGATTTCAAATGTGCTTGAAGAGTCAAAAATTGGAACATTCCTCAAGTTAATGATGATCGGCAAGAATGCCAAATCCCAGAAGGGAGGAAAGAAGAAAGCATTATTGAAGGACAGCCGAGTTTCCATTCACAACACTAGGAGCAAATTCAACCCCTATCAAATGGACTTTTACATCATTAGCGAACATCAGCCATTCTCCTGGATTCAGATGGCTTCAAAATCTCAAAACCATTCGACATGGGCAAAGCTACACTTTTACCCTTGAGAGGCTCGCTGGGCCGAAAACCCAGAAGGGCAATCCAGGCAAAAGTTAGAGCAAGAAAAAGAAAAAAAAAAGAAAAAATGCAAAGAATGAAAAAAGAAGAAAAAATAAAAAATAAAAAAAAAAGAAGAAGAAAAGAAAAGAAAAGAGTGGCAAGAAATAGAAAACAAATGAAAAGAATTGAAAAGAAAAGAAAAACATAGCTCGCAAGGTTGAAAACCCGGAAGGGCGGCCTTGGCAAAAGTTAGAGCGCAAAAGGAGAGGTTAATACCCAAATGTACCTTAACCCGAACTATGTAAGGCTTGATTCCCATGTTTGGGATACGTAGGCAACTTCATTCTGAAGTCCAGCCATAAACACTTCCAAATCGATGGTGTCCATGTAATGGTTCTGATCATCGTTGTCTTCTCTGTATACGAGAGTTCGAATGTGATCGTCACCTTGAAAACTGGTTACAGTGTGTTGCGGTGCTATTCAAACAAGGGGCAACTTTCCGTTACCGTCCAGTGTACTGTGGTGCTATTCAAACAAGGGGCAACTTTCCGTTGCCATGCAGTGCCATTTAAACAAGGGGCAATTTTCCATTATTTTGGTTCTGAGGTTGTGCATCTCGAGGGTAAATTCTACGTTGGTCGAGCAGTGGCCATTTGCAAAAATAGTTTTTGAGGATTTTTTAATGAGGCTAACCAATTCTCTTGAAAATTATTCCATTTTTCCAAAACTGGACCATTTCTTGGACCCAAAAAAGGAAAATTTTCAGTGCTCACAGCCTAACTTGCATGATTTTAAATCAGAAAATCGAACAAGCATGTTAATCTAACTCTCATATTGATCAAAATTGTTTTAGAAAGCCAAAACAAAAAATGGTCAAAATGATGAACTAGGGGCACAGTTGAGTCAGGTGTTCTGTCTTTTCCCCATTGTCAATATACTTGCCAAAAAGGGCACTCTGCCTGCCAGAAAAGGGCACAACTGAAGCTAACAGCAAAAGGCTGAAAGCTCTCTCATCCTCCGAGCAACGAGGTATCAAGACAAGTGCGAAGCACGAATTGGAAGGGATCAAGATATTCTATCCCCTCATCAAGGGCATCGACTAGACGTCGCCGGAATAAATAGCCGTGTGCTGAGTATGCTGGGCATGAGTCCACAACCTTCAATTTACCCATCAACCATACCTGGAGAGGGAAGAAAAATGAGAGATTAAAGAATAGAGAGGTGTACGTTGAGAGAAAAGTAAGAAAAGGGTTTTTGCGAGAAAAATCGAGCCTGAGGGCCGAGTGATGTGAGCAATATATGTGAGATGGGATGGGAAACATTACCTTCAGCTGTAGTGGACTCCCCGCGAATTTAGTCGTCTCTTGGCGATGAAAAGTATCCAAGCCCATCAATGTCTCAACCAGTGTCATTGCAATGCAGCTCTTGCCCTCTTTCAAGCCCTAGACAACCTCAATCAACCGGACGCTAGATCCTCCGGAGCCTGAGGCAAGCAAGAAATGGGACAGCATGCACAAGCAAAGTGCATGTCGCCGAAAACCCTGCCAGTGGGTGTCATTGCGGTCAGCAGCATCAGAAAATCGATAAACCAAACTCGGGATGTCCAATTCCCCATCACGAATCAAAGACCGAGCGCCATGCATAATGAACCCACACATCCGTCCTAAGGCTTAGATGTGGCCAAAACGGAATTATGGCAAAATCTCTTCCTCGTGTTCGGACTCCATCAAAGCTTGGAAATCTTCAAAAGTATGGCATATCTCTTGTCCGCCAAAGCTAAAGACATGTGTTACCGAATTCCAAAATCTTGCCGTGGCATGAAGGAACGGAAAACACAGCGGGGTGCGACTCAGAGTGAATAGTGCATTTACGCCAAAGCCTTGAAAATTCAAATTTTCTGAGCCATCCAAGGTAGCAATCCAATTTCTGAGATTTTCAATAAGAAACGCCTCTATTTTGGTGCAACACTGAGTTAGAATGAGGGAACCACGAAGCTGGAACCTTTATGAAGGATAAGGCACTGTTTAGAGGACAAGTGTCAAGAATTTGGAAGTCCCCAGAAAAACTGGTCGGCCAGCCACTTTTTCTGGTCTCCAGACCAAAAACTAGTCGGCAGGCTCCTATGGTGGTCGGCCATGAGCAAAAAGCTGGCTTGTAGCTCTTTCTTATCTCTAGAAGGGAGTCTCTAGCTTTCCTGTGTGCTGAGAGTACTGAAGGTCTGAGTTTACCTCTGTTTCGGATGCATTTTGTCGCTTTATTTGTCTTCGAATGCATCCGCTCTTCGAGTTGTTAAGTTTTGCTTATCGAGTTGTTGCTCTTTGTTTATCGAGTTGTTGCTCTTTGCTTATCGAGTTGTAAACTTGCTAAGGTTTTGTTGTTACTTAGTGAGTTAAGTTGTTTAATTTGTTGCGTTGGTTCACTACCTGACTTGGTAATACACGATGTTCAATTTCCAATCAATTCCATTATTGTGCAAAATGATGCGATGTAATGCTAAGAATACAAATGCAACACTTTCCTTTTGAACAAAAACTGTTTTCATTCCATCATAGCTTCTTTTTACAACATTTTACAACAGAGTACAAGTTTTGAAGAAAATAAAACTGCCTAAGCTGTATAATGTGTTACAACTACATGTAAAAAGAAAAATAAAGTAGGAACATCTGCATCAGTGCCATCAAGCTTAAGATCGAGAGGCCCTCTTTGCCCTCTTCGGTTGAGCAGCCTTTATACCACTGTCGTCGGCACCATCATCTGAATCGGAGTCACCATCCTCGAAATCCTCCTCGGCGTCACCTCCGTCCTCGGAACCGGAATCAGAGTTGTCATCCCTACCTGCAGATGTCTCTGACTGTGGATGTACTGACTCCTTCTCCTCGCTAGGCTCCTCGTCATGATTGACAGGTTCTCTATGCCCCCCTCGGCTGCGTGCTGAGACCCCTCTCCTAGCTTCTCGAGAAGGCCTGGATGGCCCAGTCTGCAAAGGTGGGACCTGAAAAGGACAGTTTGAATACATCAGCCAGAGTATGTATATCAGATGCAAAATGATACATAGAGTGGGTGCATGCAGATATAGTATGTGAATGTGATGTGTCAGATGTGCTCTACACATGCAATGAATCAATACAGTGAAATGTTCAGTTTCCATATGTCATCAGAAGTATGATAAATATAAGGAAATTGAAAAGTATCGAAATGCCGGCGGCATACATCATCGTCTCCCTCCGCAAGACCATGTTCTCGAGTGAGGCCACCACTCCGAGCAATCCCTCAGTATACTCTCTGGAAAGCTACAGATGCAAGTTCAAATCATCGGTGAATGAATGAATGTCTAAATATCTTAGTGATAAATGAAAACTATGAAGCATACCAGTGGTGAGTCAGGGTCACTAACGTATCGATGGTCGGGCATCGGAGGCTCTAGTGGAATCGGGTAAAAAGTCCCATACTGCCAGCCCGTCAGCTCGATCGAAAGATTGGGCCACCCAACATATTGGCAAGTCGAGGGCATCCCTCTAGCCCTACCCCTCGAAGTGCTGGCCCTGCTAGTCGAAGGGACGTCTGCAGCTCGAGCACGACTCAACGGCATATCAGTTGCCCTCTTCGTAGGAGTACAGACGCCTGTCAGTGGTGGCGTCAAGTATGTATGGCAGTATGTCGCGTACTCCCCCTCCTCCAGGAAAATAACTGCATTAGAACCCAGCATAAGGTCGTCAACCTCCCGGGGAGTGAGACTCTCTGTGGACCGCATGTCCTGTGGAGGTGCTGAGGGGATCTCCTGAGTGGGATTTCCCATCGTCTGATACATGAAGCGCTCCTCGAGAAACCAGGCTCTGTCGACTGATCCCTCAAACAAAACCTTGTATCGGGAGGCACCCCATGCCCTGGCGAACTGGAACCGTGGAGACCCGGGCATCGCCAGCTAAGGCTGCCAAGTGATCTGCGGATAGCAAATGCATAAACTGATTAGAGGTCATAAGTATGCAAGATAAATCAAAGCTGAGAGCATGAAGAACTGGAAGTTTTGGACTACATCGCCCGCCCGCACCATGTTGAAATACTGCCAGAGATATGGCAATGTCTCCCAAGGCCTGGACCGGCACCGACCCTCAAATCTATGTGAATAAGGGATCTCGAGAGGTGCCTCGACCTCAAGCTCAGGGGCGAGTGCCGGGAAGTAGGTATAAACCCATAGCTGTGAAAGGCAAGACAGTGGCTGTCAGAATACAGAATGTACGAAAAATGCAGAATGCTGAGTGCAGAAATAGAATACAGAATGTACGAAAAATGCAGAATGTTGACTGCAGAATGTAGAGTACAGAATGTAATGTGTGTCGTGTGTAGTGTACGTGTAATGAAAAGCAGAAATGTAAATCAAGAGGGCAGAATGTACCTCCCAAGCTCGCCAGTAGCCACCTACTATGGTCCCCCGCTCTCGGGAGGTCGCGTTCATGTAGCAATAAAGGGTAGCGAGGCCAGCGCCACCCCAATCGAAGTGTCGGACCTGTGATAGGTCTACCAGGGCACTGAGAAGATAAAGCCCGACTGTGTTCCCCCTGTCGGCAAACAGAGTGGTCCCGAGGATGAACATCAAAAACCCCCTGGCATACTGCTGTATGGCCTCAATAGTCTCGGGCATAGTCCATCTGTACTGCTTTGCAAACCAGGTGTACCTAACCATACCCGGTGATCTGTAGGGCGGTGGATGAGATCCAAGCAGGAAAGTCCAAGCTACCTCCCACTCACCCATGTCCACGTCGTATGGGACCGGCCGGCCTGTCACGTTGAGGCCCGTCAGCATGGAGAAGTCATATGGGGTCATCGTCATGTCCCTGGCGGCAGAAAAATGAAAGGAGTTGGTGGTGTCCCACCATCTTTCTACAAGTGCGCCCAGAAGGGTCCTGCTCGCTGGATGACGCGACAATCCCGCACAAAATGGGCCAAACTCGGCCTCATCTACGATGTGTCGGATAGCATCTGGGAGCTCCATGTACCACTCCCTGGCAATGATCGACCCGTAGCCCCATGTGAAATGGGAAGATACCTGCGTGTAGAAACAACAGATGTATTCAGATTTAGAATAAACATAATGTTATGTTATAAGCCGTGTGCGAATCAAAAAGAATGTTGTCTTATGGACTGTGTGTTCAAATTGAGCAGTGTTATGAGCTGTGTGCAAATCAAAAAGAATGCTGTGTTATGGACTGTGTGTTCAGATTGAGCAGTGTTATGAGTCATGCGCAAATCAAAAGAATGCTGTGTTATGGACTGTGTGCTCAGATTGAGCAGTGTTATGAGCCGTGTGCAAATCAAAAAGAACCCTGCGTTATGAACTGTGTGTTCAGATTTAGCAAAAACTACATTATGAACTGCGTGTTCAGATTGAGCAAAAACTATGTTATGGACTGCGTGTTCAGATTGAGCAAAAACTACGTTATGGACTGTGTGTTCAGATTGAGCAAAAATTGCGTTATGGACTGTGTGTTCAGATTTAGCAAAAACTGGGTTATGAACTGTGTGTTCAGATTGAACAAATACTGCGTTATGAACTATGTGTTCAGATTGAGCAAAAACTGCGTTATGAACTGTGTGTTCAGATTGAGCAAATACTGGGTTATGAACTGTGTGTTCAGATTGGGCAAAAACTGCGTTATGGACTGCGTGTTCAGATTGAGCAAAAACTGCGTTATGAACTGTGTGTTCAGATTGAGCAAATACTACATTATGAATTACGTGTTCAGATTGAGCAAAATACTACGTTATGAACTGCGTGTTCAGATTGAGCAAGATACTGCATTATGAACTGTGTGTTCAGATTGAGCAAAATACTGCGTTATAAACTGTGTTCAAATTGACACAATGCTGTGTTATGAACTGTGTGTTCAGATTGAGCAGTGTTATGAGCCGTGTGCCCCAAATGTGCTGTGTGCCCAAATGTGCTATGTGCCCGAAAAGTGAGTTGTGTGCCCGAGAATGAGCTGTGTGCCCGAATGCATGTCCAAAGAATGAGTTGTGTGCCCGGAAAGTGAGCTACGTGCCCAAAGAATGAGTTGTGTGCCCAGAAAGTGAGCTGTGTGCCCGAGAATGAGCTGTGTGCCTGAAAAATGAGTTGAGAATGAGCTGTGTGCCCGAAAAGTGAGTTGTGTGCCCAAAGAATGAGCTGTGTGCTCGGAAAGTGAGCTGCGTGCCCAAAGAATAAGTTGTGTGCCCGGAAGGTGAGCTGCGTGCCCAAAGAATGAGTTGTGTGCCCGGAAAGTGATCTGTGTGCCCGAAAAGTGAGTTGTGTGCCCAAGAATGAGTTATGTGCCTGAAAAGTGAGCTGCGTGCCCAAAGAATGAGCTGTGTGCCAAGAAAGTGAGTTGTGTGCCCGAGAATGAGCTGTGTGCCCGAAAATGTGTTGTGTGCCCGAAATAAACTGTGTGGTCAGAACGAACCGTGTGTTCAGAGTGAGCTGTGTACCAAATTAATAGAATATTGTGCTGTGAGCTATGTGCCAAGTCACCATCATATCCTAAATAAGCTGCGTGCCAAATCAGTATTGTGCTATGTGCGAGCCGTATGCACGTCTCGTCGCATTGTTATGCACCCCTTTACCGCATTGTTATGTGTCACACTTAGGTTGCATTGTCATGCATCCCTTCCGCATTGTTATGCGTCACACTTAGGTTGCATTGTTATGCACCCCTTTTCGCATTGTTATGCATCACGCTTAGGTTGCATTGTCATGCACCCACACTTTGCTTGCGTTGTCACGCACTTTTCACTTGCATTGCCATGCATGTCTCTAACGATATTGCACCTATTGAGTTTCTTTCTTTTGTAGGCACGATATTGTATGTACGGTTCATTTGAAGCTGGTGCGACCAGACAAACCGGACGGTATTGTATCCTCCGTGTGAGACGTAACGAGAATTGCATAATTCTTTTACATTCTTTCTGCATGTAATGTAGTTTGATTTGTATTCGTTCGCTTAAACTGTCGCATTTATTGTGTATAATTGCTTCATTACAGCTTTCTTTGCATGATCATAAGTTACGGCCAGCATTGTGCATGTCTTTTGCATTTTACCCCTGCCTGCGGGCACGTCTCTGTGTTATCTCTCCTATTTGTCTAAGTCTTTCGCCTTGCCAAAAATGAGTCGTCTCTGTGCTTTGGCATTCACTCTCGTCACTTATGACTTTCGAGTTTTGTTAAAGAGGGGCAACTGTAGACACCCCATTTTTGACCAAACTTAAGACTCAGACGTCATCGATTGAGCACTCGGTGATAGTGCATGTTGTGCTCATTTCGAGCTTCGGAGTTCTGGCAGAGAGCCTTGCCTCCGAGTCTCCGAACTCTTTGGGCTTTGGCTCGGTTTGTGGACCGAACCTTGTTTTCTCTTCCCGGGGGGAGGGAGAGGTCTTGTAAACCATCTCTTTGTAGTCGTAGACCACTTTTCGTGGTCGTAGACCACTTTTTCCCATTTGGAGATCAGTTTTCGGTTTTCAGAGCCTTCGGTTGTGCGCCTTGTCTCGGGACAGCTTAATGTTCTCCGTTTGGCGTGGTTTTTGAACCACACCTTGTTTCCTCTATCTAGAAGGACACTGTGGTTTGAGAGACCACTTTTGTGGTCGTATACCACTTTTGAAGCTCAACAGCTGGGTTTCGAGGCTTCCGGTTGCGCGCTTTGCCTCCCGAACTCTCATTTTGCATCCGTGTTGGTTTGTTTTTGGTACAAACCTTGTTTTCCTTGCTTGGAAGGTGGTACGAGGGTGGGAGACCAGTTTTTCCTCTTGGAGACCACTTTCCTTCCAGCCAGCCGATTTTCTGGTCGGGAAACTGGTTTTCTTGGTCTTTGGGCCACCTTTTCTGGTCTCCCACCCCACTATTGGCTTGCTTTCAATGTAGAGACCACCAATTCCCCCTGCTGAGCACTTTTTTTCTTGGGAGACCACTTGAAGTGGTCGGCCGACCACTGCAAGCAGCAGGCCGACCACTTTAGTGGTCGGCAGCTCTCTCCCCGTTTTGGCAGACTGTGTGGATGCCAGTTGTGCCAGCGGGAAGGCACAAACTATATCCTCCATACACGTGTATGGTGGGATTGCATCCAAGTTTTAGCTTCTCCAAGAAGCTTAAACCTTTGTTTTTCTCTAAGAGAGAGCCTCCCTCTCCATTCCAGAGGTTCTGAAATTTTCCTAAGGCATAAGCATATATCTCTCTATATCTCTATATTTGGTGCCTAAAAAGTGTGTTGTTCTTCACTTTTGCACCACAACCCTTAACCATACACCCCCATCATTGACCTAAGGTTCTTGGAGGACATTTTTGGAGGTTAAAAAAACTAATTCTTGGCTGAGAAATCTACTGGTTTTGCAGTGCTTCAAGGGTAACCTCTTTTCTCCCTTTTAAGCTTTATTTTGGTTGCTCTCTTGGTCTCATTTGCATGCTTATTTAGGCCTTGCTTTTAACTGGAAAAGGTTTTGTATTTAAGTGTTTTTGATGTTTGTTTAAGGCCTTTTGGGTGTTGAGGGTCTTCTACCCTCTTCCATGCCTTGTTTGGCCTTGTTTTGTGCCATGGTTTAAGGCCTTTGAGCTAGTCCTTGCTTGGCCTTCTAGGCACTTTAATCCAGTGGATTTTTAGTAGTAGGCATGTGGTTTTGAGGCCTCAAATCAGAGGGGGGTGATCCCCTCTCTTCTTGTTTTGTTTGATTGCATTTTTGGCCTATCAAAGGAGCATGCATCTTCATACTTTCAAGGCTTGGTTCAGGCACTTTTTCATGACTTTTAGGGCCTGCCTTAGCTCTGTCTATGGCTGGTTTGGCCACCTTGTGTTTGCTTCTTGTATGTGTAGTGTATTCCCATTTGTGGCTCATCAAAGTAGCATGTCTTTCTAGCATGTATTGGCTCCATTTCAGTAGATTTTTGGCCATCATTTGACATGTCATGACTCTACTTTTGGTTGGTTTGGTAGTCTCTCACATGCTCCATATGCTTGTAGTGTAAATCTTATTTACTAGCTTTGTATGCATGATGTTTTGGCTCATTATCCTAGCATATTTTGGCTATGCTCTAGCATGATTTTGTTCTTATTTTGGGCTATCTTAGCTCTATTTTGAGGCTTCTTGGTCGGATGAGGCTTGTCATGCATGCTTGTAGTGTAATGGCCATGACTAGCTTTGAGTTTAGAGGTCTCTTGCATGCTTAACTTGAGGTATTTGCATCTTTTGGCATCATTGCGAATGATATTTCAGAGCATGTAGGGTTGTTACACTTCCATATTTTTCGCTCTTTAAGTGCTCTTTAAGGTTGTGCTTTTGTGCCCTGTTTGTGAGCCATTCCATGAGCCTCATTTTCGTGCCTTTCAAACCATCATTCCAACTCATTTTTGCTACTGTTTTCGCCTGCATAGGGTCTGTTTGGGGTTATTTTGGTCATTTGAGCATTATCTTGCATGCCTCTAGTGTAATACACTTCACTAGCTTTGACGCTTGAGCCTTTCAACATGCATTACATGGGTTGTTGGCATGATTCTAAGTCATTTTGCATGCCATTTCAGTGCTGGAACATATGCCATTGTACCCCATGTTTCATCCTTTCAATGCTTTTGGAGAGTTGTGTTTTGAGCCTTAAGCTTGGGCCGATATGCATGCATGTTTGTATAGCATTTTGAGTTTTTATCTTAGCATGTATGGCCACTGATTTGGACATGGCTGAGGCCTATCCATTTTGATTTAAGTTCATTGTGCATTGTGTATGCCATGAAGTTCATAGCATTGTGTATGCTAGTATGTTAGTTGCATGCTTTCATGCTTGTCCCTTGCATCGTGTTCATATGCTTGTTTCATTGCATTGAATGTTTGCATGCTTAAGCCGCATTGTGTATGACATGCCATGTTGTTTGTTGCATTGTGTTTGGAATAGGAGTTAGTCCAAACACGGGAAACGAGGGACGTTTCATACTTGAAGTGATGAAATGTGCCTCAATTCTCGATCGCCAACACTCTTGACTATACATGATGGAGTTTTAGGCTTTATGTGTTCGTGTGTGCATTCATTTCATATTGAGTTGTGCAATTTGGCTCCTCGGCAATCATGCATCGAGATGCATGATTGGTGGCACGAGGGTCGAGAACCACACCCCCTTGAGCTTATGTAATGAGAGGGATGGTGGTTGTGCATACATATGTTGCAAATACTTTGCCATGCCCCTTTCTTGCTCTCTGTTGCAGCAAACTGATGTCTGGCAGCAGAAACTGGTCGGCTGACCAGATAAAGTGGCTAGCCGACCACTTTTTTTGGTTTTCAACACAGAAAGTGGTCGGCAAGTGGCCTCCAATGCCAACAACTAGTCAGTAGCCCTCTTACAGATTCCCATGATGGATTTTCAGCCTTCTGGAGCTTTTTGCAGTGTTCTGAGACCAGTTGAAAACAGAGGTAAATCGAGCATCGCGATGGATTTTCGCACAAGGTTACCGGGCACGCATCCTTCGTTATCCAAGGTAGAGTTGAGGCAGCCTATTTCATATAGTTTACATGCTTATTCAATTGCTAACTTAGTTAATTTGTTAATTAGTTAGAGTTGTGTAATAATTAGTTGTAGCTTGTTATTCATTTTGTTGTGTATTCCGTCGAGACGGCACAACTATTGTAAATAAGTGTGCGTGTGTGTGATGCATGTCTTCCAACCCCCATTTCTTTCTCCCTTTTATTTACCAGCTTACGATGGTTAGTTTTAGGGCATGTTTCAAT
The DNA here is from genome assembly GCF_004153795.1 of Camellia sinensis. Taxonomy (NCBI): domain Eukaryota; kingdom Viridiplantae; phylum Streptophyta; class Magnoliopsida; order Ericales; family Theaceae; genus Camellia; species Camellia sinensis. The sequence goes on from NW_021025706.1 coordinate 188,824, forward strand.
TAGCATCTGTCTTGCATGCACCGGGCTCAGTGCATCATACTAACTGCATTGTATTTCAATTCCTGTTTGAATACATGTATCAAATTGCATTTCACATGACATTTTAGAATAGCCGAGCCTATCTTAGTTGCATTTTGTATGTGTTGCATTAGGCATTCTTGACATAGCTAGGATCATGCATTGATTTCTAACATAGCTTTTGTTTTGGCTCGGAGTACTCGGTAAGTGTTTATGCTTTAGCATCCTTGCATGTGTGTGAGTGACTGCCATGATAGCAAGTTTGCTATGAGGCTAACTGCTTATATGATATAACTGTCTGAATGCCTGTGGGTGAAGGTTGGATTACTTGAATTGGAACAATTCATTGATTGCGAGTTTTAAGCCCACTTGAGAGTAGCAAATCACCATGTTTTCTAAGCCCACTTGAGGGTGGCAAAATCCACATTTTAGCCTACTTGCGAATAGTAAACCGCTTTCAAAAACAAACATGAGATGTTTTGTTCCAACTTAGGTGATCTAGTCTATACTTGTATGCTATGCGCATCACATAGTAATTCTAGGTTAGTAACTGGAATAAGAGCACATGTGTTTTCAAAAACAAGATATCATGTTAGTAAAGGCCGATCTTTGATCGAGCGAGCGAGGGTGCTCATTGCATGACCTTCCCCTCTCGTACCCAAGTTCCCGAGCCGAGGCAGCTTTGGAGATGACGGACACGTGGCCTTAGGCACGAGTCAGGGTTTCCTAAATTTCCCAAAAATAAAATATTTAGATGGCGACTCTGTATCTGGAAAAGCAGTCCATGTTTGGCACTTCTTTCTAAAAATTAGTTTTTCAAAACGATTTGCTGGATTTAGACTCTTTGGTGATTTATCAATCTCACATTGCACTTTGCAAGATCTGATTAAGAACCGTGACATTGAGTCCGAACTGTAGTGAGCCCAATGAACAAAACGGGATTTTCCCGTGACGTTCGGGCGCGTCTACAAGGTGTGACAAACATGAGAATGTGACAATGCAATAAGCTCTGAAAATATGCAAGGAATGATGCCAAATCAACCAAACAAAGCAAGTATAGCATGAAAGAAACCCTAAAGCTTAAGGCTAACCCAAAACAGTCCCAAGGCAGGTCAATATAAGACCAAAAACAAGCTTGAACCTAGCCAACACAAGCTAGAACAAAAGTCCAAAAGCATAAGGCATGCAAGGCTATAAAAGAAGTGTTGTACTACACCTATCAAAACCAAACATGGCATGACTTAATCAATGAAAAACAGAGTTATGGCATGGTAAAACAAGACCAAAACCCCACTTAGATGGCATCCCAAAGACCTAAGCATAGAGGCATACACAATGGTCCATTCATGAGGCATAAGACATCAACTCTTTGAAGCATTAAAGGAGTGGTAAGTGTAAGCATTTGAGCATGAAACATGGACTGAAAAAACATAGGAAATGATGTCAAATCATGAAAATGGTCCACGTAATGCATGCTAGAGGACTCAACACTCAAAGCTAACAAGCTAGATTGAACCAAGGCTATACAAAGCAAGTCATGCATGACCCAAAACACTTCAAAAAGAGCTTAAACATGCTGAAATATGAATAAAACCTTCTTGGGGTCAAGCCAAAATCATGCTAAAAACATGGCTTAAAGCACAAAGCATGTTAAGGCAATAAAGAGGATTGCACTACAAGTACATAAGGCATGTAAGAGCCAACTAAACCCACCCAAAACAGAGTCATGGCATGCTAAAACAACACCAAAAACCCACTGAAATGAAGTCAACAAAAGCTAGAAAGACATGCTCAAACATGAAGCATATAAGACTAGTTTGTGTGATTTACACTACAAGTGTATTAGGCATGCATGGAGTGACAAAACCAAGAAAAAATAGTAGTAAGCCTTAGTAAAATCACCACAAATACATGCTAATATACAAGCTAAAACAAGCCTAACAAACATGCTCACACATGAGGCATTCAAGGCAGGTATTGAAGACACAAGGAGAAGGGATACCCTCTCCTTTTTGGGACCTTAAAACACCATCCCCACCACTGAAATCCCTCTGCATTTCAGTGGTGAGAATGCCAAAACAAGGTGATCCCGAAGCTCACAATGAAGGCACAAAAGCAAGGCCAAACAAGGCCTAAAGGGGGGGTAAACAACCCCAAACCAAAAAGTAACCTCAAACAAAGGTCTCAAGCATGCAAAATCAGAACTTTTATCAGTTTAGAGTTAAGCTTAAAATAATATGAAAATAGGTCTAAAAGCTTAAACAAGAATGGGATATCAGAAGGTTAGTTGCTCACCCTTGAAGAACACCTTCAAGAACACTACTCCAGCACATTTCCCTGATCAAAACCACTCCAAGAACTTTGAAACCAACTCCTAAGGACCTCAGCAACCAAAGGATGGTGTTCTACTAGGTGTTTGTGTGCAATAGTAAGACAAAAAGACACTTTAGAGCACAAACACACACACAAATGTAGAGAGAGAGGAAATATAGAGAGAGAAAGATATAGAACTTCTATCTCAAAATTCCAGAACCTCTGGAAAGGGAGGGGAGGCTCCCTTGTTATTGAATTTCAATTCTCAAGCTTGTTGAACAAGCTTGAGTCTTGGAACAAATCCCTCCATACACGTGTATAGAGGATGTGAATTGTGCATGCCAGCTATGACAGCTGCCATAAAATATCTGCATAAAGCAGATGAACAAGGAATATGGCCGGTCGACCAACATAAGTGCCGATCGACCAAAAAAAGTGCCGATCGGCCAACATTTTTGGCCGATGGCAAGAAAACAAGGCCGATGGCTTCATGCCTTGGCCGATGTGTTGAGGGAATGGCCAACAAGCCACCCTCTTCCCTCAGAAGCAAAAACACAAGTGCTTGGTCCACAACCAAGCACAAAACAGACAAGTTGAGAGATCTTGAGACAAGGTGTGTGACCGAGACCCTCGAGAACTCAAAACGAACACGAGCATGGATGATCATCGAGTGTTCAAATGATGACGTCCAAGTCTTGAGGACAGTAAAAAATGGGGTGTCTACAGACACGTGGCCTTAGGCACGAGTCAAGGTTTCCTAAATTTCTCAAAAATAAAATATTTAGGTGACGACTCTGTATCTGGCAAAGCAGTCCATGTTTGGCACTTCTTTATTAAAATCAGTTTTTCAAAACGATTTGCCGGATTTGGACTCTTTGGTGATTTATCGATCTCGCATTGCACTTTGTGAGATTAGATTCAGAACCGTGACATGAGTCCAAACTGTAGTAGCTAAGAACAAAGTGATCTGCACCCTCGCGTGCGGAGAGTGGAGTTCTCGGGGCGGTCTACACTCGTCCTCAAAGCTAGAGTCAGGGAAGAGGGCAACCTCATACCCATTAATACAAAAACAGTTAAAGATCACACTTTGATAAATGAAAATATCTCACTTTTATTGAAAGTGTGATAAAAAAAATTAGATTGATGATTTAATCACACTTGGTTTGATTGAGTGTGATAATATTTATTTTTTATGTCACTTTTCAATTAAGTGTAATTATATATATATATATATATATTGAATATATTGTTTTTATATAAAAATATATCCCAAAATTGGCACCTTTTTCTCTTCCACTACTATCATGAATAGGCACGACTTCTTCCAAAGAGGATTGAATTTCCAAACATATCAGACTATTCCTTTTTCAATTCGCTTTGCCTCTCTTTCTGATTCATTAGCCCTAATTCGATTTCCAGCTCCAAAATCACCATTGTTACTCACTCAACATCCACATTGAAGTTTGTCTCTTTTGAATCTTCAAACTTCTAGTGAGTTCTCTCTCTCTCTCTCTCTCTCTCTTTTAATGTCCCTTTCATATGTCATTCATAAGATATGTTTGTATATATTTATAATTATGATTATGATTATTATTAGTGGAATTATATAAATATAGTGGTTGATTGTGAATAGGGGTTTTGGGTGGAAATGTTGGTACTTTATTTGTGTTTTGTAAATCAACGTTGGAATGCAATTTTTTTTTTAATACATGAATAAATCAAATCATTGAACATGTTAATTTTGTGCTCCCGTGTGTGGAAGATGTGGTCTAGGGTTGATGAAATGGTGGGGATTACAGTGGATTATGCTAGAAAATAGGTGGTTTGTTTGATTGGTGGGTAGGTTTCAATTTTTAAGAAAATGGTAAAATTTAAAGTACCTTCAAATACAATTCTTCTAGGTTTTCTTATTCAATACATGATTTGGTTTCAAACTTGTATCAAGTAAGGTTCTCTTCAACAAGTATTGGGTAAAGATTTTGTTGATGGTTGGTGGGCTTAACACAGGGTGGAGAAGTCTATAATAATGGTAGCTAGCATTCCTCTTGTTTATTATTTTTCTGGGGGAAACAAGGGGTGTAGTTAGGTTAATAATGGGATTCTCTGATTCTTTTTGTGTGTAATGATGGTACAAATGTTGAAGAATGATCAATAACGGCAACTACATTGATTTCTAATTTACCTTTTCAGCCATGAGTCATGTTATGTACAATTAATCTCTGTGAAATACTCAAAAAGGCTGATTGTGGCATTCCATGTTAGTCCTGGAAATTTGGTGTTATAACAAAGTTGCAAGAATTGCCAAAAGAATTATATTCACCAGATAAATGTGTTATTTTGGTAATCATCTTTTTTTTTTTTTTCCCCAATGCTACTGATGCTAAAATTCTAATGCCTCTGACTAGTATTAGTTATATGTGTAACTCATATTTCCTCCCTCCTCCTCCTCCTCCTCAACCTCTCTATCCTAGGAAAATGGGATTTCCAGCAAATATTACTTTAATGAGAACACATAGCTCTTCAATGTCTATATGCTTGTTATTGGTAGTAATTTATCCTTTATTTTTATTCCCTACTTTCTATGTAACATGAACAAATCACTTAATATATAATTTAGTCATTATTCAACATACCAATCACTAACTCCCAACCTGGGTGTGCTAACTACATGTCATATGTCCCCACAGGTCCTATTTGTCACAAGGAAGCTACCTGTGACATCTATAGAGTGGTTCAAGGATTGTTTTACGTTTTCGCCCCTTGAACACCCTTTTTCGACTAAGTTGAACATGTTTTTTACTCTAACTCCCAACGTAGGTGTGCTAACTACATGTCGTCTATCCCCATAAGTCCTATTTGTCGTGAGAAAGCTACTTGTGACACCCATAGAGTGGTTCAGGGGCTATTTTGCATTTTCACCCCCCGAACGCCCTTTTTCAACTAAGTTTAAGACATTTTCGACTCTAACACCCAACTTAGGTTGCTAATTGCATGTCGTCTGTCCCCAAAGGTTCTATTTTTCATAAGGAATCTGTCCATGACATCCATAGAGTGGTTCGGGAGTTGTTTTTCTTTTTTGACCCCCGAATGCCCTTTTTCGACTAAGTTTAATGTGTTTTCGACTCTAACTCCTAACCTAGGTGCGCTAACTACAAGTTGTCTATCCCCATAGGTCCTATTTATCACAAGGAAGCTACCTGTGACATCTATAGAGTAGTTCGCGAGTGTAGACACCCCATTTTTTACCGTCCTCAAGACCTGGGCGTTATCGTTTGAACACTCGATGATCATCCATGCTCGTGTTCGTTTTGAGTTCTCGGGGATCTCGGTCGCGCACCTTGCCTCAAGATCTCTCAACGTGTCTGTTTTGTGCTTGGTTGTGGACCAAGCACTTGTGTTTTTGCTTATGAGGGAAGAGGGTGGCTTGTTGGCCATCCCCTCAACCCATCGGTTAAGGCATAAAGCCATCAGCCTTGTTTTCTTGCCATCGGCCAAAAGTGTTGGCCGATCGGCACTTTTTTTGGTTGGTCGGCTCTTATGTTGATCGATCGGTCATATTTTCTTGTCGAACCTTGTTCATCTGCTTTTTGCAGATATTTTATGCCAGCTGTCACGGCCGGCATTCACAATTCACCCCCTCCATACACGTGTATGGAGGGATTTGCCCCTTGGCTTAGCTTCTCCAAGAAGCTTTGGAATTGAATTCTATAAGAAGGGAGCCCCTCCTCCCTTCTCAGGGGTTCAGAAAATTCAGTCTTGAGGGATAGATACACTTTTGTATCTATATTCCTTTGTTTGACCTTGTTTTGTGCTCTAAAGTGTTGTTTTGTCTTACTATTGTACACAAACACACACTAGAACACCATCCTCCTGGAGCTGAGGTCCCTTGAGGTTGATTTCAGAGTTCTTGAGCTGGTTTAAGCTTGGAAAAGTTGTTGGAGTTGTGTTCTTGAAGGTGTTCTTCAAGGGTGAGCAACTAACCTTTAGATACCCCATTTTGGCTCAAGCTTTTAGCCTTTCTTGCTTATTGTTTTAAGCTTAACTCTTAACTGATAAAAGTTCTGATTTTTGATGCTTTAGATCTTTGTTTAAGATCACTTTTTGGTTTGGGGTTGTCTACCCCCTCTTAGGCCTTATTAGGCCTTATTTGGTGCCATCCCTTTTGGCCTTTGTTCTTGTCTTTGCATGACCTTTCTACCACTAAAATCCAAAGGATTTTTAGTGGTGGAAAGGTGGTCTTGGAGTCCTAAATAGGAGAGGGTCATCCCCTCTCCTTGTTGTCTTGTATGCTAGTATAAATGGCTTATATTGGTAGCAGTTTGCTTAGCTTGTTTTAGCTCCATTTCAGCAAGTATTTGGTGTCATTATGCCAAGTTTTACCTCTGTCTAAGGTTGGTTTAATGGCTTCTTGCATGCACCATGTACTTGTCATGTAATCCTCTCAATTGCCTTAACATGCATCATGTGTTTAGACCATCATGCTTGCATATTTTGGCTCAACTCAAAGGAGCTTTTAGTCAAGTTTTACCATGCTTCAGCTCTATTTCATGTTTTTTTGATCATATATGCCATGCTTTGTATAGCCATAAGGCATTCTAGCTTGTTAGCTTTGAGTGTCCAAGTCACTAGCATGCTTTACTTGGCTTATTTCAATGATTTGGCATCATTTCTTATGATATTTCAATCTATGTTTCAGGCCCATACACTTGCACCTATCACTCCTTTAATGCTTTAAAGAGTTGATGTTTTATGCCTCATGAATGGATCATTGTACATGCATCCATCCTTAGTTCTTTTGGATGCCATCTAAGTGGGTTTTTGGTCTAGTTTTACCATTCCATAACTCTATTTTTCATTGGATAATTCATGCCATGTTTGGTTTTGATAGGTGTAGTGTAACACCCTTTTGTAGCCTTGCATGCCTCATGCTTTTGGTGTTGTGTTCTAGCTTGTGTTGGCTAGTTTCGAGCATGTTTTTGGTCTTGTCTTGACCTGCCTTGGGACTGTTTTCAGTGCCCTTGGCCCTTTGGGGCTTGATTCTCATGACCATGGTTTGAGTCCCTTTGCTAGTTTCAAGTTTTAAGCCTTCTTGCATAATTTGCCTGCTTTATTTGGTTGGTTTGGCACCTTTCCATGCATGATTTCAGAGCTTATCATGTTTGTCACATATCCATATTTGTCCCCTTTTGAGTGTTCTTGAAAGTTGCCCTCCCAAGCCTAGGTGATAGGCCATCACATGTGCATGTTTGTATGTGCGTTTGTCTCTCATTTGCTAGTATTTTTTGCCACTGATTTGGGCACGTTTAAGAGTTGTCCACTTTAGTTTAAGGTCATCTTTGCATGTTGTTGCATGCTTGCTTCATTTTGCATGTTGTTGCATGCCATGTATCTTCACATGTTTAGGTAGTATGCCTATTGCACATTAGTTGCATTGCATGATCTAGTTGCATACTTTTTGCATGCTTGGTATGTTGTTACATGTTGTTGCATGTTGCATTAGCTTTGCTTACATGCTTAGGTTGCATTGCATTGTGTGTGCATTGCCTTGCCTCTTAATCAAGCATGATAGAGGTTGAGGTCCCTTATGTGTTTTTGTGCATTCCATTTGATATTGAATTGCACACTTGGCTCCTTTGGCCATCATGCATTGAAATGCGTGATTGGTGGCCCGTGGGTCGAGAACTACACTCCTTTGAGTCTCAAACATGATAAGGGGTGTAGCTGCAAACATTGTCTTGTAAATGTACTGCCATGCTCTGTTTGTCCTATGCTGCAGCAAAAGGAGTATTTTACAGGAAGAAATGGCCGATCGACCATATTCAGTGCCGATCGGCTAACAATGTCTGGCCGAGAGCCTTATTTTGGGTCGATGACCTTCATCTCTTAGCCGATGGCCTTTCCATTTGGCCGATGGCCTCTCAGCATGACCATGAAGTGGGTTCTGGAGCATCACAGAGAGTTGTGCAGTTTTCAGAAGTGCAAAACTGTGCAAACAGAGGCAACATGAGGCATGGCAACGGATTTCCGAGTGAAGCCGATCGAGCATGCATTTGTCCCTCTCCCCGAGGCCTCTTTACTATTTTCATAGCTTAATTAATTTGTTTAATTAGTTAAGAGTTGTGTAATAATTAATTGGCTTGTAAGTTAGTTAATTAGTTGATTTGTATTATTCTTTCTGACCCTCCGTCGAGAGGGCCAATTGTTGTAATAAGTGTGCGTGTGTGTGATGCACGTCTTTCAACCCCACGTCTTTCTCCCTTTTACTTAACCGCTTACAATGGTTAGTTTTAGGGCATATTTAATTTAGCATCCTTATGCTATGCATGTTTGCATTTCATCTGTATTGCATGCACCAGGCTCGACGCATCATACTAACTGTATTGTATTTCAATTCCTACTTGAATACATGTGTCGAGTTGTCGCATCTCATATGCCATCTTAGAATAGTCGAGCTGATTTCTAGTTGCATTTTGCATGTGTTGCATTAGCCATCTTAACATGAACTAGGGTCATGCATTGATTTCTAACTAGTTCTCTATTTTGGCTCGGAGTACACTGTGAGTGTTTATGCTTTAGCATGCTGCATGTGTGTTAATGTTGCCATGTTAGCATGCTTGCCATGAGGCTAATTGCTTATGTGATATAACTGCCTGAATGCCTGTGGGTGAAGGTTGGATTACTTGAATTGGAACGATTCATTGAAATCCGTGTTTTAGCCTACTTGCGAGTACCAAATTTCAAAACCATTTCCAAACAAACAGATATGCGATGCTTTGTTCCAAATTAGGCAATATGGTCTATACTTGTGTGTTGTGCGCATCACATAATAATTCTAGCTAATTAACCGGAATAAGAACGCATGTGTTTTCAAAAACAAGATATCTTGCTTAGTACAGGCCGATCTTTAATCGGGCGAGTGGGGGTGCTCATTGCATGACCTCCCCCTCTCGTACCCAAGTTCCCGAGCCCAGGCAACTTTGGTGATGATGGACACGTGGCCTTAGGCACGAGTCAGGGTTTCCTAAATTCCCCAAAATAAAATATTTAGGTGGCAATGCTGTATCTGGCAAAGCAGTCCATGTTTGGCATTTCTTTCTTAAAAATCAGTTTTCCAAAACGATTTGCCGGATTTGGACACTTTGGTGATTTATTGGTCTTGCATTGCACTTTGTGAGATTGGATTCAGAACCGTGACATTGAGTCCAAACTGTAGTAGCTAGAGAACAAAACGAGATTTTCTCGAGAGCTCTCCGAGCGCGTCTACAGTTTCTAGCGACTCTGCTGGGGAGTTAGAGAACTTGACTCGAACTCATGATATGTTGTTTTGATTACACTTATGTGTCTCTTTGCATTGCATTTGCATTGGTGCGCCTAGGACACCGTGTTTGCCGTATACTATTCCTGAACGGTTTGTCGGAGGCATGCTTTGAGAAGCGTGCCATAAGGCTGACCGGTTGCAGGCTCTGCCACGACGGGAACACAAACCTCAGTTTTCACCGAGGCACCCTTTTTGACCATTCGACCTGGTGCATATTCGAAATCCATAGTGACTATTCCAAACTAGGACAGGTTGCTACCCGATTATAGGTTGTTTGAAACCGCTGTGTGCGTAGTAAAACCCTAACTCCTGACAAGATAGGACAGGAAAACCCTACCCCTCCATAGGGGTGTTTTGGCTCTTACTTGCATGGTATTTGCTGTCAGAATGTGCCTCTACAGGGACGTGTATATCAGTTTGCAAGTCTAGGTATCAGGCCTGAGGGCATCAGTATTTGGGAATCAGTGTTACCTAAGGGTATTAGCTTACAGGCAGAATTTTGGACAAAATTCAGTAAAGAGTGCAGTCATTCAGTTGTGCTCATATCTGTTTTGGTGAAATCAGGCTGAGATCCTGCTAGTTTTCTCTTTTGCATGGTCTTGGAACCGTAGCTTCAGAAGGCTCCAATATCCCCCGGGGTTCATTAGACTTGTGCTAATAGACTTTGTCAAGTAAGAGATTCAGTTCAAGAGCAGCCGGTGTTTTCCTTCGCTGAGGCAAGGCAGAGAAAGGCCAATCAAGGCTCACTGGTTCGTCTGATCCATTAGTCACCAGTCACATCACCTCTGTTCAGTTCAGCAGACTCGTGATGACGCAAAATTCAGAAGAAATTGTGGTCATGACAGCAGCATTAAACCAAGGAATCGCTATGCAGGGTGAGACCGATGTTGAAATGCAACGTCCGCCCGGGTCACCTACCGTACATCCAATCTGGGAACCCCAATTATTCCAAACCCGTGAGCCTACCACTTTTGACCTGATGGAGATGATCGGCGATCTTCAGAGGTCTGTGGCTAATCTAGCCTTCAGAATGTCAGCTCTGCCATTGACCACATCATATGCCATAAATTTCATGCCGGAAGAGCCCCCGCTATTGGGGCGAATTCTAATTGAACTCAGTCAACCCGAACCCATCCCAAGTTCCGGCAATGGCATGTCGACAACAACAGGACTTCACACTGATATAGCAACCCAAACCTTCAACCAAGCTAAGGCGAGCGGTAAGAACAAGGTGGGGGCGGACATTGATCCCTATGAACAACTTCTGCCGGCTGTTGAGGCTTTGAAAGCCGGGGGACTAAACAAATAGCAAGTGCTCACAGTTACTACAAAAACTGTGGATGACACTTTTGTCACTCAGAACGAGGGCAGTTCGAGCCAATTGGAAAATCGAGAGAAAGAGCGTTGTGCCAGAGCTGATCCTCTCAACCCTAATTCTATATCCGGGAAAGATCAGAAAACCAAATCAGCGCCTGCCGACCCCTTTGCTAGTGCGTCCAGCAAAAGTCTTCAAACCTCGAAGTATCTACCCCGAGGTCACAGGGTCTTCCATGCCCTCTACATGCCTTTGTCCAAGGCTCTTCAAATCCTTGCCGAAAAAGGGCATCTCAAACCCCTCGAGCCTCGGCCTCTCCCTAGTCGTCTTCCATCTGGTCATGACGCTACCCAGTACTGCGCGTACCCTCAACAAACTGGTCATAGCACCGACAATTGCTTTCGTCTTCGGCACGAAGTACAGGACCTGATTGACAACGAGATCATTCTCCTACCAAGCTCAGCAAAGTCTATTGTCACTGGATCAGTGAACCTGGAGGATAATGTGCTGTGATCAGGGGATGAACCACCTATGGGCGGCACTTAGTTTACTTTAGATGTGGCGTATGGCATGCACTATTTTGAGCATTTGTGAATGTTAGTTTTTGTACATTCTGACTTGGGTATTCAGTCAGTTTTGTTATTTTGTATATAGTCAGTTTTTTTTTGTACTATGTCAGTTGGGTCTGTCTTGTTGTATCGAGTCAGTCTTGTTGCATAGGAGTCGAGTGATTCTGGGGGCGTTACCTCAGATATCACTATTTTGTTTTGTGTTTGTCTTTTCGCTTTCTTTTGAGCTTATTTCTGCCGTGGAGCCAGTTACACCAGAAGATCTGAATGAAACAGCTGTGGTTTTCATGCTTTTGTGCTTGTTTCTGCTTTGAGCCTGTTGTGCCAGCAAACTTGAATGAAACGACAGTGCATTTCACCTGCTCTTCTGTGCCTTCAAATCATTACATTGACCTAAGTTTTTTCAAAACTTTTTGAACACTGTGGTGAAAACAAAGAGGAAGGAATTCCTTGGGTTTTGTAAAAATTTGATCAATCGAGAGAAAGAGAGGCATGCTAAGCCCTTAATGAATGAAATCATGCTTGTTAATGTAAGTACTGAGAAGGATCCCAGCTTGATCTAGATTCGGTCTACATTGTCTTCCACGCGAGCGATTAGTTGCTTTCTTAAAAGACTTCAAAAAATTGTTTTGCCTGGTTTTGCGAAGACCTGTGTGGAATCACTCTTGAGATTGTGTAGCTTAGGATCGCTCTCAGCCTCAAGACTCGACCCCTTGCTTTCAAACCTTGAACTTTGATTCAGAATGTTCAATGGTCAACCACAATGTGAGGCCTGTGTGGCCAGATTCGAAGCAGCCCACGAGCTAGGGGCAAGAAAAGTCACATTAAGAAGATCCGGTGTCATCAAAAGAAGCTTGCAAAGCTCAATCAAAAGCAGCCTTTGAACTAGGGGCAAAAAATCAGACGCGCTCAAAGAGCCAAAGATGGATAATTCTACAAATCAATGAAGATAGGCAAGAATGCCAAATCCCAGAAGGGAGGAAAGAAGAAAGTATTGCTAAAGGACAACTGAGCTCCTATCGACAATGCCAGGGGCAAATTCAACCCCCACAGGATGGACTTCAACATCATCAGCGAACAACAGCCACTCTCCTGGATTCAGATGGCTTCGAGATCTCAAAACCATTTGACATGGACAAAGCTACACTTTTACCCTTGAGAGGCTCGCTGGGCCAAAAACCCGGAAGGGCGACCCAGGCAAAAGTTAGAGCAAGAAAAAAAAAAGAGAAAAAAAAATGCAAAGAATGAAAAAGAAATGAAGAAAATGAAAAGAAAAAAAAAGAAAAAAAAAGATGAAAAGAAATGAAAAGAAAAAGAAAAACAGAGCTCGCAAGGTTGAAAACCCGAAAGGGCGACCTTGGCAAAAGTTATAGCATAAAAGGAGAGGTTAATCCCCGAGTGTACCTTAACCGGAACTACGTAAGGCTTGATTCCCATGTTTGGGATACGTAGGCAACTTCATTCTAAAGTCCAGCCATAAACACTTCCAAATCGATTGTGTCCATGTAATGGCTCTGATCATCTTTGTCTTTTCTGTATCCGAGAGTTCTGTTGTGATTCCCACCTTGAGAGCTGGTTACAGTGTATTGCGGTACTATCCAAACAAGGGGGAACACTTTCCGTTGCCATTCAGTGTACTGCGGTGCTATTCAAGCAAGGGGCAACTTTCCGTTGCCATGCAGTGCCGCTCAGACAAGGGGCAATTTTCCATTACTTCCGATTTCAGGTTGTGCATCTCAAGAGTAGGTTCTGTGCTCGTTGAGCAGTGGCCATTTGCAAAGACAGTTTTTGAGATTTTTTTACTGAGGTTGATTAATTCTCTCGAAAATTATTCCATTTTTTTCCAAAACTAAGTCATATCTTGGACCCAAAAAGGAAAATTTTCAGTGCTCACAATCTAACTTGCATGATTTCGAATCAGAAAAGTTGAACAAGTGTGTTAATCTAACTCTCATGTTGGTCAAAATTGTTTTAGTAGAAAACCAAAACAAAAAATGGTCAAAATAATAAACTAGGGGCACAATTAAGTCAGGTGTTCTTCCTTTTCCCCATTGTCACCACACTTGCCAGAAAGGGCACTCTACTTGCCAAGAAGGACACTCTACCTGCCAGAAAAGGGCATAACTAAAGTTAACAGCAAAGGGCTGAAAGCTCTCTCATCCTCCGAACAGCGAAGTATCAAGTCAAGTGTGGAGCACAAATCGAAATGGATCAAGATATTCCACTCCCTCATTTGGGACAAGTTTGATCACATCCAAACTAGCTATGAGTTGAAGCAGAAAAATCTAGCGGAATGCTAGGGGCAAGAGCCCACAACTTCCTGTTTATCCATCAACCACCCAGGGGAGGGATAAAAAAGAATAGAGATTGCAGAATAGAGAGATGTGCGCTGAGAGAAAAAGTGAGAAAAGGGCTTTTTTCAAAAAAAAACAGAGCCTGAGGGCCGAGTGATGTGAGAATCACAAATGAGAAAGGGTGAAAAACAATACCCAGAAAAACTGGCTCCTCGTGACTGAGAGGTCTCTCGTCTTTGTAACACGTCTGAGTGTCGTGTATGTTGTTTTGTTTGTCTCGATTCTTGCTTTGAGTCGTTTCGAGTGTTTCTCGATGTGTTTAGGTTGTTTTACCTTTGTTTTCCTTTGTTAAGTCGTTTTTGGCTATGGTCAATCGTAGGCTCAATACGCGGTTAAAAACTCATTTCTCAATTTCAAAATGAATGGTTTTGTGCTCAGAGTGCTGTGACATTCTCCACATTTGTGCAAAATAGGATTTGTTCCTTCATAAAACTGCAGGGTTTAACCCAGGTCACGTCAGAACAGTGGAACCAGGACCTATCTGAAGCTATACAGGTTCTGGGCTGCGAAGCAAAAGAAAAGAGGGAAAATTTGGAACATCCGAGTTTGTTTCAACTTTTGCATGTTCCATTTTCGCATCCTGTCTGTTCAAATTGAGCAGTTTGTTCAGAATTTGCCGTGTGCAGAATAAACTGAGTACTGTGTTATAAGCTATGTGTTTAGAATGAGCAGTGTGCTGCATGAACTGGGTGCCAAATAGACCGAGTACTGTGTTATGAGCTATGTGTTCAGAATGAGCAGTGTACTGTACAAGCTGTGTGTTCAAAAGTGAACAGAATACTATGCTGACTATTTTCATGCCAGAATGGCAATCAGAAGTGCTCTCCCTGAGCACTTGTTCCTACTAAAGGCATCTTGGCTGTATTTGCAATGAGTTCCTAGGAGATCAATTGCGTTGATGAAAACTAGAGTTCGAATGGCTGTTGCCTAGAACACAAAGGTTTGGAATTTCCGAGACTAAAGTCTGGTTTAAATACCCAGGGGTGTATCCCCGGCTTGAAATCTGTATGGAAGCCCAATAGGTTGAGGTAACAGGTACGCGCCTCGATTCTGGATACTGAACCAACCTAGTCTGTCACCCCGTTGAAGAATAAGGAAAGTTGTGAATATGATTAGGAAGAAAAGCAGCATCCATGGTTTCCCCAGCAGATGTTCCTCCTTGTCAGCATTTCAGCACCTTTGTACTGCAAGTTGAAGGTGAGAGTTCGAAGAACACAAGGGGGATCCCCGTCAGGCTAGAGTGGTTCATCGCCACTCACCCCGTGAGGTGCTTTCTAAAGCGCCGCTGTGCTTGTTCATTGCATTCCTTTAGTATCGCGCATTGTATTGCTTTCTACCTATCAAGTTTCTTTCTCATTTATGCACGATATTGTATGTATTGTTCATTCAGGCAAGTTCCAGTTCAGTTTGACTGATACCTTTCTTCTTATGCGTATGATACGTTGAGAAACTCTACCTTCTCTCTTAGGTGTGAAACGCTGAGAGGTTTACTTTTCTTCTCTTGCGTGTGATACGTTGAGAAATGCCTCTTTCCTTACACGATTTCAGCATGTCTGGAATTTATCTCAGGCTGTGTTTTGAACACGCCTGAGCGGGTTGTTTTGGACCTTCTCTCATGATTTCAGCGTGGTTTGAGTGTCCCCATTCCTTACATGATTTCAGCGTGTTTGGAATTTATCTCAGGTTGTGTTTTGAACACGCCTAGGCGGGGTGTTTTGAACACGCCTGGGCGGGTTGTTTTGGATCTCCTCTCACGATTTCAGCATGGTTTGAGTGTCCCATTCCTCACACGATTTTAGCATGTTTAGAATTTATCTCAGGTTGTGTTTTGAACACACCTGGGCGGGATCTCCTCTCATGATTTCAACGTGGTTTGAGTGTCCCCATTCCTCACACGATTTCAGCGTGTTTGGAATTTATCTCAGGTTGTGTTTTGAACATGCCTGGGCGGGTTGTTTTGGACCTTCTCTCACGATTTCAGCGTGGTTTGAGTGTCCTCATTCCTTACACGATTTCAGCGTGTTTGGAATTTATCGCAGGCTGTGTTTTAAACACACCTGGGCGGGTTGTTTTTGGACCTCCTCTCACGATTTCAGCGTGGTTTGAGTGTCCCTTTCCTCACACGATTTCGGCGTGTTTGGAATTTGACTCAGGTTGCGTTATATACGCACCTGATTGTTTATTTTTCCTCCTCTCATGATTCCAGCATGGTTGGAGTATGTCATCCTTTTTGTTTCTGCTATACTATCATTTCATCACACTGTTTTGTGCACCTCACTTGCATTTTGCATGCATTGCATTTCATTAGCGCTATTTTGCGCACATCATCTGCACCTGTTAGTGCATTGCATTGCATTCGCGCTATTTTGCGCACATCATCTACACCTGTTAGTGCATTGCATTGCATTCGCGCTATTTTGCGCATCGCGCCATCTTAGGCACCTCATCTGCACCTGTTAGTGCATTGCATTTCATTCGCGCTATTTTGCGCATCGCACTGTTTTGTGCATTGCATCATTCACGCTATTTTACGCATCGCGCTATTTTGCACACATTACCTGCACCTGTTAGTGCATTACCCGCGCTATTTTGCGCATCTTACCTGTACCTGTTAGTGCATTGCTCGTGCTATTTTGCGCACCTTACCTGCACCTATTAGTGCATTGCTCGCGCTATTTTGCGCATCTTACATGCACCTGTTAGTGCATTGCTCGCGCTATTTTGCGCACCTTACCTGCACCTGTTAGTGCATTGCTCGCGCTATCTTGCGCATCGTGCTGTTTTGTGCATTACATAGTATCATTCGCGCTATCTTGTGCATTTCACCTGCACTTGCTAGTGTATTGCATTGTTCGCGCTACCTTGCGCACCTTACATGCACTTGTTAGTGCATTACATTGTTGCGAACGCTTCACTTGCATTGTTATGCTTGTTTTCACCACATTGTTATGCATCACACTTAGGTTACATTGTCATGCATCCCTTCCGCATTGTTATGCGTTACACTCAACCCGCGTTGTCTCGCACCCTTAGGTTGTGTTGTCTTTCACCCCTCCACTTACGTTGTTACGCACTTTTCACTTGCATTGTTATGCATGTGTTGTTAGTGTATTGTACCTGTTGAGTTTCTTTCTTATTCAGGGCACGATATTGTATGTATGGTTCATTTGAGGCTGGCGCAACCAGACGGTACTATTTGCACGGTTCATTCAGAGGAATCCTAGGTTAGACCTTTCCTGTCCTTTGAGTTTGTTTTGTTTCAGCTAGAAACACCCTGGCGCGCTCGGTGTGATGCATTGAGAATTGCTTCCCTTCTCTTGCGTGCGATACGCTGAGAATTGCTTCCCTTCTCTTACGTGTGATATGCTGAGAATTGCTTCCCTTCTCTTGCGTGCAATACGCTGAGAATTGCTTCCCTTCTCTTGCGTGCGATACGCTGAAAATTGCTTTCCTTCTCTTACGTGCGATACATTGAGAATTGCTTCCCTTCTCTTGCGTGCGATACGCTGAGAATTGCTTCCCTTCTCTTGTGTGCGATACGCCGAGAATTGTTTCCCTTCTCTTGCGTGCGATACACTGAGAATTGTTTCCCTTCTCTTACGTGCGATACGCCAAGAATTACTTCCCTTCTCTTGCATGCGATACGCGGAGAATTGCTTCCGTTCTCTTGCGTGCGATACGTTAAGAATTGCTTCCCTTCTCTTGCGTGCGATATGCTGAGAATTGTTTCCCTTCTCTTGCGTGTGATACGCTGAGAATTGTTTCCCTTCTCTTGCGTGCGATACACCGAGAATTGCTTCCCCTCTTTTGATACGCCGAGAATTGCTTCCCTTCTCTTGCGTGCGATACGCTGAGAATTGCTTCCCTTCTCTTGCGTGCTATACGCTGAGAATTGCTTCCCTTCTCTTGCGTGTGATACGCTGAGACTTGTTATTGCTCATTTCCTCTCTTGCGTATGCTACGTTGAGAGATGTTGTGTTTGAGACTCCGGGCATCCTCGGTTGTCGCTTTTAGTCTTCTCCACGCGAGACGCAGTGAGAATTGTATAATTCTCTTACATCCTTTCTGCATGTAATGTAGTTTGGTTCGTATTCGCCTACTTAAACTATTGCATGTCATGCTTCATTACAGTTCTCTTTGCATGATCATAAGTTATGTCTGGCATCGTGCATTGTCATTTGCATCTTGCCCCTGCCTACAGGCGCATATCTTTATTATCTTGTATGCTTGTCTAAGTCTTCGGCCTTGTCAAAAATGGATCATCTTTGGGCTTTGACATTCACTCCCGTCATTTTTATGACTTTTGAGTTCTGTCAAAGAGGGGCAACTATAGAGACCCTATTTTTGACCGTCCTCAAGACCTGGGCATCATCATTTGAACACTCAATGATCATTCATGCTCGTGTTCGTTTTGAGTTCTCGGGGGTCTCGGTCGCACACCTTGCCTCAAGATCTCTCAACCTGTCTGTTTTGGGCTTGGTTGTGGACCAAGCACTTGTGTTTTTGCTTCTGAGGGAAGAGGGTGGCTTGTTGGCCATCCCCTCAACCCATCGGCCAAGGCATGAAGCCATCGGCCTTGTTTTCTTGCCATCGGCCAAAAGTGTTAGCCAATCGGCACTATTTTTGGTCGGTCGACCCTTATGTTGGTCGATCGGCCATTTTTTCTGGCGTTCTGATTTTTGATGCTTTAGATCTTTGTTTAAGATCACTTTTTGGTTTGGGGTTGTCTACCCCCTCTTAGGCCTTATTTGGAGCCATCTCTTTTGGCCTTTGTTCTTGTCTTTGCATGACCTTTCTGCCACTGAAATCTAGAGGATTTTCAGTGGTGGAAAGGTGGTCTCGGAGTCCTAAATAGGAGAGGGTCATCCCCTCTCCTTGTTGTCTTGTATGCTAATATAAATGGCTTATATTGGTATCATGTTTGCATAGCTTGTTTTAGCTCCATTTCAGCAAGTATTTGGTGTTATTTTGCCATGTTTTACCTCTATCTAAGGTTGGTTTAATGGCTTCTTGCATGCACCATGTACTTGTCTTGCAATCCTCTCTATTGCCTTAGCATACATCTTGTGTTTAGACCATCATGCTTGCATATTTTGGCTCAACTCAAAGGAGCTTTTAGTCATGTTTTACCATGTTTCAGCTCTATTTCATGTTGCTTTGATCATATATGCCATGCTTTGTATAGCCATAAGGCATTCTAGCTTGTTAGCTTTGAGTGTCCAAGTCACTAGCATGCTTTACTTCGCTTATTTCAATGATTTGGCATCATTTGTTATGATATTTCAGTCCATGTTTCATGCTCATACACTTGCACCTATCACTCCTTTAATGCTTTAAAGAGTTGATGTTTTATGCCTCATGAATGGATCATTCTACATGCCTCCATGCTTAGGTCTTTTGGATGCCATCTAAGTGGGTTTTTGGTCTTGTTTTACCATGCCATAACTCTATTTTTCATTGGATAATTCATGCCATGTTTGGTTTTGATAAGGTGTAGTGTAACACCCTTTTGTAGCCTTGCATGCCTCATGCTTTTGGTGTTGTGTTCTAGCTTGTGTTGGCTAGTTTCGAGCATGTTTTTCGTCTTCTCTTAACTTGCCTTGGGACTGTTTTCAGTGCCCTTGGCCCTTTGGGGCTTGATTCTCATGGCCATGGGTTGAGTCCCTTGGCTAGTTTCAAGTTTTAAGCCTTCTTGCATAATTTGCTTGCTTTATTTGGTTGGTTTGGCACCTTTCCATGCATGATTCCAGAGCTTATCATGTTTGTCACATATCCATATTTGTCCCCTTTTGAGTGTTCTTGAAAGTTGCCCTCCCATGCCCAGGTGATAGGCCATCACATGTGCATGTTTGTATGTGCTTTTGTCTATCATTTCCTAGCATTTTTGGCCACTGATTTGGGCACGTTTAAGAGTGTCCACTTTAGTTTAAGTTCATCTTTGCATGTTGTTACATACTTGTCTTGCATGTTGTTGCATGCTTGCTTCATTTTGCATGTTGTTGCATGCCATGTATCTTCACATGTTTAGGTAGTATGCCTATTGCACATTAGTTGCATTGCATGATCTAGTTGCATACTTTTTGCATGCTTGGTATGTTGTTACATGTTGTTGCATGTTGCATTAGCTTTGCTTACATGCTTAGGTTGCATTGCATTGTGTGTGCATTGCCTTGCCTCTTGATCAAGCATGATAGAGGTTGAGGTCCCTTGTGTGTTTTTGTGCATTCCATTTGATATTGAAGTCCACACTTGGCTCCTTTGGCCATCATGCATTGAAATGCGTGATTGGTGGCTCGAGGGTCGAGAACTACACTCCTTTGAGTCTCAAACATGATAAGGGGTGTAGCTACAAACATTGTCTTGTAAATGTATTGTCATGCTCTGTTTGTCCTATGCTGCAGCAAAAGGAGTATTTTACAGGAAGGAATGGCCGATCGACCATATTCAGTGCCGATCGGCTAACAATGTCTGGCCGAGAGCCTTATTTTTGGTCGATGACCTTCATCTCTTGGCCGATGGCCTTTCCATTTGGCCGATGGCCTCTCAGCATGACCATGAAGTGGGTTCTGGAGCATCACAGAGACTTGTGCAGTTTTCAGAAGTGCAAAACAGTGCAAACAGAGGCAACATAAGGTATGGCAACGGATTTCCGAGCGAAGCCGATCGAGCATGCATTTGTCCCTCTCCCCGAGGCCTCTTTACTGTTTTCATAGCTTAATTAATTTGTTTAATTAGTTAAGAGTTGTGTAATAATTAATTGGCTTATAAGTTAGTTAATTAGTTGATTTGTATTATTCTTTCGGACCCTCCATCAAGAGGGCCAATTGTTGTAATAAGTGTGCGTGTGTGTGATGTATGTCTTCCAACCCCACGTCTTTCTCCATTTTACTTAACCGCTTACGATGGTTAGTTTTAGGGCATATTTAATTTAGCATCCTTATGCTATGCATGTTTGCATCATTCATCTGTATTGCATGCACCAGGCTCGGCGCATCATACTAACTGCATTGTATTTCAATTCCTACTTGACTACATGTGTCGAGTTGTCGCATCTCATATGCCATCTTAGAATAGTCGAGCCTATTTCTAGTTGCATTTTGCATGTGTTGCATTAGCCATCTTAACATGAACTAGGGTCATGCATTGATTTATAACTAGTTCTCTATTTTGGCTCAGAGTACACTGTGAGTGTTTATGCTTTAGCATACTACATGTGTGTTAATGTTGCCATATTAGCATGCTTTCCATGAGGCTAATTGCTTGTATGATATAACTGCCTGAATGCCTGTGGGTAACGGTTGGATTACTTGAATTGGAACGATTCATTAAAATCCGTGTTTTAGCCTACTTGCGAGTAGCAAATTTCAAAACCATTTCCAAACAAACGAATATGCGATGCTTTGTTCCAAATTCGGTGATCTAGTTTATACTTGTGTGTTGTGCACATCACATAGTAATTCTAGCTAATTAACTGGAATAAGAATGCATATGTTTTCAAAAACAAGATATCATGCTTAGTACAGGCCGATCTTTGATCGGGCGAGCGGGGGTGCTCATTGCATGACCTTCCCCTCTCGTACCCAAGTTCCCGAGCCCAGGCAACTTTGGTGATGACGGACACGTGGCCTTAGGCACGAGTCAGGGTTTCCTAAATTCCCCCAAAATAAAATATTTAGAGGGTTACTATGCGCACCTCAAGTGATTATTGTTTTTATTTTTGGGAGGACTGAGCTGATAGATTTTTGTTGCCATTGTACGACTCACATTTATCGGTCTTGCATTGCACTTTGCGAGATTAGATTCAGAACCGTGACATTGAGTCCGAACTGTAGTAGCTAGAGAACAAAACGAGATTTTCACGGGAGCTCTCCGAGCGCGTCTACAACGGGCTTTTTTGCATTTTCACCTCCCGAACGCCCTTTTTCGATTAAGTTTAAGACATTTTTTACTCTAACTCCCAACTTAGATGTGCTAATTACATGTCGTTTATCCCCACAGATCCTATTTGTCACAAGGAAGCTGTGTGACATCCATAGAGTGGTTTGGGGGTTGTTTTGCATTTTTGCCCCCCGAATGCCCTTTTTGGACTAAGACCCCTTCTTTCAAGAACTGACATAAGAGAACCTTTCATGTCTGGCGGCTACCTCACACCCATTAACATGTATATTTAGTTTTATAACTTTAAAATAGTTGGCTTTTATTTACTATATTTAAACAATAGTTGGCTTTTATTTTGGTTTTATGACTTTAAAATATCTGGCCATGCACTGAAGATTTTCATTTTGGATTTGTTGATTATATGTATATGTCATATCTATATGGTAATCCAAACATTTTATACTAGTAACAGTCAAAGTGGTTCTTCCTTTTCTGTTGATGCAGGAGATGAAAAGTCGGTGTGATAAGAAAATGTCTGACTTTATCTTTTCTAAGACTAGAACAGTCTCTACAAATAGTAAGCTTATTCATATGTTGCTAGCGGCCTTTGAATTAATTTGTATTTTCATTTTTCAGGTCATATATTACTTGGAGAGATGCAAAATATGGTCAAAGAATTTAAGAACTTTGTCCTTCAAGTTTTTTCATGTTTTAATATATGTAATCACAGTTAAAAAAAATGTATTGATTCATTTGTATATACTTTTGAACATTCAACTTTCATTTATGAACTATATGATGGTATTCCATTCAATATGTGGTTGAGATTCAAAGGATATATATAGTGTGTATTACATATCTGGCCATGCACTGAAGATTTTCATTTTGGATTTGTTGATTATATGTATATGTCATATCTATATGGTAATCCAAACATTTTATACTAGTAACAGTCAAAGTGGTTCTTCCTTTTCTGTTGATGTAGGAGATGAAAAGTCGGTGTGATAAGAAAATGTCTGACTTTATCTTTTCTAAGACTAGAACAGTCTCTACAAATAGTAAGCTTATTCATATGTTGCTAGCGGTCTTTGAATTAATTTGTATTTTCATTTTTCAGGTCATATATTACTTGGAGAGATACAAAATATGGTCAAAGAATTTAAGAACTTTGTTCTTCAAGTTTTTTCATGTTTTAATATATGTAATCACAGTTAAAAAAAATGTATTGATTCATTTGTATATACTTTTGAACATTCAACTTTCATTTATGAAATATATGATGGTATTCCATTCAATATGTGGTTGAGATTCAAAGGATATATATAGTGTGTATTACATTCTTCAAATGCGTGTACAAAAATAATATTGATTATTCTTCAAATATGTTGAACCCTTTTTTGTCACACGCATTAACTGTGATGAGAAATGCATATAACATATGATCCTATCCCATTATTAATCATAGGTTTTATTAGAAATTAATCACACTTAAAATTTGTGATCTAAATGTTTATTATCATAGGTTTTATTAGTTATTAATCACACTTAAAATATGCGATCTAAATGTTATTAATCAAACTTAAAAGATGTGATCTAAACATTTATTATCACGTGCAAAATGTGTGATGGAATCATCTTTTAATGACACTCAAAACATGTGATTAAAAATTACCCTTTTTAAATAACACTCCCAAATATCACACTTTGAAAAAATTTAAAACGTGTGATCTATTTATGATTTTGTAGTAGTGACCTATTATCAATGTGGGTAGTCAGGGCACTTGAGGAGGCTTTTCCCTCAAGCATGTGGCATATCTGGTACATCTGGTTCGCAACAAACACAGAAGCATCAGCCTATGCATTCAGCACAGGCCTCGAGGGCCAATCAAAGGGCCTCTTTGGCTTAATATATGTATCAGACCTATGCTCCGAGGGGTGAACAGGTAGAGCAGAGACCTTCAGGGCATGTATATGTTGTTACCACTCCGAATTAGTCACCAACACTTTCTATTGTAAGAGATAACTTTTTGTTGTTCAACTCTATTGCCAACGTGTTGATTGATACTGGTGCATCTCATTTCTTTATTTTGTTTTCATTTGCATCAATTTTGGGGTTAGAAATGGCTCGGTTAGTGTCTCTGCTCAAGGTAGAGTCACCAGTTGGAGGTAAGGTTGTCTTGGACCGAGGATGTCGTAGTTGTGAGATAGAGGTTGTTGGTCAATGACTTCTTTTTAATTTCGTTTTGTTAGACATGTCGGGTTTCGATGTCATCTTGTGCATAGATTAGTTGTCTTCATATTGGGCCATCATAGACTGCTACCATATGAGGGTTACTATGCGCACCTCAAGTGATTATTGTTTTTATTTTTGGGAGGACTGAGCTGATAGATTTTTGTTGCCATTGTACGACTCACGTGGTTGGGGAAAGCTTAATTTTCTCCTTGCAACCTTCTTGGGTAAAGATAGTGACGTGGTCTGAGGTGATTTTCCGAGGGTAGTTTGTAAATACACAGACGTCTTTCCTGAAGACCTTACCAGTTTGCCACCCTACCAGGAGATTGAATTCTCCATTGACTTAGTGCTTGACAGGGCACTAATTTTAATGGCACCATATAGATTTGCACCTGCCGTGTTACACGAGTTGAAGATTCAACTCTAAGAACTGTTAGATAAGGGCTTCATCCACCCTAGGGCTTCACCTTGGAGAGCACTGGCTCTCTTTGCAAAAAAGTAAGATGGCACATTGTGATTGTACATCGATTATCGAAAGTTGAACTGGGTAACTGTTAGAAACAAGTACCCATTACTGCGAATGGATGATTTGTTTGACCAATTGAAGGGGTGTCATTGTTTCTCTAAGATTGATTTGAGATCGGAATACCATCAATTGAGGGTAAAGGAGGAGGATATTCAGAAAACAATATTCTGTACACAATATGGCCATTATGAATTCTTAGTAATGCCTTTTAGGCTAACCAATGCACTCATTTCATTTATGGATTTGATGAATCGAGTCTCTTTGAGTTCTTAGATCCATTCGTGGTTGTCTTCGTTGACACCATCTTAGTCTACTCACCCTTCGAAGAGGAACACAAGGAACACTCACGGATTGTACTTGAATTGCTTAGAGCACACCGTTTATATGCTAAGTTTGGGAAGTGTGAGTTTTGGCTAAAAGAAGTTAAGTTCTTAGGCCATGTGGTATTCGGGGAGGGGTGTCTGTAGATTTATCTAAGATAGACGCAGTGCAAGATTGGGAACAACCTAAGAATGCATTTGTGATCCGAAGTTTCTTGGGCTTAGCTAGGCATTGCTGACGTTTTGTGAAAGATTTCTCTAGATTGGCTTCACCGTTAACCAAATTGACGAGGAAGGGAATTAAATTCATATAGAGTGAGGCTTGTGAGAAGTTGTTTCAGGAGATTAAAGATAGACTCACCACCGCTCCAATTTTGATTATTCTGAAGAGAGGTTTGGGTGATTCAATTTATTATGATGCGTCTCGGGAAGGCTTAGATTGTATATTGATGAAAGAAAGGAAAGCGGTGGCATATGGCTCATGACAGTTAAAAGCACATGAAAGAAACTATCCTACTCACACCTTAGAGTTAGTGGGGGTGATTTTTGCCTTAAAAATCTAGAGGCATTACCTGTACGAAGAGAGATTTGAAGTATTTTCCAATCACAAAAGTTTGAAATATCTATTTTCACAGAAAGAGTTGAATTTGAGGCAAAGGAGGTGTATAGAGTTTATGGAGGATTATGATTTCGAGTTGCACTATCATCTGAGAAAGGCCAACGTAGTGGCCGACACTTTGAGTAAGAAATCCCTAAGCAGTGTAGCTAGTATTGTCATCCAAGAATGGGAGATGTTTGGTGTAGTGAGCGAGTTTGACTTACATCTTGACGAGTCTATCCAGTCGGTTGTTTAGTTTACTATAGTTGTACAACCTACTCTAGTGAGCCGAGTTATAGAGGCACAATGGGATGATCGCGAAGTGGAATCTATCCAGGGAAAGATATCTAGTGAAAAGGTAGAGAAGGGCTTGAACGTTTATTCAGACTCAAGTGTAAGGTATCTAGACCACCTTTTTGTGCCAGAATCTTATAAGGGGAGGTACTCTGAAAGTTCCATCATTTACGCCTTGCGGTACACCCGGGAGGCACAAAGATGTACCATGACTTTAGTCGTCAGTTTTGGTGGAGGGGGATGAAGAGAGATGTAGTCTTGTTTGTTTTGAGATGCCTTACTTGTCAACAAGTGAAGGTCAAACATCAACGACCAGCGAGTTTTTTGTAACCTTTGCCTATAGCCAAGTGAAAGTGAGAGCATGTCACGATAGATTTTGTGGTGGGCCTTCCGAGGACTCAACGGGGTAATGATGCCGTATGGGTGATAGTTGACTGGTTAACTAATCAGCACACTTTGTACATATGTGCCCAATTAGCTCGGTGGACTACATTGCTGACCAATATGTTAGAGACATAGTTTGACTTCATGGGGTCCCAGTGACTATTGTCTCAAATAGAGATCCACGTTTCATGGCTCGATTGTGGTAGAGCCTACAGAATGCCTTAGGCACTAGGTTGATGTTTAGCACTGCCTATCATCCTCAAACTGACGGGCAGTCCAAGCGCACCATTCAAATTTTAGAGGACATGCTTCAGGCTTGCGTTCTCAACTTTAAGTGGTTGTGGGAGAGGTATTTACCTTTGGTGTAGTTTGCCTATAATAACAATTTTCAGGCGAGTATTGGTATGGCACCTTTTGAAGCCTTATATGGTCGACCATGTAAGTCTCTAGTGTGTTGGGCCAAGATGGGTGACGCACCTATGCTAGGTCCTGAATTAGTTTGGGAAATGATAGAGAAGGTCACGCTTATTCGTAATAGGTTAGTTTTGGTTCAGAGTCGCCAAAAAAGCTATGCCAACCATAGAGGAGGCCTTTATCTTTTGAGGTGGGGGATCATGTATTTCTAAAAATATCACTGAGACAGGGTTTGATGAGATACGGGAAGAGCCGTAAGTTGTCTCGTAAATTCATTGGGCCTTTTGAAATTCTAGAGCACATTGGGAAGGTAGTTTATTGTTTGGCCTTGCGGCCCTAATTTTTCAGGGTTCATGACATGTTTCATATTTGTATGCTCCAGAAATATAAGCCTAATCCTTCACGCGAGCTAGGTTAGACCGAGTTAGAGGTAGATGAGGATGCCTCGCACGAGGAGAGACCAGTTCGGGTGTTAGATACTCAGGATCAAGTCTTGAGAGGCAAGACTATCCCATTGGTTAAGGTGTTATGGCAACACTATCGAGTTGAGGAGGCGACTTGGGAGCATGAGGCGAAAGTCCATGAGAAGTATTCGGACCTATTTGTTAATGTTTGAGACTTGAGTTGAAAATTGTATTCATGTTGTAACATATAAACATTGTAAATGTTTAGGAAAGTTGAATTGTAATATCATGTGCTGAAAGACTTTGTTTTATCATTGTCACTAGTGTGGATTGTCAATGGAATTAAAATTCGGTGGTTATTGGTTTGGTTTAAAATTTTGGGGATAAAATTTCTTAAAGGAGAGATTATAACGGTTCCGATTTAAACCTGACCCATTTCATGTTCTTAGATCTAAAATCTCATATCTTTAATTGTTGTTTTTAACCTTTTTACTTTGTCGTTAGATGAGTTTGGTTGTTTAGGAGTTGTTGGTTATGTTTGAAACGGGTTAGGAGTTAGTTTTTCAAGAGAGTTGTTATCCAGTTTTCTTCTTGTTCGCTTGAGTGATTTTTTGGTCGCTCGAGCAGTCTTTGAGATCTCCCAGTATTTTTGCAAGTCTGCAAAACTTTTGGAACTAGAGTGATCTTCGCTCGAGCGGTGTTTCTTGTGTTCGAGCGGTCTTCTACAGTCTGTAAAACTTCTGGGAGGGGATCATTGTGCACTTGAGCAGTGTTTTTGGACGCTCGAGCGGTGTCACTTATTGTATCTGACGCTCGAGCAGTGTTTTGGCGGCTCGAGCAGTCTATGTGTATATTAGATCGAGAAAAAAGGAATTTTTGGTCACTCTTTCATTTCTCTCTCTCTCTCTCTCTCTCTAGTTCTTACTT
Source organism: Camellia sinensis (assembly GCF_004153795.1). Lineage (NCBI taxonomy): Eukaryota > Viridiplantae > Streptophyta > Magnoliopsida > Ericales > Theaceae > Camellia > Camellia sinensis. The sequence continues at coordinate 216,689 of NW_021025706.1, forward strand.
TAAAACCTCAAATACACCTTCACCCATTGATTTTTCCACCATAGCTCTTTGGAGAAAAAGGTAGGGCTCATCAAAAGTTGCATTCCAATAGGAGATGATCTTGTTTTTGGCTTCGTCAAAGTTTTACCCTTGCTCTCTTCCTCTTCTACTCTTGAAGTAAGGATTTATTCAACATTTGGTATGATTCTTAGCCTAATTATTTGCTCTTTGAAAAGGTTGAGTGATTTGGGGATTTTAGGTTAAACCTAGGGTTTGATTTTGGAATGTAAAAAAGGAATTTTTCAAATAGATTCTTGAGAAAGGTTGTGGAAGTGTAGAAAATGTTAGGTTGTGTTGAAATATTGAAATTTCCATACATAAAAGTGATTTTGAAAGTAAAGGAGATTTTGTTTGAAAATCATTGATATTTGATTTATGAAAGAAAAGGGAAAATATGTTACATTTTGAAAAGATGAGAGAAATGCATCTGTTAATAATGAGAGTTAAGTTGTACTATCACTCTCATTTTGAAAATGATGAGATTATATTTGTTGTTAGAAAATTATATGTTGAGTAGAAATATCTGTTTTGGGCTATCAATGGAAAATAGCTTTGATTGTTGTAGAAATTAAATAAGGATTAGATGAATTGAAACTAATTACTCATACATCTTGCATTAAGCATTGTTTCATACTTAAACATTGAAAATGTATTGTTTTGAGAAAAATGGATGTATATCTTTGTGAATCTGGTTAGGAGGTGTGGTTATGGTTATTATGTTGGCCTGTGTGTCCAGTGAAAGTCTAAAAACCCACGCAGTTAGGTGCCTATCCTTCCAGTTAGTACTGGTAAAATGACATGCATATGTATTCACGTTATGACTTCATTAAGTTTTATACATTGTGTTAAAATATCTCTACTGGGCTTTATCTCACTATATGTGGAAAACAACTTTCAGATGCTGATGATATGCCTCCATCAAGGACATAGCTTGGGAGGACTTGGACTCAAGAGCTTTTTTTGTTTCTTTTAATGTAATTATTTTTGTATAAGTCATGGGCTTTAAATATATTGAGTTGAACTCACTTTTGTTGTACCCAAGTATTGACTTGGAAAGATATAGTCATTAGGACATAAACTTACCTATATCTCCTTATGTTTCAGTTCATTTATACATGTCATACGCTATAGATTCAAGATCTAGGATTTATGAATGTATACACGCATATGTCATCTTTTGCACTAATAAAGAGTATTAATGAAATATTAAATATATTGCAAGTTATACATTTTACGTAATATCAAGCTATGGATCATTCTTATCATTTCTGGGCATTACACACAACACTCGTCAATACCCTTTGTTATTTATTAAGATCCCAATTTATTGATGTTCAAACATAACCCAACGCCTACACAACACTAATCAATTTTAACTTTCTACAATTCATTGATTAAAAGCTAAGGCCTCCCAACTCTACATCCTAAACATGTTCAAATACCACAATCACAAGCCTAACCCTTAAACCCATAAGTTCAAACCCTAATTCACCCATATGTTTTTAATAAAATTATATATCAAAGACATGCTTTTAATGTAATAAAAATGCCACATCTTGTATTTCCAAGATCCGACCCAAGGGAATTAACAATTAAATTATAAAAAATAAAAAAAGGCAATAATAAACTAAATGACGATGATATCTCTCATGCAAATAGATATAATAATGTCATACATTACATGAGTTCCTCCGGTTACATACACCCTATATTCAATATTTAAGTGAAATAAATGTTTTGTACATAAAGATAAGCAGTGATACCATACATAATTAAAATGCCCACATGCTTACATCATATCCAACAGTATAACCCTTACAAGAATGGCACTCGGCCTACAAAATATATGCCCAAAGCCTATAGGTAGTAGAGTTATCTCTCTTAGCTCAAACAAACACCCAATTCCTCATCTCCTTGTCTGGGCATGTCATCAACACCTGAAAAAGATTTCAACCACATAGGGTGAGCATATAGCCCAATAGGGAACATTTCATAAACTAATACAACCCCACAAATATAGATGATCATGATGCTACACATATATAATAAGCTCAAAACATTTTGCTTAACACGAGTTTTTGTTCAATTAATCCATTCCTCATTTATCAACACTCTTTGTTTGATTAAACCAGTTTTCCATCATCAACACTTGGTGAATCCTTTCAAGTCGATGTTTCTACTAGTGGTCATTGCTGATCACCACTTAAGCCAGTGCACTATCAGAAGGTGCACTCTGCCAAAGACCATCGCTAAGCGTCACCTAATCCAATAGTCATCATGAGTACCACATATACCAGCGTACAATAAGAGTTACACTCCACAACCCAGTGCACTATGAGAAGTTACACTCTGCTAGTATCTATCGCTAAGCGCCACCTGACCCATCGCAATATCATCTCAACCATACATGACCCAAATTCACCCTAACCATTGAATTAAAACCAAGTTGTTGTTGTTGTTGTTGTTTTCTTTTTTTCTTTTTTTTTTATTTTTAAATTATAACCAATGCATCAAAGCATTATCCGATTCTTACAAAATCTGTGCCTTATACCACTGTTCAATAACGAGTTTTCATTCTCATCAAAGAATCTCTATAATAAAATGTGAGTTATTAATAACCACCAACACCATTTCATTTTTAATGGTTACACCCTATTCATTAACAATATAATTTCATAAATTATATTCACAATTTCCCAATTCATTCATCTTTTATCAATTTCGTTTTCACAACATAATACTCATTATGGTATTATCAATTTCACCACATGCTCATCAATTTCTCAATTCCCAAAACATTAACACTTAAGGATTTTTTTTTTCACAAATTGGGGCTTTCTCATCTTTAAATACCTGCATGCAATTTTATATAAAGAAAATATGTTTAACAGCAAGATTATAAATAATCAAACCCCCAATTCAACCAAACCCTCAACCCTTAAATCATGATTTCCAAAATCAACAACAACACAGCCACAACATGGTTTTTTGTACCAAAATACTGCAAATATATTAGCGAAACTCATATTGAGTCAATGAAATAGAATCCTACCTCTTGAAGAGAAGAGGAGAAGGTAGAAGCAACCTCCAATGCCCGAATCAAGATTTGGCCAAGATTAAAATGAAGCACTCGCCAATCTTTCCAACAACCGTGTTTGGGTCAGAGATCAAACCCAATTGTAAACACTCCAAAATCAAGGTTTAAGCCCAAGAAATCCGAGTTAGCTAGCTCAGAGAAGAGAGAACAGAGAAAAGGGATCAAAATCTGATATTTTCATGCACTCAACAGTCTTATATAGATGAACAGATTGTAACCACGGTCTAATACCTCATAGGGGCGAACCCTTCCTTTGCAGCCACAATCTTAAACACCGCAGGCATAGTCAAGCCAAACCTTTAGTCACGGGCGCGACCTAACAACTTACGAGTGCAGAACAAATGCTCATGTAAAAGTACTAAGAGGTGATTTTGGTCGCGGCCCTTTGTGGGTGCGACTAACCACACTCATCCATAGCGGGCGTGATGGTGCTAATCACAGGCGCGATCAATCTAGAACAGATTTTGCTCTTGGGTTTCTTGGGACAGTTCTAAAGCAACACCAAGGGTCCCAACCACAAACAGAAAAAAAAAAAAAAAAATTCACATGAAAGTAATAACAAGACCACCCATATGTTCACAAGCCTGGAACCTAAACAAGGCATCCATTTAAATGATTTCAGGTTGGGTTTTAGAATCAGGACACTACAAAAAAATTACCACGCGTCTATTTATAACGAGGTATTGAAAATAAGCAAGAAAATCCCAACCTCTCAAAGTGAAGAAGAGAAAAGATAAAAACCCATGGTGACGAAAACACAATTTGCTTAGATTAAATGAAAGTCCTCACTAAGCTCTACGGTTTGGTATATGGAACTAGGGGTAAAAAATGGGTAGAAATAGATTAAACCCAAGCTTGAAATCTTGAAAGAAACATAAATGGCGAAACAGAGGAAAGAGAAGAGAGATAGAGAGGCTGAAATCTAACTTTTCTATGTCTTGATGGACTTACATAGACTCACTATTACAGGCACGATGAAGCACACCGCGGGCACGAAAGACATAGTCACAACCATGGCCATGACATTTGCAGGTGCAACTATATAGGTCGTAGGCCCTCAACTCAGGCCACGCAACCATCGCGGGCCATAAACCTTTCTCCCAAGCCAACAAACCTGAAGACCATATTTGGTCGCGGCCTGGTCACGGCCCATCGCAGGCACGATCTTCACACTACCTCTTCACAAGCATGACCTAGCTAGGATAGGAAATTTCAAGGTTGCCTTCCGAAGATAACCCCAACATTCTAAGGTCCAAACTCACAGGGGATGGTCAGAGTCAACTGGGACGACTATGTGCCCCAACCAAAAAATTAAATGGGTTGGGTTTTCTGACCTAAACCACTACAAAATGACATAGCGAGAGATACGAAAACAATGAGAGACATGATCCCAACATCGAAACCCTTCATATTCTATGCCATAGCCTCAGAAGCAACACAGTCGCAACCACGGTTGTAACTTGTTGCATTTATATGGAGGAATGAGAACAAAACACGCACAATAAAAGACTCGGAGTTCTATATAGGAAGAAGATGTACCATGGAGACGTTCATACGGGGTTTGATTTTCAATGACAAGAGATGGGATACGGTTAATAGTGTAAACAATCGTAAGGGCAGCTTCATCCTAAAAATGCTTAGGACAAGAAGAAGAGATGAGAAGAGCACTAACTGTATCAAGAATGTACCTATGCTTGCGTTCAGCTCGACCATTTTGTTGGGAGGTGTAAAGACAAGAGCGATGGGGAAGTGTATCATACTCACGAAGAAGTTTTAAAAAATTGGTTTCTTTATATTCTTAAGCATTGTCATATCGGAACACTTTGATAGAATAACCAAATTGAGTTTTAATCATTTTAGCAAAATCAAAATAAGTTTGAGGCAACTCAGAACATTGTTAAAATATAAATCCAAGTGAATCGGGAATAATCATCCACAAAAATGACAAAGTATCTAGAGCCCCCCATAGTGGTATTGGGAGAAGGACCTCAAACATCAAAGTGAACTAAATCAAATGGAAATTTTGAAATAGAATCACTTGTATTAAAAGACAAAGCTTGTTGTTTAGAAAGTTGACAAGATGGACACTCATTATTATAATTAGAAGAAACAGAACCTAAATTGCCACTAGATACTAAAGTATGCAACCTACTAAAAGAAACATGCCCTGATCTAGAATGCCAAAGATCAAAAGAAGGAGTGGATGCAACATACTGAGTAGTAGGTGCAGAAGATGGTAGATGGAGATTGATGAGCTCAAATAGATGTCCACTTTTACACCTTATCCCAATAGTCTATCCTGTTCACGAATCTTGAACTTGACAACCAGAGGAGGAAAATAGAACAGTTAAACCAAGTTCACAAAGTTAACCAACAGAGATAAGATTTAGAGTGAGTGCAGAAATATGATAAGTATCAAAAAAAGTCACAGTGGAGGTAAAGACACTACCAATATGACTAATAGACATATTAGTACTATCAACAGTATGAATAGTAGGTAAAGTACCAGAAGAAGCAAAAGAGAAGAAAGTAGTAGAATCTGATGTCAAATGATTACAACGTGCAAAATCAAAGAACCAAGAAGAGCTACCTGAGGTGACAGATAAAGCAGTGTTGAGAGAGGTACTAGAATGAGCTTGTTAAAGCATGGCCTCCATATCATTTTAAGAATAACATGGAGCAAATGGATCTATAGGAGGAAAAGAATCCTCAGCCGCAGCAGTAGCAGATCGAGAGGTAGGCTTATACTGAGACCCTAGTTTATAGGCATCTTCTCTTAAGTTCCTAGATGAGTGGTTATTCCGAGATTGTTTTGGGGGACAGTAATGCTCAAAGTGACCAAGCCCTTGTTTGTGACAAAACGACAATCCCTAACTGGACAATGAAGAAGAGAATGACTAAAACTGAGGCCTCAATTTTTATAGTTCCAACAATCTAAGTGAAGGAGCCAGAAGGAGTCTACCTGTGAGGAACAACAAGAACAATGTCAGTAGTGATCTTGAGAGTACCAAGACGAGTCTCCTCAAACCAGTCACAGCTTGTTCCAGAGTGAGTAAAGGATCCCGATGCAGTAGAGAAGCTTGGACAAGCTAAAAAACAAGAGTAAGAGCCATAAGAAACTCAACCAAGTGATCTTCATCGCGATAATCAACAAAGGACTAAGCATCTTTTGTCATAAACCCAACAGGCTCACAAATAGAAAGTTGATCCCATAAACTATACATGGATGATAAGAAATCATTAATGGACTGACCCGGTACCTAACGTTGACCATGAAGACTGGTTCAAATCTGACGATATCAGTTTTTGAGAAAGTCCCATATGGATTTAGCAGGAGCAGGGTTGGCATCAGTTTGAAATCGCCTAAATTGGAGATAAATTGAAGTGGTAGAGGTGATATGAAACCAAGTAATAATACAATAATTTTTACCATCCTATGCATCCAGGCGGTCAAGAAATTTGGCTTCAGTTTCATTCCTGGCTTGGATTGGTTTCTTCTGTTCTCTAGTAATAACTTGCCATAATTGTCGACCTTTGAGAAAGGCAGACATAGTTTGAGACCAGAGGAGATAATTGGTGCTATCAAGTACCATTGATTTTGGTTGAATAGGGTTGAAGCGATCCATTTATGTAGGAAATACAAAGAGCAATGCAGAAAATAGTAGAATTTGGAAAAACAGAGGTTACTATTGAACTTAGAATGCAAAAAAAAAAAAAAAAAAAAAAAAGTTAAAACAATGTAGGAGATCTATACACTAAAAAGGCTAAAATGTAACGACCAAAACATGGACAGATTAGTCTAAGTGAACCAAATAATGTAAACATGCAGCAATGAAGTTGACTAGGGTGAGATCAGCAAGAGGACAGAATGATGGTAATAGGGACGGCGACAAATCAGCGAAGTGGGAGCAGTAACGTCAGGAAGGGACGAATGGAATCTTACGGTTATCAATTATACGAGGGTAGTATGAAAGAAACGTGTTGTTGTGGAAGTGAGCGAGAGGCGCGTGGATACACATGTTGAGACTTTGGGTGTTGTCAGACGCAGATAAAGAACAGTGGTGTGAGGTGATGATGGGTATTTTGGGTGGAGGTTGGAACATCCGGATCAGTAGAGAGAGGAAGGGTCTGGTGGCTTTATTTGTGATTGTTCACTGTGAGAGTGTAAGGTAAATACATATAGTTAATTTGGTGCTTGCTGGAAATAGTTATCGATGGTAAAAGTGCGAGTGAGGCGGCTTGAGCAGGTTTGTAACTGTGCTCTGATAAATGTTAAACAATTGAAGGAAATAGAAAAGTATTTTAATAATATTGTGTATATAAAATACATATATATAGGTAAGGAAGATGGTGAAAGTAAGAAAATCTAATATGGAAATCATACTGTTATATTAATATATATTATATTAATATATTTATATTATATTTACTAACAGTATGTTGATTATAGTATGAAATAATGTTTGCATGATGACCTTATTGTGTGGATTGAGGTAGGTGATTTAGATATTGATGTGAGTTCGAATTGAGACTTACAGAGGAGCATAATGGTATGATAAGATAAGTATGAAGGAATCATTTTAATAGTATGGTTAATCTTTTATTTTTATAAACGATTAGATTAACAAAAGTTTTTGATGAATAAATTTTAAAATCTCATCGACTTTTCATTTGTGTAAAAAATATCTACTGGAATGTTATTGACTTTGCCACAAAACACTATAATGTTTTTTTTCAAAAATTGCTTAAATTAAAATCAATTTTGGATTTAGAAACTCGATATATGGAAATGAGAATTGATTTTGGAATTTAGTGAATTGTGTGTTCAACTTTATTGCACTAGAATGAAGATTTCCATTCCATCAAATGCAATGGTATGTCTAAATCTATAATTGCAGAATATATGGATACATTTTTCAAATTCTTCATCTAATTGAAGTAGAATTTTAATATTAATACGCTATATTTTTTTGTTTCATTAAAATTGTTTTTTTTGTTCACTATTTTTAAATGATATATGTATGAACATAATATATGTAGAGTGTTTGTAAATTGGACCAAATTGAATTAAGATTAATAAGTTTTTTTACTGAATATTCTGTTATAATTATTTTAACACAAAGGAGGGGAGAAAGAGAGGTAATCTTACAGGAACGAATTATTCAATAAAAAAGTTTGGATTATTTAATTCATTTGTCATTTAAAACTCTACATATTAATTAAATTTTTGTATTATTTCTAAATGTGAAAAAAAATATTATTTTTTAATGAACAAAAATGATCCTGTATTAATATTAAATTCTACCTTTTCAATTAGATGAGAGAATTTGAAATGTTATGACCCATTATTATGCATTTATAGATTTGATCATTCATTGCATTGGATGGAATGAAGATCTTCCCATTTAGTGATATAAGTTGAAACATATAAAATTCAATATTTCTTAATGATTCGGTTTAATCATATTGTTTTAAATTATTAAGGCAATTTTTGAAAACTGTTTAGTGGTTTTGGTGGAAGGTAATAAATTGTTCCAGTGATTTTTTTACAAAAATTGACAAAGTGATGAGATTTTAAAATTTAATTTAATCAAGAATACTTTGTTTAATCTATGTTTATAAAATAGAAAAATTACCATTTACTAATTAGAAAGAGCTTACTTCCATACTTTAATTTTTATATCATTTAGTCCTCTTGTAAGTTAATTGAACTAATAAATGATCCTAGCTACTCATAATGCACACAATAAGGTCATCATGGCAACATTATTTCATAGTGCTATATATCATACTGTGTAAATATATCTAATATTATATATATAAGTTATATTTATATAGTAAATGTATTGTTTCATATTGGTTTTTTTTTCTTGTTCCCCTCTTCTCTATATATATATTTTGATATTAAATTATAATATATTTTCTATTTTTCAATTGTGTTAAAATGGTATAAGAGCAAGGTATAAAAAACTTGCTCTTTTGCTCACTCACGGGCACTCTTTAGCATGTAATATTTCAGCTATACAAATTATCTGATATGTTGGTATTACGTTCTTAATCAGGTGACCGTAATCAAAAATAAAGCACAGACCCTTACTTCTCATAGTACGATTTTCGGTGTTGCTTTCAGCACTACTAAAATCTATCATGCACTCACACTGTTCTTTATTTAGAGTTCTGACAACACGCAAGTTCAATATGTTATACGCGCCTTCTCGTACTGTCAAAACAACGTTTTTTATTAACGTATGTCTTTGCGTTGTTGATGTTGCGCTAGAGTGTCATTCGTGTCTTCGCTGGGTTTCTAGATTCTGCTGATGTGTCGTTGCCGACTTATTGAATATTCGTGTGTTTTGCCTGATTAGCCTAGCACTTCTATTGCTGCTGTTGAACTTATTTGGTTCATTAGACTAATTGTCTTGTTTTTGTTCGGTTTATGGAGTTTTAGGCTGTTTTTGATGTGATAGATCGGTCTACGTTGTTTTTTTTTTTTTTTTTTTTTTTTTTTTTTTTGCATTCTGAAGTTCAATGTCCCTCTGTTTTTTCAAATCTTATTTTTCTTGATTGCTCTTTGTATTTTTACATAATGGTTGATTCAAACCTATTAATCCAAAATCCAATGGTATGATACATTAATTTCTCTCTCGGCAAACTATGTTCCTTTTAAGGTCGACAATTATGGCGTTATTATAGAGAAGAGAAACAATCAGCAGAATGAATGATAGCTAAATTCTTGACCGTGGATGCATAGGATGGTAAAAATTATTAGTATTATTACCTTGGTATCATATCACTCTACATTCAATTTATTCCAATTTAGGGATTTTCACTGTGCCAATGTCTGATAAATCATATGGGTTTTCAAGAAATGATATGTCAGATTTGACAGTTTATGGTCACCGTTAGGTCGGTCATCATTAATGATTTCTTATATCATGGTATATTTATGGATCAACTTTCTATTTGTGAGCCTTGGAGTTTGAATGAAAAATGCTTAGTCTTTGTTGATTTCGCGATGGAGAGTCCTTTGGTGAGTTTTTATGGCTCTTAATCTTGTTTTTTTAGCTTTCAAGTTTCCTAAACTGCATCGGGATACTTTATCATTGGCAAGCTGTGTGGTTGAGATGATCTTGGTATCTCAAGATCACTTACTGATTGTTCTTGTTTGTATCACAGGTAGATCCCTTCTGGCTTTCACTTATGATTGTTGGAATATAAATTGAGGCTCAGTTTTAGGTATTTCTATTCATTGTCCCAGTTAGGGATTGTGTTTTGTTACAGAACAAGGGTTGGTCTTTGAGCATTTCTGTCCCAAAAATCTGGAATAACATCATCCTAGGAACTTAAAGAGAAGATGCTATAATAGGGTTCATAAAGCTAGTCTGATTGCTATGCTTGGGGCGAGGATTCTTTTCTCTATAGATTCCATTTGCCCTCATGTTATTTCCATTTAAATGACTATGAGGCATGCTTTAAAAGCCTCATTCTAGGGACTTCTCACACTGTTTATCTTCTCAGTAGACTTTTTGGTTTTTGATTTTGCACGTGTATTATCTTTGATATTCTACTACTTTCTTCTCTTATTGCTTCTTCTGGTATTTTACTAATTCTACTTTTGATAGTTAATATGTTATTGTCATATTGGTTGTTTACTCTGTGGCTTTTTTTTGATATTCTTACATATTTGACTCAACTAAATTCTTATATCTGTTGGTTAACTTTGTGATTGTTTAACTGTTCTTAATTTTTCCTCTGGTTTGTCAGTTTCAAGATTCGTGAACGGATAGGACTATTGGGGTAAGTGTAAAGTGGCATCTATTGAGCTGCATATTATCTACCATATTCTGCATACTACTTTCGATATGTTGCACATCTTCTTTTTGATCTTTTGGCATTCTAGATGGGAATGGTTTTTTAGTAGGTTGCTATTTAGTATTAGTGGCATTTAGGGTTTGTTCTTTAATTATATAATGAATGTCAGTCTTGTCAACTTTCTAAACAAAAGTTTGTCTTTTAATCATGTGATTCTATTTCAAATTTCCTTTTGATTTAGTTACTTTGAGTTTGAGGTCTTCTCCATAAATATGGGGTCTGATAATTGTGTAATTTTTGTGGATGTTATTCCGATTCCACTTGGATTTATATTTTATAATGTTTGAGTTGCAAACTGTATTATTGATTTGATAAAATGATAAACTAATTTGGTTATTTATCATAAGTGTTCGAATATGAAAATGCTTAAGAATTAAAAGAAACATTTTTTAAAACTTTCGTGAGTATGATAACTTCGCCTGCGGTCTTGTTTTTAACTCCAAAAATGGTGAAAGTGAACGCAAGATAGGTACATTACTTGATGAGTTTAGTGCTTTTTCCATTTCTCTTCTTTTGCTAAGCATTTTTAGGATGAAGCTGCCTTGATTGTTTACACTATTAAGTATCCGATCTTGTCATTGAAATCAACCCCGTTGAAGCTTCCATGGTAATTTCTTCCTATTATAGATAAGTTTTTATTGTGGCGTGTATTTTATTCTATTCTTCCATATAATGACAACAGTTCACCGTGGTTGCGACTGATGTTGTTTGAGGTTGGAATAGATGAAGGGGTTTGAGTGTTGGGATTTATCTCCATGTTTTTCTGTATCTCTCTCGGTATGTTCATTTTGTAGTGGTTGTAGAACACATTTTTAATTTTTGGTTGGGGGGACATAGTCGTCCAGTTTGGACTCTGAATCCCCTGTGAGTTTGGAACTTAGAGATGTTGGGGGTATCTTCGGAAGGAACTTGAATTTTAATTAGCTAGGGTAGCTTGTGAGAAGGTAGTGTGAAGATCGTGTGAGATGGGCGGTGACAGCGCGAAAAATAATGGTTTAGGTTTGTTGGCTTGGGAGATAAGGTTTATGGCCGGAATGGTTGAGTGGCCTGATTTGATGGGCTGACTATATAGTTGGCTGCAAAATGTAATGGATGGTTGTGACTTAATGTCTTTTCGTGCCCTGCGGTGTGCTTAATCGTGCTGATTTAATTGAGTTATGGTATCCTCAAGCATAGAAAGTTAGTTCAGCATCTCATATCTTATTCTCTTTATCTGTTTTCGCATTTATGGTTTTTCAAGATGTTAAGCTTGGGTTTTAATCTATTTCTACCATTTTTTACCCTATTCATATACCAACGATGAGTTAGTGAGGGATTTCATTTTATCTAAGCATTGTTGTTTTGTCACATCTGGGTTTTTATCATTTCTCTTCTTCATTTTGAGAGGATGGATTTTCTTGTTATTTTCAATACATTCGTTTAAATGAACGCTGGTATTTTTTGTAGTGGTTGATTCTAAAACCCAACATGAAATCATTTTAAATGGATGCTGTTTAGGTTCAGGCTTTTGGTGAAATATGGTGGTTTTGTTTTTATTTCATGTGCATTTTTTTTTTTTTTCTGTTTGTGCGTTGGCCTTGGTGTTGCTTAGACTGTCCAAGAAACAAGAGCAAAATCTGTTCTAGATTGATCGCCGCTGTGTTAGCCATAGCGCTATGGATGAGTGTGGTTAGTACCGACCACAAAGGGGCGACAAATCAACTCTTAGTACTGCTTTTACATGAGCTTTGTTTGCCTCGTAAGTTGTTAGGTCGGCTGTAACAAAGTTTGGCTTGACTGTGCTGTGGTGTTTTAGATTGGGCTGCAAAGGAGGTCGCAAGCTATGAGGTATTAGACGTGGTTAATCTGTTCTTATATAAGATGTCTGAGTGCATGAAAATATAGATTTGTACGCTTTTCTCTGTTATATTTCTTGAGTATTAACTCGATTTCTTGGGCTTAACATTGATTTTGGAGTGTTTACATTGGGTTTGATCTCTGAACAAAGGTTAGTATGGAAAGATTTGCGAGAAGCATTCATTTTATCTTTGGCAATCTTGATTCGGGCATTGGAGGATCTGTTTCTATTTCCTTTCTTTCAATAGTAGTGTAGGATTCTATTCTTGACTCATATAGTTTCGCTAATTATTTCAGTATTTTGGTACAAAAAAAACCATGTTGTGGCTGTGTTGTTGTTGTTTTGGGAATCATGATTTAAGGTTGAGGTTTGGTTGAAATTGGGGGTTTGATTTTATGAATCTTTTGCCTGTTAAACTAATTTTCTTTTAATAAATTGATGTCAGGTATTTAAAGATGAGAAAGCCAATTTGTGAAAAAAAATCTTAATGTTAATGTTGGGAATTGAGAAATTGATGAGCATGTGGTAATTGATAATTATAATGAGTATTATGTTGTGAAAGAATTGAATAAAAGATGATGAATTGGGAAATTGGTGAATATAATTTAGAAATTATTATGTTTAATGAAGTAGGGTGTAAATTAAAATGAAATGGTGTTGGTGGTTATTAATAACTCCATTTATTTAGGATCTTTGATGAGAATAGAAACTCGTTATTGAATCGTGGTATAAGCACAACATTTTTGTAAGAATGATAATGCTTTGATGCATTAGGTTATAATTTAAATAAAAAAGAAAAAAGAAACAAAACACAACAAATTTGGGTTTTATTCAATGGTTAGGGTGAATTTGGTTCAAATGTATGGTGGATGATATTGCGATGGGAGTCGGTTGGCGCTTAGCGATAGATACTAGCGAGGTGCTAATTTCTAGTGCATGGTTGTGGAGTGTATCTTAATTGTACGCTGGTTATGTGGTCTCCATGATGACTATTGGATATAGGTGGCTTAGCGATGGTCTTTGGCATTAGTGCCTTCTGATAGTGCCTGGTTAAAGTGGTGATTAGCAATGAACGTAGTGAAACAATCGCTTGGAAGGATTACCAAGGGTTGATGATGGAAACTGGGTTTATCAAACCGAAGGAGTGTTGATAATGAGGTGGATTATTTGAAGCAAAACTCGTGTTAAAGCAAAATGTTTTAGCTTATTGATAATAATGTGTGCATCATGATCATTATATTTGTGGGGTTGTTTAGTTTATGAATGTTCCTATTGGGCTATATGCTCACACGCTATGTGGTTGAAATCTTTTTTCAGGTGTTGATGAATGCCAGACAGGAGCATGAGGAATTGGGTGTTTGTTTTGAGCTAGAGAGATACTTACTACTTAGGTTGGGCATATATTTGTTAGCCGAGTGCCATTCTGTAAGGGTATACTGTTGGATATGATGTAGCATGTGGCATTTAATTTATGTGTTGGTATATGCTATCTTTATGTCAAAACTTTTATTTACTTAAATAATTGATATAGGGTGTATGTAAGGAGGAACATTGGTAATTATGACTTATTAATATTAATTTGATGAGAGATATCATCGTCATTTATTATTTATTGCTTTCTTTTATTTTTATATATAATTGTTAATTCCTTGGGTTCGGATTTGGAAATAACAGATTTGGTTTTTATAGATTAGAGCATGTCTTTTGATTATATATTTTATTAAACTATGGGTGAATTAGGGTTTGAACTTATGGGTTTAAGGTTAGGCCTTGTGATTGTGGTTTTGAACATGTTTAGGAATGTAGAGTTGGGAGGCTTGAGTTTAATCAATGATTGTAGAAGTTAAATTAATTAGTGTGTGGTGCGCGTTGGTTTGTTTGAACATCAATATTGGGATTTTAATAAATAACAAGTGGTATTGACGAGTTTTGTGTGTTGCCAGTAAATGATAAGAATGTCATATTGATATTACTAATGTTAATTGCAATATATTTATATTTATTAATATCTTTATTGTGCAAAAAGATGACTATGGTGTATACATTCTAAATTAGACTTGATTATATGCGTATGAAATGTATATGAACTTGAAACATAAGAGATATAGGTAAGATTAATTGTCATAATTTGAATAATCTTTTCCAAGTCAATACTTGGGCTAAACAAGAGTGAGTTTCAACTCAATATATTTAAAGCCTGATTATACAAAATAATTAATTAAAAGAAAAAGCTCTTGGACTCAAAGTCCTACCAAGCTATGTCTTGATGCGGCATTATCAGCATCTGAAAGATTTTTTTTCCACTATAGTGAGATAAAAGCTAGTAGAGATATTTTACACAATGTTATAAATTATGAAGTCATAAGTGATACATATGCATGTCTTTTAAGTATAACTGGAAGGATAGGCACTTAACTGCGTGGGTTTTTAGATTTCACTGGGCCCAGGCCAACTAATAACATATACAATCTCTAAAGATTAATGATATCATCATTTTTTCAAAAAATACATTTTAATGTTTAAGTATGAAACGAAATGCTTATGCAGATGATATGAGTAAGTTAGTTTTCATTATCTAATCTTATTTATTATTTCTAAACATCAAAGTATTTTCCATTGATAGCCAACATAAGATATTTCTACTCAATATATTTTCTT
>NW_021025706.1:236867-247242 GCF_004153795.1 Camellia sinensis
GACAAAATGTCACATCTAAATTATAATTATTTAATTTTTTTCTCTCACAAAAGTAAAAAAAGTTAAAAAATTCATCACAAACGAGATTTTGTCTTTTCTAGTTAAAATAGTCAAAAAGCCAAAATACTCAATTATATCACTCTTTCTCTTTTTTTCTTTTTTTTTTTTTGTATGTATTTTTATAAAAAATAAAAAGACAACTAAAATAACCACTTCTCAAACACTCCTTAGTCAAACAGTTAGTCATCCATCCATTGATTAATAGAAAAGCATAACAATATATATATATATATATATATATATTAATAATGCATAAATTATCAAATTTACTCCTATCATTTATCTCTCCATTCCTTTAATAGTTCTAACATATCTCTTATTTATTTATTTATATTTTTATTTTCAAGCAATCCTACTCCATCATCCATCATCACTACCACAACTCCAAATGTGTGCTTATGAGTTGTCCTACCAACTCCAACACATAATGGCTTCAGTCCATAAATAACTAGTAAAATAGAATAATTATAATTTTTATCTTTTTGTGGAAGCAGAAATATTTTTTTAAATTTCAAAAATATTTTTTTAGCAATTATTTTTATCGACACTGTGCAACAGCTCAATTTCATGAGAGACTGCACTTATTACATTGTTGTCTCAATTTCAAGAGAGACAACACGGGTGCAACATTGAAAAGAGTGAATGCGGAGAGGAAATCGACATTCTAACACTGTAACAGTGCTAATATTTAGTAATAGCATGCCAATGTAGCAATTGTGCATTTGAGATGCTCTTAAGCATACATGAGACTTTAATATATAGAACTTAGAATCATTGGGAATCCATATAACTTCCTGTGCTTAATTTACTGTCATGGAAGGCCAACTCTTCCTTTCTATTTTCTCAGCAGTCAAAACAAACCATCCAATATGTGATTGGTTGATACATTTCAATAAAAAAAATGAGATATATGTTTACACTTTCTGTTTGGAGCTTGTTGAGACAGACCATTGAAATTTATATCTATTCAAAAAATTTCTTACCAATTATTCACTGGAATTGTGCTATGTTGTCAATTAAAGAGCCTAAGAGGGTTCTTGATAAGGAAAATGCTATAGGCTCGAAATTTTCTACCAAATAAATAACCAAATGTCTCATATGTGTGTGGGGACCCCACGCCTATGTGAGACATTTGGTCATTTGTTTAGCCCCACAGACATTTAGTCATTTGTTTGGTAGCCCCACACCATGTGACATATTTAGTCATTTGTTTGGTAAAAAATTTAGTATTCCTACCATTACCTCTTAATAATGGCATAAAGAGCCTAGGATTTTGGTTTTAGCAGCTTTTGTATTAGGAAATTACGGATTGTTTGAAGTCCCGTGTCATACTCAGCTCTTAATGGAAAAAAGTCGTATCAACCCATAAAAGATCATAGACGAAGATATATATGCTTTGTGCATAGGCTCTTTCATCTATGCTTTCTAGAGGTGCAAAAGAGGATGTGATGCATGGTCTTCAAATTGCTCGGGGAAGCCCTAGTGTATCTCATCCTCTTTTCTTTTCTTTTCTTTTTTGTTTTTTTTGCAGATGATAACTTGTTTTTTGGGAGGGGTACTACTGAGGAAGGACGTAATTTCAAAAATAAAATAAAATAAATAAAAGAGTTCATCTATGTATGAACAAGCACTACAACAAAATGCACCTTTGGCGACTAACAAAAATTTAGTTGCCAAAAGTTGTGGAATTGGTGACTGTAGCGACCCTAATTTCTTAAGTCATTATTTATTATTATGATTATTATTATCTTATTTTATTTTTAGCTTTATTAATTGTGTGGTCAATGAGAATTTAATATGATATTTAATGAATTTAATGTGGTGATTAATTAATTTAATGTGTTATTTAATTATATATAATTAATCCAAATATTTATATATTTATATTTTTTCAGACCGGACTAACTCAAGTTGTCAAAACCGAAGCAGCTTTGCCATTCCTTTAGCCGAAGTAACTTCATCATTTGTGAGCCGAAGTAATTTCACCACCTTGGGCCGGAGTAACTTTGTCTCCCCAAGGCCGGAGTAACATTGCTCTCCTGGGCCGGAGTATCCATTACGGCCTTTTTACTTAGTCCTTCGCGTTTTGGGCCTCAATGCCCAACTCGCAGCTCGGCCCAATTTTTCCCAAAAATTACCCTCTCAGTTATATAGTCAATTAGGTTAAATGATTAGAGGCTTAGTAAGAAAGAAAGAAAAAAAAAACGGGAGCTGCAGCAGAAAGCTTGGGAAGAGAAGAAAAAAAAAGGGAGAGACGGCTCGGGAGAGGGAGGAGAGAGGAAAAATAAATAAATTAGGATTTTGTTTTGGTGGCTCTATTAGTTGTTCAAATAATTATTTGATTTTTAAAAAAATATTATAAGTGCAAAACTTACTTGTCTTGATTTATGTTTAATTCGTTGTTTTTATTTGTTTATTTTTATTTATTTGATGTTGAATTGATTTCGTATTTGCATATAGATGATTGACCGATTTTAATTATTTTGATTAGTTGTATATGTAAGGTTTAGGATTTTTAGATGATTGATTGATTTTAATTATTTTGATTAGTTGTGTATGCAAGGTTTAGTTTTTTTTTTTATGTATTTATTTTATGATTGCAATCACACTCATGATTATATGAAAATTGAAATAAACTTTGAATCCATAGATATTAGTTAGATGATGGATTGATTCTTTGTTTTAATTTATTTATTTGATGTTGGTTTGATTTTGTATTTATATGTAGATGATTGATTGATTTTAATTATTTTGATTAGTTGCGTATGTCAGGTTTAGAATTTTTATATGTATTTATTTTATAGTTGTAATCACACTCATCGCTATATAAAATTAAAATTTATTAGGAACTTATATAAGTTCCTTATACTCTACCATGACTCCATGGATTGTTATTTTATTTGAGTGATGGTGAGAAAGAGTGTATAAAAAAAAGTGAGGATTATGAGATTTATTTGAATGTCTTAGGCTTGTCATTGTTATGGTGTTCTCATGAGTGAGATATTTTGTATATGCATATTGTTGCCTCATTCTCATAAGTAGACGAGTGCTTTGATTTACGCACATACGTATATGCTAACCATCTGGGGAGTGTGGGTCAAACTCGGGACGATATCCCCGTGCAAGTTTGGCTTCGGAGCAGTGTTAGGTATACAGGAGACACATGAGATATATGTGTAGGCCGGAAGTGGAGGGCCGAAGTGATGGAGTTAAGGTATGAAGAATTTAATTATAAATTTATTAGTATAGTGTGAATTGTATTGATTTGTACATCTTGAAAAATAGTAAATGATCTCGATAAATTATGAAATTTGAGAAGAGGCATGTATATATGATTCTAAACAACTTTTGTGTCTTAAATTTTTATTAAAAATATCGATTAGAACTTATAATTGGATGATCTTGATTATAATAGTTTTAATTCATTTTAGCATTGCAGATTTTAGATGCTGTTTTAACCTACGAAACGAGCTCATTTTTATTGGTTTCGCGTAAACTGAAGTAAAATGTTATTCTGCATACTTTTCGTGTTTTGAACTTTTCTGAAAAAAATCATCTTTGCATAGTTTCTTTTCGTTTTCAACTTAAGATTTTTAGGTTGAATTCCATCTAGGTTTTTTTATCAAGTTTTTCTCTCAACCTGTTCAGTTTCTGTTAAATTTATTTGCATTGTCTTTTAGGAAATTTGATTCTGTACAACTTTTGTTCTTTAAGTTTTGGTCAGTTCGAATTATTTAAGTACGAAACGGTGCATTTTTATACTTCTTTAGCAAGTTACTTATGATTAAATTATACTAACTTTATTTTTTTTATTTTTTTAGGATGGTGGTGGGTCTTACTAACTTTTTAAGCAGGGCTAACCCACCATATTTTTATTTTTATTTTGTTTATTTTACAATCAATTTATATTTCGTTGTGTACGGGTAATAAACTAAATGCCACTGTATCTCGAGAAACTATCCATTCGTCTCGATGCGGATGGAACTATTTGTCTTATCCCGTAACAAGAATTATATATATATATATATATATTTTGTGTCTGGTGGACACGTGGGTGTTAAATCTTGCACTCATACTAGTATATCTATATACTGACCCGTTTTGTCTTTTGACAACTCGGGGGCGTTCTGTTTGAGCGTAGTCGAGTTTCCTTTGCAGGATTAATTGGGGCTACGGTAGTCACGTGGAGTAACTATAGTTTTTGGAGATATCTCCTGGATTTCTTTTGTTTTCTTGAGTTTAGGGTTGATATTAGTTTATGTATTTATTATTTATTTATTATTATTTTTTATAACTTTAGTATTGGGATAATTTGGCATGGTTTGCAACCGTACATTATTTAAGTTGGTTTGACTATTTATTATTACTTTAATGTTGGAGGTATTGGTTAGTTGTGAAATCATGGTAGATGGTTTGGTTGGCTTTGTTTCACCCCTAGGATTTGGATGATGGAATATTGATTGGGGTTTAGCCCTAATTTAATATTTAATTGTCCAAATTTTGGGGCGTGACAGTTACTAATAATTTTTTTAGTCGGCAAAGGTAAAATATTTAACTACTAATTTTTTTTAGTCGGCGTATATTGATTATTGGCGAGTAAAAAAAATTAGTCGCTAAAAATGCTAGAATTGGCAACAAAAAAAAAATTAGTCGTTGTATATTGAGTTTTGGCTACTAAAACCATTTAGTCGCCAAATGAAAAATAAAAAATTATTTTTTTATCTTTGGCGACCAAACTTTTGGTTGCCAAAAACTTACTTTCAACAATCAAAAAATATTTTAGTCACTGTATTTTGAATTTTGACTACTAAAACCATTTAGTCCCCAAATAGAAAATAAAAAAATATTTTTTATCTTTGGCGACCAAAAGTTTAGTAGCCAAAAACATGTTTTTAGCGACAAAAAAAATTTGTAGTCGCCGTATATTGAGTTTTGGCTACCAAAATTATTTCGTCGCCAGATAGAAAATAAACTTATTTTCAGCGACCAAAAACAATTTTAATTGCCAAAAACTAAAATATTTGGAGCCAAACATTTCAAATTTTTGAGGGATTTAGGTGTTTTTTATTGGCAACTAAAAATATTTAGTTGGTAATGATATATATATATATAGTTTCCAAACCACAAACCTGCACCTGTCTCTCTCTCTTCAGCATCTATCCCTCCCTCTACCTCTGCCTCTGCCTCTACCTCTCCACTGCTCTTCTCCCGTCACTCTCTCACAGCTGCTCCACCAGTTGTGCCTCTACCGTTCCTCCTCACGGTCGCCGGCAACTGGAGCACTGATTGCGAGCACTCTCTCTCTCTCTCTCTCTCTCTCTCTCTCTCTCTCTCTCTGCAGTTCGCATACTGACCCAAAATCTAGGTTGGTGATTAGGTCTTCTTCTACACCATTTTTTTGGGTACTGATCGATAGAACTATCACTGTTTTTCTTTATTGAAATTGTTTCCTGTATATAATCCAGAAGATGAGTGTAGATCTGGTCGCCTTGAATACCCATGGGAATCTCGATGAGCAGATTACATAGCTCATGCAGTGCAAACCCTTGTCCGAGCCTGAGGTAACTCTCTCTCTCTCTCTCTCTCTCTCTCTCTCTCTCTTTCATCTTTTGCCTCTGTTCTTGGTCTCATTTGCAATTTCTTTTGAATTCTCGATGTTTGTTCGGTAAGGGTACTTGCATTTGAGGCTCTTCAATTGGGTTGTTTTTGTTTTATAACTTTTTTGGTCGGATCTGGGTTGATTTTGTTTAGGTGTTTGTGTTCTCAATAGAGATGCTTTATATACACATAATAAATATGATAGATATGCATCTGTTGGCATGTGTATATCAAGGGAATCTTGGATGATTTTGATGTGCGATTTGCAGTTCGTAGCTGAGATCGTGTTTTAGGGCACGATGATGGATTTTCTTTTAGTCAAAAAGGAGGAAATCATCGTCGTAGTCATGATTATGTAGTGTTTTGATCAATATTCAGATGAGTAAGTTATGGTATTAATAACAATTCAAAGGACGTAGGGTGGCAATTTATTCTGGTCATCACTACCCTACCCTGCCACGCCCCTTTATGCATACATAGTTAGCATTTCTAGACAAATGATAAGTTATCCCTCTTGCACTAGAAAATGTAATTGATGCAAGCTTGATAAAAGAATTTCTGATCTTGGAGCAACAACAATAATTTCACTGAAAAAAGGTTAACATATATACACAATTCAGAAAAAAGCCAAAATGATTGAAAGGTGTTGCAAAGAAATACAGTGCGAAAGTAGGGGCTTCCCAATTTACACATGCTGCATTTAGTTCTCCTCTCTGCGTCAACCTTCCCTATTTCTAGAAATTGGTTAAGTATTCAATCTAGAATCAATTGACTTAACTTTATACCATATGAACTCTCAATAATAAGCGAATCAATGCTATGTCAGTTAGCCTGATCTATTTTGGGCAAGTCTGGGCTTATAAATTTGTGCATGAACAAGACTAGTAGCAATTGCAATTATGATAAAATTATAAGGATTTACGAATGTTGGTGTTGATTTAAGAAATGCCTTTGGTGTTGGTACGAGTTTTTGCTAATTGAGTAAGGTTGGGGCTTTTAAAGCATTGTGCATGTTCTATTATCTTGTGCAGCAGCTAAACTTGTATGATTAGTGTTGAGAAATTATGTAAAAATGGGTAGATGCCTTGTAGATGATTTAGATTCTATTTCCTATAATATTCACTTCCATGCTTTCAGTTCTACCTATAGCCAATGCTCTGGTAATCGTGTGCTAAACATTTGTTTAATCTTAGCATGAGAAAAATTTGTAGTTGTTGTCAAGCATGACGGTGAGGTTATTATAAATAGAACAATGACTCTTTGCATTTGGTGATTGCTTTGCTGATACTTAGTTGAAGTCCTTTCTTATTCTTTAAAAAAAAAAAAAGGTGATGTGTTTTTGAAGAGCATTCAGATCATATGGAAGGGATTATCATTGTTGACATGCATGGGTTGGAAACATTAATTATCTTTATTGAATGCATTTACTTTCCGATTATGTAAATCATATAGCATTAAAAATTAACGCAACGGATAAAAATAATTCGGATCATACCTTAATGACACAACCTCGTGAGTAAATCACGTGCTTCCAAAATCTGATCAGTCAATGAATCCAGCAGTGGAGTGATACTACAAAATGAGTATCACCCACACAAGTCACAGTGCAAAATGGCTTGATCGTTGTTTTCTGGGAGAGAGTCAGAGAGAGAGTCTGGGAAAAAAAGTTATGGGTAAAAACTACATAACGTATATCTAATATACGTATATCTTTAGGTTAACCTTATAATCTGATATATAACCAATATCTATCTATCCATCTATCTATATCTATTGATATGATAGATATAGATATCCTGAAATAACCCATATACCAGATATATAATATTTTATTATTATCTATCCATATCAGTTAATGGAGATAATATATGTATCCTGAATGGTTATCCTAAATGGGTTTGAATTCAATTTCAAAACCTATTTGGATAAGGAAGGTTCAAAAGGTTGTAAGGGTCATGCCACATGGGCGCCCAATTTCTAACATCTCCCACTCGGACATGAGTTGGCATGACACTGTCACATCTCTATCTCAAACTTTCCAAAAAATAAACAATCTCATACTAGCCACTACACCGTGCGACTGCTAAGAACACCTGCATGTGGGAGCTCTATAGTAGAAACTCAAAATGAGCCAGCAAAGAGACATCAACCCAAAAAGAACAAAAATAGTGTCTCATATACCCCAGACCCATCTAATTACACCGGTCCAAAAAACATCTCTAATACCTCAAAAGAGCATGTTTGACCCTCTCAATTCTTGCAATATATTCACACTCAATCTGCTTCTCATACAGAGCGATGTGAGTTGCCGGCAGTGAATATACAACAGTGGTGTAATACTAGATGATCTTCCCTTTGCACTCATGCCATTTAGTTTAGGATTGACTGCTTTCCCAGTAATCTTCCCTTTGCACTCATGCCATTTAGTTTAGGATTGACCGCTTTCCCAGTGATGTCCCTTAAGGCCGAATCATACATGACCGCAGGCAACATACCAAAGTAGCAGAACATCAACCCCTTACCTTATGACATAGTCAAAAGTCACAAAAGGGTACATAAATGAAAGTCATATCAATAATGACACGTAAGACTCACACGGTGAGGAAACAGGGATCCATTCTCTCACCTCATTACTCAGTCGCCAAGCACATATAGTATGAATACATATTACAGTGGAGTAACTCTTCCAAAAGAGTGACGTTATCCTCGATACACCGTTCAGATATAAGTCTAGTCGCTTTCTAGCGTCTAACCCGAATTCTCTATTTGCTCGCCTTCTAGGCGCCAAATGAGATCTCGCATCTGGTTAATCATAACAGGCATAACACAGAAAGTGGGTACTAATATCCATGTTTGATCCTTAACACGACCTTATCTTGGTTGTAACCAAGGCGACATTTATAGTGGATTATTTAAGCCTCTCTTGGCTCCAAATAAAAATAAACCACTAGTCTCATCCTTGCTCGCTTTCAAGCGCCAAGGGCGATTGCTCGTGTGAGTGAGCTAATCTTGCCTGCTGACATCATCATCTGCTAATCATTATGACACTAATCATAATAGTGTCAACATCCCATCATCTCAAAATAAGTGATCGATTTAAAAAAAAAAATGACCACAACTTGCGCAATTATAGATTCCAAACATAAGCCTTATCAGTACCTCTTGCGATAAGTATATACAACGGAATCCACCATGTGCGCCTCACATGAAGTAATTTAAGATCATTACCTCTTGCGCAATAACCTCTCTAAAGATATTTTGGTGACCAATTTGCGTTCATTCTTAATGCGCCCAACTAGCGCATTGAATCTTACAAGGAGCAACTTAATGTACTACTAGTAAAGCATTTTATCCACAGTCTAATGAGCAAGGTCAATGTCTAAACAACTCAGTTAACCATTTACCAAAGATAACACTTATTATGCCGAATACGCCCACATAGCGTACTTTAGGCTCCCAGGTGACCAATTTGCGTTCATTCTGGATGTGCCCAACTAGCGCATTGAATCTTACAAGAAGCAAATTAATATACTACTAGTAAAGCATTTTATCCACAATCTAATAAGCATGGTCAATGTCTAAATAACTCAGTTGACCATTTACCAAAGATAAAACTTATCATGCCAAATACGCCCACATAGCGTACTTCAGGCTCCTACAACAAAAAGGATCAAGGAATATAGGTCATCTGTTTCTCCCAAAGACAATCCGAGGATTCACTCAATAGCTAAGCCTCTGGCTTTTACCGATAGGTAAGTCAATAGATTTGCAATTTTGCATCTAGAATCATTCTAGGATATTCTCTATGTAAGTCATCGAAGATAAACAGAGAATTTTTCTAAAACAATCCCTAAAGATCGTGCATCCGAGCATATAAATTACATCACCCATGTCCATCATATCTAAAATAGAGGACTGCCCACCTTAGGTGGCGACAACCTTATAAATTCCTGGCTCATAATGACTAAGTAAGGAAAAACTTCTTTTGGACCATTGATCATGCCTCAGTGGTCTTCATCGATCATCGTTGGCCTATCATGGCTTGACGAAATCCAAGAACCACTATTTGGATAACTGTTTTAGCCTGTAAAAGATTTATTGGAACTAGCAACCTTTTTGCGCTCCTAACTTTTCACCATAAAGCAGAAGGTAAATCCCTACGGATCTACTTATCCAATTCTCTAACGAGAAAGTTGGGTCACAATGTCCACAAATCAATGTTCTGAACTTATGTCAATCACAGCGTAAGTCAAAATAACCTCACTCTCCAAGAGGAAGTCTTCTCATGGTCTACACTTTCCTCAATGGTGTGACTTTTTGGTATCTAGCGAGCCTTTGCCTCAACAATGACTATCCAAATTACGCATAACTTTATAACAGTTTTGCGTCATAATGGAAAGTCAACCAAATTATAAAAATGGTTAATCCACAAAGACTTTGTCTTAAACTGCACAACATTGATCCACTTTCTAAAAATAGGGGACGAGAGCCTTAGGCATTATCCTAGGCTCTTTATCATCAAAAAGAGGGGCGGGAACAAAAAGATTACAAATGAAAAAAAGGTGAAAGAGAGATAGTGGTGGTGGTGGTGATAGCGAAAGAAATTAGTGGTGAAGTTGTGGTAGTGGTAGTGTAAATGGAGTGGCAGGGGGGAAAGAGAGGTAATGGTAGTAGTAGTGGCAGTAGTGGTAGTGGTGGTAGTGGAGTGGTGGCGATA
>NW_021025706.1:255993-356633 GCF_004153795.1 Camellia sinensis
GGGAGCACGAGTCTTTTCTAAGATTGACCTTAGGTCTGGTTACCATCAGCTTAAAGTTAAAGCCGAAGATTTTGAGAAGACTGCTTTTCGGACAAGGTATGGCCACTACGAATTTTTGGTAATGCCTTTCGGAGTGACCAATGCTCCTGCAGCATTCATGGACTTGATGAACAGAGTCTTTAAGCCGTATCTAGATGAGTTCGTAGTTGTTTTCATCGACGACATATTGATCTATTCCAAGAGTACAATGGAGCACGAGAATCATCTGAGACTTGCCCTGCAAATCTTGAGAGACAAGAAGTTGTACGCTAAGTTGAGCAAGTGCGAGTTTTGGCTTTTCAGCATTTCATTTTTAGGGCATGTGATTAATGAAGATGGTATATCAATTGATCCCAGTAAGATTGAAACCATTGTGAATTGGCCGACGCCGACCAACATGTCCGAGGTTCGTAGTTTTCTGGGCTTGGCAGGTTATTACAGAAAGTTTGTGAAGGACTTCTCAAGGATTGCAGTACCATTGACACAACTAACTAAGAAGGGAACAACATATGAATGGACCGATGATAGAGAATCAGCCTTCCAAGAGTTGAAGACGAGGTTAGTTATGGCACTAGTTCTTGTACTCCCATCAGGTAATAAGGAATTTCAGATTTTCAGTGATGCTTCACATAAGGGTTTGGGTTGTGTATTAATGCAAGGGGGCAAAGTCATAGCATATGCATCTCGTTAGTTGAAACTTCATGAAAAGAACTATCCAACCCATGATCTAGAGCTAGTAGCCGTGGTGTTTGCTTTGAAGATTTGGCGTCATTACTTGTATGGAGCCTCTTGCCAAGTTTTTACAGATCACAAGAGCTTGAAGTACTTGTTCACTCAAAAGGAACTAAATTTGAGGCAGAGAAGATGGCTTGAATTATTGAAGGATTACGACATGCAGATTCAGTACCACCCAGGTAAAGCAAACTCGGTGGCCGACGCATTGAGTAGAAAGTCAGTGGGAAGTATGGCATGCCTAGCCATGATTTCAGTGGAGCCGACTACTAGTGGGGAAGTAAAGGCAAGGCAAATGAAGGATGAATTCCTGAAGATGGTAGCCGATGAGATTATCACCAGGCCGAGGTCAGGTTACGCCCTTGAGAATGGAGTGCTTTAGTTTGAAGGAAGATTGTGCGTGGCCGACGTCCCAGAGTTGAAAGGAAAGATTTTGCAAGACTCTCATGGATCCAGATTTGCAGTTCATCCAGGGAACACCAAGATGTATCAAGATGTAAAACAGACTTTTTGGTGGCCAAATATGAAAAGAGAGATAGCCGAGTTTGTGTCCCAGTGTTTGTATTGTCAACAAGTGAAAGCAGAACATCAGAGGCCAGCAGGACTTCTTCAACCTTTGCCGATTACTGAGTGGAAATGGGAACACATCTCTATGGACTTTGTGATTGGTTTGTCGAAGACACAGAAAGGAATGGATTCGATCTGGGTTATAATCGATAGATTAACTAAGTCAGCACACTTCTTGCCTGTTAAGACTTTGTTTAATGCTGATCGACTTGCTGTGTTGTATATGAATGAGATTGTTAGACTTCATGGTGTGCCGATGTCCATTGAGTCAGACCGAGATCCAAAGTTTGTTTCTAGATTTTGGCAGAGTTTACAAAGGGCTTTGGGGACCGAGTTGAGGTTTAGCACAGCTTTTCATCCCCAGACCAATGGCCAAACAGAGAGAACAATTCAGACACTTGAAGACATGCTTAGATTATGTATATTAGACTTCAAGGAAAGCTGGGAAGTGCATTTGCCATTAGTAGAATTCGCTTACAACAATAGTTATCAAACTAGCATTGGCATGGCGACGTACGAAGCCTTGTATGGAAGAAAGTGCAGATCGCCGATATGTTGGACCGAGGTAGGGGATAAAGCTTTGATCGGCCCCGATCTAGTTCAAAGGACAACCGAAAAGATCAAGCTTATCCAACAGAGAATCAGAACCGCTCAGAGTCGACAAAAAAGTTACGCCGACAAGAGAAGAAAGGAGTTAGAGTTTGAGGTTGAGATCATGTATTCCTGAAGATTTCGCCGATGAAAGGAGCTTCAAGATTTGGGAAGAAGGGTAAATTGGCACCCCGTTACATTGGGCCATTTGAAATTCTTGACAAAGTTAACCCGGTTGCCTACAGACTTGCTTTACCACCGAGATTAAGTCAAGTTCATAATGTGTTTCATATTTCGATGTTAAGGAAGTATATTCGGGATCCACTGCACGTGGTTGATCATTTTGGGATCGTGGTTGATGAAGATTTAAGCTATGAAGAAAAACCAATGCGTATTATCGATAGACAAGTGAGGCAATTGAGAAACAAGGCAATACCGATGGTGAAAATTGAATGGGAGGAGCATTACGGCAGGGATGCTACATGGGAAATGGAAGAAGAAATGAAAGTCCGATATTCGAAGTTTTTCTTGAATCGAGGTAACTCAAGTTTGGGGACCAAACTTCTTTAAGGGGGGTAGGATGTAATAACCCTCACACTGTCCTAACCATACTCATATGCATTCATATGATTCTGTCTTGTTAAGCTTGCGTTTCAAGTCTTGTCCTTGTTCGCTTAAGTGTTACAGCATGCTTTGTACCTTACTCGGTGTGGGTTTAGCCGAGGTCACCCTGAGCCTAGGTCAGTTTTGAACCTCTTGCATCTAAGACCATCTTGGAATTTACTTTGGTTGACTCCACCTTTGCTCTGACATGTTGGCCGAGATGTCACTATCTGGCCGAGGTGTTCATCGCTGAGGCCGAGATGTTACCCTTGAACCCAGTGACCTTACTCCTGAATTAGTACGACCTAGACCGAGGTGTGGCACATCTAGGCCGAGGTGTGGCACAGCTAGGCCAAGTGTTGTCCTTTCTAGCCGATGTCCTTGCCCCTTGCTTGCTGAAGTCTTGTTGTTAGCCGATGTTGTTACCTGTCGGAGTGCTCTTGCCGCCTAGCTTGTTGAGTACACTTTATCATAGTCTTGTCTTTTCACTCAGTCACTTTTTTAGGAGAACCAACCAGCCGCTGCCACGTGCCCCTGCAAAGGGTTAAGTCAGCCGACAGACCCAGAAAATATACATTTTGTATTACATCTTTGTCTTTTAGAGAGAGAGACTCTAGAAAGAAGAAGGAGTTCTTGAGGGAGAGAGTAGACTTCCAAGCTTGATCTTTGGAGTTTGAACTGGTAGATTCGAGTTTTAAGGTTAGAATCTTAAACTACTCTTG
The DNA here is from genome assembly GCF_004153795.1 of Camellia sinensis. Taxonomy (NCBI): domain Eukaryota; kingdom Viridiplantae; phylum Streptophyta; class Magnoliopsida; order Ericales; family Theaceae; genus Camellia; species Camellia sinensis. The sequence goes on from NW_021025706.1 coordinate 259,248, forward strand.
TTGTTCTTATTGATCATCTAGCTGCATTGCACGATCGAACCTGTTCTACACCTCATGCATTGATTTAACGATTGGTTTTAGAAAGAGAAAATAGTGTTCATGTGTTCTTGAAGAAAAAGTCTTGTTTGCATTAAGATTCTTGTTTTTGTGTTTGTTCTCACAAGATCCTTGAATATGGGTACCCTGGTCCATGTTTTTGAATTCATAGCATGAAATCTCAAATTTTGTAATAGCAAATTATGATATTTGCATTCATCTTCCTCATATTCATGTTCTTCACGTTCGCCATGTTCTTCAAGAGAGGGAAACCCAGATTTTTCCCGACTTCATTTCCTTGAATGTGGCCATCGGGACCACACCTCGGCAAGGAGGTATGGGACCTCGGCCTAGACCTGGTAGTTGCCTAGCATGTTTTCCCGATATAAGAAACTGTGTTTTGTTTGATTTGACTTAGTTTTGAGGAAAGCCGAGATCATCTGCATGCATGTGAAACTTGTTTGAAAGTGTATTCAACAGACTTTGCCATGCGTTTGTAGGACTTGGACTTGCCTTGACCCCGACAGACTTTGCCATGTGTTTGTAGGACTTGGACTTGCCTTGACCCCGACGTTTGAAGAGCTATGTGAGTGCTATTTTTAATAAAGCTATGTTATAATGCTTTGATAAAAGCCTTGTTTTGTTTTGTTTTGAAAAGTATTTGTAAGCATGAATAGTTATTCCTAGTTGGAAAATATGTATTATCTTGTTTTGATGACATTCTTGGAAAGTCCTTACGTGCTGGAGGACTCTAAGCATTTGCAGCACAAAGTTTGGAAGTCCGTACGTGCTAGGGGACTCTAAGCATTTGTAGCACAAGTCCTTAGTGCCAGGGGACTATAATGCAACTGCACCATTGAATTGAGATATCTCCCTTGTCTTGCCTTATTTGCCACTGACGGTTTACCGCGTGGGTTTGTTTGTCTGAGATGTCATCACTTGTACTATAATCCCTTGAAGCTTGAAAGATTTGCTAGATGGACTTGGTTCATCCCTTGACTTGCACTAATTATGTTATGTATCGTTTGATAAAGATCTTGAATACCAGTCAGGCAAACCCCTTTATTATTTATACTATTCACTAAGTATCCAAGCTCACCCCTCTATATATATATATATATGTAGGTGACGAGCAGGACGGCGGTGACGCCTAGATGTACTTGCCACTTGTTTTGGATTTTGCACTTTTGCAGCATCTTGAAGATCATGCTTCTTAGCTTGTAATTCGTTGTGTTTTGTATATGATGGCTCGAGAAGCCTTTTGGTCAAGATGTATCTTGTATTTCCTTTTATTGTATCCAAGTTGTAAGACTTTGTTAAGATATATGACATTCCATTCGATCTATGCACAGCTCTTATGGACTAATTAGATTTAAATTTATTGCTTCCGCATATGTTAGCCCCATATGTATACTCTGATCGTGTGTGAATCCTTGTAAGTTGGCCTCAGGTAATCTCGGATTATTGGCCATCATGGCACCATTCTACTAGGGGCGGAATGGGGTTGTGACAAATTAACTGAGTAATTTACAGAGAATTTATTAAGAATTTACCAAGTAATTTACTGGGAATTTACTTAGTAATTTACAGATAAATTTAGTGAGTAATTCACCGAATAATTTACTATGAATTTACTTAGTAATTTATTTAGAATTTACTCAGTAAATTACTAAGAGTTTATTCTGAATTTACTGAGAATTTGTTGAGTAATTTTCTAGGAACTTACCAATCATTTACGAAGCAATTTACTGAGAATTTACCGAGTTCATGTCTTTTGTATATGTCGGCTTAAGAAGCCTTTTGATCAAGATGTAACATGCACTTTGTTTTATTTGTATTCAAGTTGTAAAACTATGTTAAAATGTATGTCATTTCATTTTATCTATGCACAGCTCTTACAGACTAATCAGATTTAAATTTATTGCTTCCGCATATGTAAGCCCCATATGTATACTCTGATTGTGTGAACTTGGTAAGTTGGCCTTTGGTAATCTCGGATTACTAGCCATCATGACACCATTCTACTAGGGGCGGAATGGGGTCGTGATAGTACTCCTGGAGTAAAGAAAAGACAGCTGCTCACTTTTATATTATGCAAAGCACCCAATCAATCAGGGAGGATCTTCAGGTTCCTATCAAAGATGTTCTTAAGAGGTTTGTGCTGCTCACTACCATTCTTTTGTTAAGCACCTGTTTGCTAATTTGTTGTGGATTTTCATTGTGAATCCCACAGATAACATTCTAATAATTATTAAATTACTCCAATGTTGTCCTAATTTATTAAATTGTTTTATAAGTGACGTTATCCTGAAATGTCATAATTTTTCTTTTTTTACAGATTGCTTTTGCGTGAGCTATTGTGGATATTTATTTTTGTATACGAAAAGCATTTGTTTTGTATATGGAAGACATCTATTTTTGTACAATTCTTTGTTTTGGAAATACATTGTTTTGTATGTAATATTTAATTTAGATGGATTATACTTGGTTGGAATGGATTTATATGAAACTTGGAATAAGATGTTACAAGTTAAAGTTTTTGAATAGTTGATAATGAAATGGGTATTATTGATAATGGATTTAGATTATAATTGATAGATATGTATTATTCTGTATAAGTGTAGGTTATAGGTTGCATTGATAATGGAATGCATATAATTTAGAAATTAATGAAAAATATTCAATTTGTGTATTTTAAAAAAATTAATAAATAGAGCTTTTGTCGACTAAACATTTAGTAGCCAAAAAATAAAAAGGAACTTATTGGCGACTAAACAGTTAGTAACCAAAAAAAAAAAAATGAAAGTTTTTGGCGACTAAAAAATTAGTAGCTAAAAGGGAGTACCATGATTTTAACGACTAAAAAATTGGTAGCTAAAAAGGAGTGACGTTTTTAGCGACTAAAAAATTGGTAGCTAAAAAGCTAAAGATAATTTTTTTTTTTTTGCGACTAAATATTTTCTTTTGGATGACTAAATTTTTAGTCGCTAATTGGCGACTTTGGGAGACAAAAAAAAATTAGTCGCCAATTCTTTTGCCGACAATCAATCAACGACCAAACGAGCAACTAAGAATTTTAGTCAGCAAAAATCTTTGGCGACTAAAAAAATACTTTTGGTGACTAAAAATTTAGTTGCCAAAAGTGTAATTTGTTGTAGTGCAAGAACTTCCACTTCAACTCTGAAGAAGCATGGCATGAAATAATCATTCATTAAATTGTACTCTTATTTTTGTCCCCAACACCTTACTCTGTTTCCAGAGTCAAAAAATTCACCACAAAAAAAAAAAAATGAAAGTTTTTGGCGATTAAAAAATTAGTAGCTAAAAGGGAGTACCATGATTTTAACGACTAAAAAATTGGTAGCCAAAAAGGAGTGAAGTTTTTAGCGACTAAAAAATTGGTAGCTAAAAAGCTAAAGATAATTTTTTTTTTTTTTGCGACTAAATATTTTCTTTTGGATGACTAAATTTTTAGTCGCTAATTGGCGACTTTGGGAGACAAAAAAAATTAGTCGCCAATTCTTTTGCCAACAATCAATCAACGACCAAACGAGCAACTAAGAATTTTAGTCAGCAAAAATCTTTGGCGACTAAAAAAATAACTTTTGACGATTAAAAATTTAGTTGCCAAAAGTGTAATTTGTTGTAGTGAAGCTTCTAATCAACTGATTAATTACTAGAAATCAGTTCTCTCTCTGCTAGTTTGAAGACTAATGTTGATTTGAGGGATCACTTGAAGTAGCCTTTTGGAGATCCAAGAGTGCAATGTTACTATGGTAGGAAAAGATGGAAAGACGGTTTTTAGATCAAATCCCGGAAGGATTTGGAATTGTTACAAGGGTGAAAAGAAAATCAATATGAAAATCTGGTAAGGAGGTGTTGATTAAAGCTATTGCACATGCCATTTCAATCTTCTCTATGAACTGTTTTATATTGCCAGTGACTTTGTGCAATGGTCTTAACTCCTTTGTGGCTAGGTTTTTGTCGGGGCAAGGTCAGGGGAAAAAAAATGATTTTCAATTTTGAAAAATAATTTTTAGGTTTTTAATTCGTTTATTTATTTATTTGAATGTTTAGATGCATCTAATAGATGTATGAAAAATGATTCATCCTCCAAATCAAGCCCTTCCAATTCCACTCCCAATGACATGGCTTGAGACTCATGTGAAGACACCCATGCTCTTCTCTCTCTCTCTCTCTCTTCCCTATAGTGCTCTCTCTCCCCAGTCATCGTCAGAGAGAAGACCCACCAAAGAGTGGCGTCGATCTGTCTTCTTCTCCCAGACTTTGGCCTCCTCTCCTCCATCTCCACTAGCTCCGGCCAATCCACCAAAGTAGTTTCATTTTTTTCTTTTCTTTTCTATGCTAGTGGATTGCTACGATTGAGGGTCACCAGAGGTGGTGAGTTGGCTGCGTCCTCCTCTACTTCTCTCTACTTTGCCTTTTTTTTCTAGAGAGAGAGAGAGAGGGTGGGAGGAAGAAGAAGAATGAAGAAAGAGCAAAAAGAAAAAGGGGCTGGGTTTGCGACGGTGATGGCAGTGCTGATGAGTAGAGGAAGGGAGGGTTAGAAATGGTGCTAGAGAGGGTTGTCGGCGAGGGTGGTGGGTTTATTAGTTTTTAGAGAGAGAAAGTAGAAGGATGATGAGGATGTTGGAGAGGGAGATGCTTGCCAGAGAGGGAGTGAATCTAAATTTTTTTTTCCCTCCTTTGTTTTTCTGTAAGTGCATGAAACACGCACTCATTTTGCAATTGATATATAAATTCTACTTTCTCATCCAAATCGTTGGGGGTGAAATTAGGAACTCATAAAATATATATATTGAAAATGTACTAAGTTTTGTATATATATTCTATTTTTTTAAAATTATTCAATTTTTAAATATTTTTTAATATTTTTTTTTTACTTTTTAAGTGTATTTAGATTAAGTGAATCTAAAAAGTAAAAAAACATTGATTAAAATATTTAAAAAGTTCACTAAAATTTAAAATAAAAAAATGCAAGTTGAAAACACAAACTATTTTTGGAAACTCCAAAACTAGTCAAAATTGCTTGGGAGACTTTGTGCTTGGCTAAAGCATAAGGTCAGCTCTGATCCCAAAAAAAAAAAAAAAAAAGCATTAGTTCGGTTGGGTTTCAAGTCTCTCCAAGCTTTCAATCTGCTATTGCTTGCTACACAATGCTGGAGATTGCTCACTAATCCTAACTCTTTTCTTGGAAAAGTAGTCAATGCAAAATATTTTCCAAATGGCAACATGAGAATGAAGTCTTCAAGGTAGTTTAATAAGTTCAGTGGAAACCTTCTACGAAGCATTTATTCAAGATAAACATCAACAGCAGTTTGAATTCGGGAACAAAATGTGTGGTGTTCAGAGACCGTTTGAAACGCTGCCATAGGTTGTAAAAATGCCATCAACGGATATAGCGGCGTTTATAGTTTTACGTCGGTGATACGATTGCCATCTTAAATTTATGGCAGCATTTGAGAAACGTTGATAAAGACTTATAGACGGTGTTTTTCGAAGCACCATCATATTCTGTTGTCCGCTAACAAACTTGGTCATAGTTAATTGATGGCTATCAGAAATTGGAAGCTTCCTGTCCCTTACGCTTGCCAATGTTGTTCTCAATTAAAGTAGAGGAAGCTATGTCTATCAGAAAATGGCTAGTTTTTCAATTGCAGGCCATGTTGTTGATGAATGCAAGCAGTTGAAAACCAGTTTGCAAAATAACATACACTGAGAAAAATCTTGGTGAAGAGCCTAAGTCATAGTATTGGTTTCCATTTCTTCTGTGCTAAGTGATGTTGTCACTTCAAATATTCAAGGCATTTATTGCTCATTTTACTTGTGATGAAAGATGCAAACTCAGATTTGAACTCGCTAATTTAATGAACCACAAACCAAATCTCAACATTTTTGTAAAATTGATTTGCTTTTTTTCAAACTATAATTCATATTCAATTTTCTCAAACCATAATTCCTTGTCAATTCGAACAACTACCAATGTTGGAATTGATTTTAATGATGTTTAGATAAAGTAACAAACTGAAAAATAAAATAACACAATAGTAGAAGATAAAACCATGTACCTAAACATGAGAAGGCAAGACCTATCTTTACAGGATTCAAAGCCTCTGTAACTTAGCAGAGAAACCAACTTTAACCTTACAAACTTGAACAACATGATAATGCCTTGATTCTAAATCAAACTATGTCAACAAGGCTTTTCAATTTCATTTTATTTTATTTTTATATATATCTTTTCCATTCAATCGTAGACCAATTAGAACCATTCCATCCAACAGAGATCATACATTATAGAATTCTGAATTTAAGTTTATAACATTCTAACAACAAAAATATTATAACATAAAACGTTTTATAACAAGCACCTACTACAATTTGGGTGGGCAAAGTATTCATTGTCTTAAATCTAAGAAACCGATTCATAAGAAATAAATATGACAAAGTTCTAAAAAAAAAAAAAAAAAAAAAAACGAGTATAAGAAAACATATCTGTTCCAGCATGTTAGACATATTCAAACAGGGGATAGACTTTAACAAATTGATAAGAACGAGTATAAGAATATTGGTTTAAATACAATCTATGACACTTACCTATTGGTTTAAATACAATATATGACACTTACCTTTGGGAACATCATCACGAAGCACCTTTATTATCTTGTAGCAGAGACTATAATAAATAACTTTGTCGGCAGTTGCTAACACCAGTCCGAAATCCTTTTCATTTACTCCCTTGGCAAAGCATAGCACGTGAAATTTGTAGGTCTTGCTTGTGTCAACTATCTCAAGGAAGACAGAAATTAAGGGTCTAAGATTGACCCAGCACTTCACAATCCAACCATAATCCAACCGTAGGAATCTCTTTCCATCCGAAGGATTCCAAATCCCATAGCAGAGCGCAATCACATCTGAATAAGAATCAAATGACCATCACATTCTCCAAAATATCTGGTCTTGTCTACAGAATGAATTTTAGGAGCAACATGATTTGGGATTCGTATCATCTCCTCTGAACCAACATCCAATCGAAAGGGATAGTTATTATTTAACTAGTGGATTGCTCCATTCCAAAAGACCCCTTCAAGACTATTAAATGGTAGTACATCGACAATAATACGCTTTCAAGACTTACTCTCCGAAGAGCAGATATCGAATTGATAAGAGGATTAGAGCAATTAGACAAAACAACCTTGTAATGAGGTGATTGTGAAGGACCAAAAGCCAAGTAAGCAATTGATGGATTACCACATGTTCAGGAAGTAGAGTGAATTTCTGGATGGTGAGATTACAAACAATGTAACCTACTCTCTTGCAATTATAAACAACGCGATGAATCTCGTACAAGAGTAAGCCATTGCAAGATCTTTTAATCCTAATTATTGCAGGAGATTCGATGAAGACGAGTGTGGGGAGGCTTGATTGGCCGACAAGCGAGACAGAGTTAGCTTCTTCATTTCTTAACCAACAACAGTGGTAGAAGAATAAGCCAGAGATGGAGCGATTGCGATGACTTTGGATGAAGCTAGTGAGGTTTCCAACGAAGCAGAATCAATGATCAACTTTTCTGAAGCTAGTGAAGCTTCCGATGAAGTAGAATACGTGATCAATTTTCTTCTTCTTTTGGTGGATATTTTGTTCTCCATTGTTGGCCCTTTGCAGAGATGTGAATAATAGGGGCTTTTTAGGGTTTGCAAAGGGAAAATTGTGATTAATTGGAAGGAACAAAAAAATGGTAAGTTAATCCTACAATAAATATCAATATTTTCAACCATAATGGAGATCCACATTTTGCACTTACAAATACATATTTACAATATTTTGAGAAGGAAAATTCTACTATACACACTTTCTACTATATGCACCCCTAAGTTATCGAATTTTGTTCTTTAATTACGATCAATTTTCTTCTTTAATTATAATTTTATTTTAATTATGACTTATGAGATTTTTTTATTATGTCTTATATGCTATATGTTGTTTGGTTATAATTTTTTTTTTTTTTTTTTTGGATCAACAAACTTTATTGATGAAGAAAGTATAACATACAAAACTTACATCAACAAAGAGGGAAGTGCAAATAGCACAAGACCCTAAATTGGTGAGAAACCAATAAAGGAAACAAAAGAGAGAAGAAAAGAAAAAAGAAAAAAAAGCAAAGAGCAGAACTGCACTAGGGACCCCTTACTACCAACCATTTGGGAATCCTGATTCACATTCATCCAACCCCTCTGTAGCTTCACGTAAGCAGGAGCATAGAAGCATACAGAACTGCCAGCAACATACCAACAGTAGACTACCTTGATTCAACCTTGGCTACACACAGCATCTGATCTCGATTCAGATTTTTCAACTCCTCTGATTCAGATTAGCATGAGCAGACCAGACACACACCCTGTTTCAGATTAGCAGACTTCCCTGATTCAGATTAGCATGAGTAGACTAGAGCAGAAGCACACACACCCCATCAGCACATACCCCCCAGCAGCAGCGCAAAAGCACACCCCAGCAACTCCCGAACCTATAAACAACAAGTCACCTGATTCAGATTTACCACAATATCATGCACTGTATAGTGAAACTCTGGCAGCCCAGACTCGGCCCACAACCCCACCCTTACTTTCACAGTTTCTCCAAGGTCATCCATATTAGGCTGACTTCCTTTAAAAACACAATCGTTTCTTAGCCTCCATACTGACCACAACATTGCAATTGGAACAAGCCTCCAAATCCTCATAACTGACTTCTTAAGTTTTGTTCCCAGCCACCATAGCAGCACACCATCAACACTAACAGGAATGGCCCAAGATACTCCCCACCATTGCAACATAGATGACCAAACCTTCCAAATAGGCTGACTTCCTTTAAAAACACAATCATTTCTTAGCCTCCATACTAACCACAACATTGCAATTGGAACAAGCCTCCAAATCCTCATAACTGACTTCTTAATTTTTGTTCCCAGCCACCATAGCAGCACACCATCAACACTAGCATGAATGGCCCAAGATACTCCCCACCATTGCAACATAGATGACCAAACCTTCCAAATCTCCGAGCACTGCAGAAGAATATGATCCACTGACTCTGTTTCCTTCTTGCAGAAAGGGCATAGATTCTCCACATTGCTACTTAAGGCCCCAAACCTCTGTAAAAGACTAATTGTTTTAACCCTCCCCCTCCATGCCAACCAGATAAAAAATTGAGCTTTTGGAGGAGCTACACCTCTCCATATCAGCTTAGGAACTTGCAAGTTTGGGCCTTGACCCAACTCATACCATTTTCTCATTGATGCCACAGTGAACTGACCTGTAGGAGATGTAGTCCACCTGACTGAGTCTGGCAGCTCCACAATAAGTGTGGGAGCATCTCTTGTCAAGACTTGCAGCCTTTGAACCTCCTCTTCCTCCCAAGCAAGAAGTGGTCGTGAAAACAATAACCTCCAATTTCTTGAGCTATCCCTCCTTTGTATAAAAGAGCTCAGATTCCCCTCTTTTTCCACAGATAGTCTAAACAACCTTGGGAACTCTACCTTTAATTGTACATTCAACAGCCACTTATCATGCCAAAAGTTAATCCTACACCCATTTCCTATCAGAAGCTTACAATTAGACTTGAAAAAGTCAAATAGCTCAGCATTAGTTGTTGGCACACTCAAAATATCACTCCAAACATTAGATTCTTTACCAGTCCCTTCCATCACTGGGAACCATCTTCCACCAACTACCCCATACTTACTCATGATTACTTTTTTCCACAGAGATTCATCTTCCACCCCATATCTCCACCACCACTTAGTTAACATGAAATCATTAATTTCCCTCACCCTTCTTATGCCTAACCCTCCTTGCTCTTTGCTTAGTGTTATTTGCTTCCAGTTTACCAAATGAATCTTCCTTCGGATTTCTGAACTGCCCCATAAAAATGTTGCCCTCAACTTATCAATTTCCTTAGCTACTCCTTTAGGTAATTTGAAGAGAGAAATGTAGTAACCAAGGAGGCTATCAAGAACAGATTTTATCAAGGTTAGCCGACCAGCAAATGACAGCATCCTTCTCTTCCATAAGGCTAATTTAGCTTTTACCTTCTCCACCACAGGCTGCCAAGTCTTCTTTCTTCTTGGATTAGCACCTAGAGGTAAGCCCAGGTACATAAGAGGCAACTTCTTACTTAAACAATATAGTTTAGATGCAAAGACTTGTGCAATTTCATCACTAATCCCTACTCCGAACACCACACTTTTGTGGAAATTTATCTTAAGGCCTGACATAATCTCAAAGCATCTAAGAATCCTCTTGACATTTACAATCTCCTCCCACTCTGCATCTTCCTTCAGATTTCTGAACTGCCCCATAAAAATGTTGCCCTCAACTTATCAATTTCCTTAGCTACTCCTTTAGGTAATTTGAAGAGAGAAATGTAGTAACCAAGGAGGCTATCAAGAACAGATTTTATCAAGGTTAGCCGACCAGCAAATAACAGCATCCTTCTCTTCCATAAGGTTAATTTAGCTTTTACATTCTCCACCACAGGCTGCCAAGTCTTCTTTCTTCTTGGATTAGCACCTAGAGGTAGGCCCAAGTACATAAGAGGTAGCTTCTTACTTAAACAATATAGTTTAGATGCAAAGACTTGTGCAATTTCATTACTAATCCCTACTCCGAACACCACACTTTTGTGGAAATTTATCTTAAGGCCTGACATAATCTCAAAGCATCTAAGAATCCTCTTGACATTTATAATCTCCTCCCACTCTGCATCGCAAAAGAGAATAGTGTCATCGGCAAACTAGAGATGAGAAAGTTTCACACTTCCTGACCCAATAGTAGCTCCTTTTATTAAGCCTAAGAGTTTAGCCCTTTCCAACAAAACATTGAGGCCCTCAGCTGCAATATTGAACAGAAAGGGAGATAGAGGGTCACCTTGCCTTAGCCCCTTCTGAGGACTGAACTCTTCTGTTGGTGAACCATTAACTAGTATTGAAATTCTTGCCGTGGTGACACAGGTTCTCATCCAACCCAGCCATCTCTCTCCAAACCCGAGATTGACCATCATAGAAAATAAGTAATCCCAGTTGACTGAATCATAAGCTTTTTGAAAGTCAAGTTTAAGAATGAAACCCTTCAGTTTAGACTTCTTCCACCAATCCACTACCTCATTAGCAATCATGACCCCATCAAAAATATTCCTACCCCCCAAGAAGGCAGTCTGCACTTCACCAATCACATCTGGAAGCACCCTTTTCAATCTTTTGGGGAGAACCTTAGACAAGATTTTATACACTACACCCACCAAACTAATTGGTCTATAATCTATCAAACCCGAGGGACTAGTCTTCTTTGTAACAAGGGTAATAAAAGAGGTATTTAACCCAGTAACTAGCTTACTGTTATTGTAAAACTCTTGCATAAACTGAAAAATATCACTTTTCATAACCTTCCAGCATTTCTGGATGCACGTCATGTTGAAACCATTCGGATCCGACGCTTTATTCCCATTACAGTCTTTAACAGCCTCCCAAACTTCTTCCATAGTGAACTCAGGATCAAGAGACCCCACCACCTTAGCACTATTAATCAGTACAAAACTACCAGACAATTTTGGACGAGATAGCCAACCCTCCGAGAATGCCTTAGTAAAGTGCCTCAGCACTTCTTGTTTTACCAATTCTGGATCTTCAACGCGAACCCCATCTACTACCACTGAGTCCACTAAGTTCCTACTTTGCCTTTGGCTAGCCATAATATGAAAAAAACTGGTGTTCCTATCACCATTTTGAGCCCAATTAACTCTAGACTTTTGGAACCAGATCCAGTCCAGTTTCTTTCTATATGACCACACCAAGTTTTTGACCTCCTTCTTTCTTTCAACTTCATGAGGATCTAATGACCACACTTCTGCCAATAGATCCAGCTCATGCAGCTTAGCTTCAACCTTTTTGAGTAGATCCTCCACAGAACCAAACACTTCAGAATTCCACTTTTTCAACTCAGCTTTGAGACTACACAATTTCACCTTAGCTCTGTACCCAGCCCACCCTTGCACCTGCATATCCAACCAGGACTTTTGCACAACTGACATGAAACTAGGATGCAAGGTCCAAGCATTCAAAAGCCTGAACGGTTATAATTTTTTGTTTAATGTATAGTACACATTAAAAAATACTAAATTATTTTAATAATTATTTTATCATTTTATTATATTTATTTCTTAAAAAATAAACAATAAATATGTTTTGAACAATGAACACCAATGAGAGCTCATGCATAATTTTGGTACTTCACTTTTGAACAAAGCAAACAACATGGTGCCATGTTCTTTCGAAGGAAGAAAAAAAGAAGAGTAATATTAGGAATCATAAAAAAAAAATATCATAAAGATAATCATGAAAGATTTTTTACCTTTAAATTACACATACAATAAAATACTACACACTAATCAAAGAATAAAAAATTTCATGACGCATTTCATAATATTTTTTCATTATCCCTAGTATTATTCGAAAAAAGAAAATATGGCATGTTTTTCGTCACTAAATGCCGTCATAATGACATTAATTGATAATTGAGACGTCATTGATATATGCAAAAAATGTTGGCTAAAGTATTTAATGGCCCTTTATAAATATAAGTAAAGGGCGACCATTTCTATGACTTAAATTATAAACATTGTTTTAGCTTTTAATAGTATTTTTAGGACCTATTGCATTGTTTTTCACGCATTACTAATTTTAAAATTTTTTTACAATGCATGGATTTCATCTCGATAATTTGAATAATTAATTTTTAAAATTGTAGATCATTTATTAAAAAAATAATATTAATACGATAATTGGAGTCACATAATTTCAATGTACGCAAATACGTATTTGCCTTTAAAAAAAATATTTTTTTTTTAAAATAGACCATTTATTTCATTTCTATTTTATAAATAAGATGATTAAATTATAAAACTACATTATCATATGAATTTGATAAATTGCACTGAAATCCCCTCAATACCTTTGAAATTAAATTATCAACCCATTTATTCTCTCAAATATCACTACATTCCTTTACTTTGGAAATTTGTCTAACAACTGCCTCGTTTGGGATGCTGGTTTTTTTAGTTAAAATAGTAAAAAAGTCAAACACTGAATTATAATTTATATTATTCTCTTTATTTTTCTGAACGTATTTTTGTAAAAAGTTAAAAAATTAACTAAAATAACCACTTTTCAAACACCCTTTAGTCAAACTGCTAATCATCCATCCATTGACTAATAGAAAAACATAACAAAAATAGATATAATAATGCATAAAATATCAAAAATTCGCCTATCATTTATCTCTCTCCACTCGTTTATAGCTCTAACAGATCTCTTCTTTTCTCTCTCTTATCAAGCAATCCTACTCCATCATCCATCACCACCACAACTCCAAATGTGTGCTTATGAGCGGTCCTACCAACTCCAACACATAATGGCTTCAATGCATAAATAATAACACTCAGATACCAAGATATTTCTTTGTTGTTATTAGGGACTAGTTTTTCTACTGTGGTTCACAATCAGATTGCCAAGGGTTATCTCTGGCCCAATTCGAAGCCACGAGATATGGAAATGTCAGGTTTCATTATTGTTAGGTCCCTAAGTCTTGTCAACTCCACGAACAAACTTATGTAATCGAGTTGTAATTTCTGTGCTGTTTTGTGTTTCTCGCTCGAGCGAAGAAGGACTCGCTCGAGCGAAGGACTGCGTCTGGCTGCAAACCTGAAAGAGGTCATTGTGCGCTCGAGCGAAGCATTGGAGGCTCGAGCGAAGAACTGCATCTGCGTACAAACCTGAAAGAGTTTAATTCTCGCTCGAGCGAAGACTTTATGGCTCGAGCGAAGGTACTTATGAAAGTCACGCGAGATAAGCTTCTCGCTCGAGCGAGAGAAGGTTCGCTCGAGCGAGATTCCGAATCCGGAAATCTATAAGTAGTTGGTTTCTCCAAACTTTAGGATTACTTTTTGAGACAGAAAGGGAGATAGAGGGTCACCTTGCCTTAGCCCCTTCTGAGGAGTGAACTCTTTTGTTGGTGAACCATTAACTAGTATTGAAATTCTTGCCGTGGTGACACAGGTTCTCATCCAACCCAGCTATCTCTCTCCAAACCCAAGATTGACCATCATAGAAAATAAGTAATCCCAGTTGACTGAATCATAAGCTTTTTGAAAGTCAAGTTTAAGAATGACACCCTTCAGTTTAGACTTCTTCCACCAATCCACTACCTCATTAGCAATCATGACTGCATCAAAAATATTCCTACCCTCCAAGAAGGCAGTCTGCACTTCACCAATCACATCTGGAAGCACCCTTTTCAATCTTTTGGAGAGAACCTTAGACAAGATTTTATACACTACACCCACCAAACTAATTGGTCTATAATCTATCAAACCCGAGGGACTAGTCTTCTTTGTAACTAGGGTAATAAAAGAGCTATTTAACCCAGTAACTAGCTTACTGTTATTGTAAAACTCTTGCATAAACTGAAAAATATCACTTTTCATAACCTTCTAGCATTTCTGGATGCACGTCATGTTGAAACCATCCGGACCCGGCGTTTTATTCCCATTACAGTCTTTAACAGCCTCCCAAACTTCTTCCATAGTGAACTCAGGATCAAGAGACTCCGCCACCTTAGCACTATTAATCAATACAAAACTACCAGACAATTTTGGGCGAAATGGCCAACCCTCCGAGAATGCCTTAGTAAAGTGCTTCAGCACTTCTTGTTTTACCAATTCTGGATCTTCAACATGAACCCCATCTACTACCACTGAGTCCACTAAGTTCCTACTTTGCCTTTGGCTAGCCATAATATGAAAAAACCTGGTGTTCCTATCACCATTTTGAGCCCAATTAACTCTAGACTTTTGGAACCAGATCCAGTCCAGTTTCTTTCTATATGACCACACCAAGTTTTTGAAATCCCTCTTTCTTTCAACTTCATGAGGATCTAATGACCCCACTTCTGCCAATAGATCTAGCTCATGCAGCTCTGCTTTAGCCATTTTGAGTAGATCCTCCACAGAACCAAACACTTCAGAATTTCACTTTTTCAACTCAGCTTTGAGACTACACAATTTCACCTTAGCTCTGTACCCAGCCCACCCTTGCACCTGCATATCCAACTAGGACTTTTGCACAACTGACATGAAACTAGGATGCAAGGTCCAAGCATTCAAAAACCTGAACGGTTATAATTTTTTGTTTAATGTATAGTACACATTAAAAAATACTAAATTATTTTAATAATTATATTATCATTTTATTATATTTATTTCTTAAAAAATAAACAATAAATATGTTTTGAACAATGAACACCAATGAGAGCTCATGCATAATTTTGGTACTTCACTTTTGAACAAAACAAACAACATGGTGCCATGTTCTTTCGAAGGAAGAAAAAAAGAAGAGTAATATTAGGAATCATAAAAAAAAATATATCATAAAGATAATCATGAAAGATTTTTCACCTTTAAATTACACATACAATAAAACACTACACACTAATCAAAGAATAAAAAATTTCATGACGCATTTCATAATATTTTTTCATTATCCCTAGTATTATTCGAAAAAAGAAAATATGGCATGTTTTTCGTCACTAAATGCCGTCATAATGACATTAATTGATAATTGAGACGTCATTGATAAATGCAAAAAAATGTTGGCTAAAGTATTTAATGGCCCTTTATAAATATAAGTAAAGGGCGACCATTTCTATGACTTAAATTATAAACATTGTTTTAGCTTTTAATAGTATTTTTAGGACTTATTGCATTGTTTTTCACGCATTACTAATTTTAAAAAATTTCTACAATGCATGGATTTCATCTCGATGATTTGAATAGTTAATTTTTAAGATTGTAGATCATTTATTAAAAAAATAATATTAATACGATAATTGGAGTCACATAATTTCAATGTAGGCAAATACGTATTTGCCTTTAAAAAAAATACATATTTTTAAAAATAGACCATTTATTTCATTTCTATTTTATAAATAAGATGATTAAATTATAAAACTACATTATCATATGAATTTGATAAATTGCACTGAAATCCCCTCAATACCTTTGAAATTAAATTATCAACCCATTTATTCTCTCAAATATCACTACATTCCTTTACTTTGGAAATTTGTCTAACAACTACCTCGTTTGGGATGCTAGTTTTTTAGCTAAAATAGTAAAAAAGTCAAACACTCAATTATAATTTATATTATTCTCTTTATTTTTCTGAACGTATTTTTGTAAAAAGTTAAAAAATTAACTAAAATAATCACTTTTCAAACACCTCTTAGTCAAACTGCTAGTCATCCATCCATTGACTAATAGAAAAACATAACAAAAATAGATATAATAATGCATAAAATATCAAAAATTCCCCTATCATTTATCTCTCTCCACTCGTTTAATAGCTCTAACAGATCTCTTCTTTTCTCTCTCTTATCAAGCAATCCTACTCCATCATCCATCACCACCACAACTCCAAATGTGTGCTTATGAGCGGTCCTACCAACTCCAACACATAATGGTTTCAATGCATAAATAATAACACTCAGATACCAAGATATTTCTTTGTTGTTATTAGGGACTAGTTTTTCTATTGTGGTTCACGATCAGATTGCCAAGGGTTATCTCTGGCCCAATTCGAAGCCACGAGATATGGAAATGTCAGGTTTCATTATGCATGTTGTTCAAGAGATTTTCTGCACAACCAACATCCAAAAACTAGGAGAAGATGGGGGGATATGAACTACAGTCCGATGGATAACTAACCTGTAGCAGATGAGAGTTGGGTTGCAACATCGATGCGGTAGATGGGGGTTAGGTAATGTATCACTTAACTGCATTACATCTCTAAGTTGTTTGACAAAATTCCCTATCCACTTCTCATGCATACAATGGCCACTACTTGCTTAAGAAGCTTATGGGCCACTGCTTCCTCAAACAGTGGAATGTTGCGGTGTTTGGTAAGATTGAATCAAAATTGAAAAGTGTAGAAGATGAGGCTCATGCTCTTGATTTGTTAGCTGAGGATCGACCATTACTTGATACAGAACTGTATAGAAGAAAGGAAGTACGGGGTGATGTGTGGAGGTTACCCAAAATGTTGGAGTGGATTTGGTTACAAAAACCTCGAATGAATTGGGCATCTAAAGGGGATAAAAATACAAGGTTCTTCCATATTATAGCATGTAGCAGAAATAGTAGAAACTCTTTGTGTTCAATTGTTGTTAATAGCTCATTGTTAGAGGAGCCTTTGGCAATTAGGGAGGCCGTTAAGAATCATTTTATGAGGCTTTTTTCGGAAAATTGGAAAGTCCGTCCCAAATTGTCTGGCCCTTTCAAGAACATAGGGGGTGCTCAAGTTGTGGCACAATTGGAGGCAGAGTTTACAGAGGAGGAGATTAATAATGTTATCAAGTGTTGTGATGGTAATAAGGCACCTGGCCCTGATGGGTTTAATATGTCATTCTTCAAAAAGTGT
Organism: Camellia sinensis; assembly: GCF_004153795.1. Lineage (NCBI taxonomy): Eukaryota > Viridiplantae > Streptophyta > Magnoliopsida > Ericales > Theaceae > Camellia > Camellia sinensis. The sequence continues at coordinate 276,829 of NW_021025706.1, forward strand.
TGGAAAATTGTGAGGGTTGATGTGCTACAATTTATGAGTGATTTTCATCAGAATGCTAGGCTTGTTTGTGGGCTAAATAGCTCGTTTATAGCTCTGATTTCCAAAGTTTTAATTCCTTCTTGTTTGAATGATTATAGGCCTATTAGCTTGATTGGCTCCTTGTATAAAATTGTAGCTAAAGTGCTAGCGAATAGAATGAAGCAGGTAATGCCCAAGATTATTGGCGAAGCTCAGTCAGCTTTTTTTGGGGGAAGGAATATATTAGATGGCATATTGATAGCCAATGAAATAGTGGATGGTTGGAAAAGATCCAATAGAAAAGGCTTGGTGCTTAAATTGGATTTTGAAAAGGCTTATGGCTCTATTAATTGGGAGTTTTTATTCGACATGTTAGCAAAGTTTGGATTTGGAAATCGTTGGTTACGATGGATGAAAACTTGTGTTTCCTCTGCTAAGATCTCCATTTTGGTGAATGGGTCACCAACATCTGAGTTTTGTCCACAAAGAGGCCTGAGGCAAGGAGATCCATTGTCACCATTCTTATTCAACATTGTAGCAGAAAGTCTTAATATTTTGCTGAGCAGAGCTAGACAACTGGGTCTAATTCAAGGGGCTGTGGTGGGCTCTAGTGGGTTAAGAATCACGCACTTGCAATTTGCGGATGATACGATTTTGTTCTGTAATGCTGATAAAGAGGAGGTGGGCAACATTAAAAGAATTCTAAGATGCTTTGAGATTGTATCGGGTCTGAGAATTAATTATCACAAGAGTGTCATCTGTGGGATTGGGGTAGATAAGGGTTTGATGCAGGAGTTTGCTTATTCCTTAAATTGTCGCCACCATAAATTGCCTCTAAAATACTTGGGGCTTCCTTTGGGGACTAATCCCAGCAGGAGGAGTACTTGGAAACCCGTTCTTGATAAGTTCAAACAAAAATTGTCCACATGGAAGAGAAGGTTGTTATCTTTTGCTGGGCGCTTAACTCTTATTAAATCGGTTATGTCTAATCTGCCCATCTATTACCTCTCACTGTTTAGAATCCCTGCTGGAGTGGCAAAGGAAATTGAGAGAATGCAATCTGCATTCCTTTGGGGTGGATCCGATCTTAGAAGGAAAATTCATATGGTCCGGTGGGAGGTGGTTTCTAAAAATAAAAAACTAGGTGGGTTAGGGTTGAGGAGGATAAAAAGTTTCAATCAATGTCTCTTGCTGAAATGATGGTGGAGATTTGGTGTAGAGAATAAATCCCTTTGGAAGGAAGTGATTTGCTCCAAGTATGTGTCATTGGATGGAAGATGGACACCACAGTTAATAGGCAGAGAATCCAAGATCTGGTCGGATATTATTCAAGCTGTACTGTCCAATCCAGAGCAGCACCAATTTTTTATCTCTAATTCTCAGATTGTTCTGGGGGATGGGAGGAGAGTTCGATTTTGGAGAGACAAGTGGTTGTGTAATGTATGCCTAATGGAGGAATTCCCAAGGCTCTTTTCCTTATCTAATGATAAAAATGGTGTGGTAAGGGTGTTCTTTGAAAAAAGGGAAGAGAATGGTGGCTGGAACATGGACTTCAGAAGACCTCTGTTGGTATGGGAGGAGGAAGAAGCTAACAGACTTTTTCATTTGTTGAATTCTGCACCAACTCTGTGCAATTCCAGATCTGATGAGCTCATATGGGGTGCAGACCCATCTAATCTTTTTTCCGTTTCTTCAGTATATCTTTGGAGTGAATCACATCTGGGACCTATGCTACCAGTGGCTGCTTCAATTTGGAATAATTTCGCTCCCCCAAAAGTTCAATGTTTTGGGTGGATGGCTTGGCTGGGTAAGATTAAAACATGGAGCTTTCTCCATAGAATTGGAATTCTAACAGGGAATGTAAATCTTGATTGTGTCTTTTGCCATAATGAGATTGAAACTGTGGAACATATTCTATTGTACTGTCCTTTCGTTTGGTTGCTTTGGTCCAACATCGTTCGATGGTGGGGTATGCAGTGGGTGCTGCCAGGTTCAGTGAATGGTCTGTTGAATTGGTGGGATGGTTGTAGAATGAAGAAGCTGGAAAAGAAAATTTGGAAGGTTCTTCCTCTGGCTATCCTCTTGTCTACATTGAAGCATCGAAATGATTGCATCTTTAATGGCTCTCAACCAAACTTGGAAGACCTGTGTGAAATAGTGAAGGTTCGTGTAGCTATGTGGCTCAAAGCCTCACCAACTCAGGTGGAGTTTTCTATTAATGACCTGGTTTTTAACCTGCCACAGGTGAAGTTCTGCATTAGAAATGGAGGTTGAGTGAAAAAGTGTTTGTTTGGTTGGTTGGTTGTTGGTATGATTGGTGGTCATGGTAGTTTAGAGCTGGCCAGGTCTCATGTCTGTTCTGCTGGTATGATTGTGCATACATTGTATTTCTGCTTCTGGTTATAGGCTGCAGAGCTATTTCTAAATAAAAAGTGTGTATCATGCTGCTGTTGTAATAAGCCTGATGCTTGTAGAATGCTGTGGAGCTGTTTGGCATCCAGGTGGCTGGCTGTGTGCCTCTGTTTAACAGTCTTGTTTAGGAAGAGGATTTGATCTATTCTGCACCAGTCTTGCATTGCTGTGAGGTTATGTTCATCCTTTGCTGGGTAGCTGATGTGGCTTGCTGATGGAAGCAAGGTAGAAGACTTCATCCTCATCTGTGCAGTTGTGTGTTGAGTTTGCTGGTTGTTAGTATGTTCTGTTAGTATATACCAGAGGATGTTTGTTAGTTTGCTGGTTGTTAGTATGATATGCTGGTTTCTACCAGATGATGTCTAGTAGCATAGTAGCATTGGTTTGGTGTTTTGATCTGTTTCTCTCGTTGGTTCCTCACCAACTTGGGGGTGCTAGCAAATGATAGGATGGGCTTTTTGGTGTCAACCTAGTTGGGATCATTTAACTCATTGTGATGCTCCTGCACTCCTCTTTTCTTTATTGGTGTAACTTAATTTGTACCTTGTACTTGTTTTCATTAATAAAGTTTCTTTTTTTGCTGATAAAAAAAAAAGAAGAAGCTTATGGTCTTCTTGTGCTTCTTGTGGCCTCTCTTAGGACTTATTGGTCAGTGTGGTAAGTTATGGTACAGCAATATTACATATGTGGGAGATGTTCAGAAGATAAACTATTGCCCAATTCAGTTAATTGTGATTTGAAGATAGAATAATTACGAAAGCAAATTTAAAATAATAATAAAAAAAAAATAAAAATAAATTGAAAAAGGAAGGATGAAAGACAAATCAATTCTATGACCATTGTGATAGTGGACTTCCGAACAATAATAATTATGCAAAATAAGATGTACAATTGAAATGCTCATCAACAAATTATATACAAATCGCATCAACTCTTACAGTCATAAATCATAAGGAAAAACACACTATCATGTATTGAGATTGAAAATTTAGAAAAAAGAAAAGGCTTTTGATTAGAAGTGGATATGTGTGTAGAGAAAGGACATAAGAACTGATGGGAAAATGATTTGGAAATAGAGGAATGAGAAATTGACTCCAAAGTTATGGTTTTAATTCGAAATTTATTTAATTTAAAATTATTTTTTAAATAAATTTGTTATTTAAAGAATTTAAGCAATGGATACATCTTAATGTGTGAAGTGATTAATCATCTATAATATGATGTCAAAACATAGAAGAACTTGCTGCTCAGCAACTGAAAAAATAACTTATGTAGTAAATCTAAATTTCAGAGGTTCTTTGAGAGTATTGTTGTGCAAATTTTTCATCCTGTAAGTTGTGATTATATAAAATAATGTAAGAAAGATGTTTTACAATCAAAATATAATCCATATAGAATTTATAGTTACATTTCATGTAAAACTCAAAATGGGTTTGCAAAAGAAATATTTCTTAAATAGAATCCATATAAAATTGGTATTGAGTTTATGGATTATCTGAATTTACAATGGGTAAAGTTATTTTGGGAAATATTCTTTCACAAACCCAAAATAAATAGAGTTCATATAAAATACATAAAGTTAGTATAATTTAAATTGACTTTAAATTTGTGTACAACTCTATATATAAATGGAACATGCATGCCGATGTGGCTTCTTTTTTTTTATTTATAAAAAAGCAACCCCTAAAATGTGTTACTAAAAAAAGGGGAAAACACTACACACACACACACATATATATATATATATACATAACGTATAGTATAGCTAAATATGGAATAATAAGAAATCAAAATCATAAATTATAGGATCCACCATAAAAGTGTTATTTTTTTAATTGAATTTCAAAATAGATTAGTATATTCTCTTTTTGAAAGACATAAATCATGTAATAATTACTTAATATATATTTTTTAAAATTAAGAAATAAGAAATTAGACATGGATTTTTGTTACAAGTAGATATGAATATAGATAATTTTGTATGTAACACAAGATTTTTGCAATTTATAAGATTTTTTTTTTTTGTTTGTTGTGAAAATAAGATATTTTGAAAATTTATTCTATAGAAAAATTATGTATGAAAAGATAGAAATATATGGGCATCACAAGTCAATATTTTAGTGTTTGAAATTTGACATCTTTATTTTTTTATTCTGGTGAATCGCTTTCTATATTTAATAGAAAAACAAAGCATTAGTATATTTTTCTTTTAAAAATCATGAATTATGGAATAATTAGAATTTTATTTTATGTGGTTAAAACAAAGATAACTAATGAAGATTTTCTTAATTGTTTAAAATTAAGAAAATTAAGAAAATTAGTATGATATATTGAAACTTTCAAAATGCTCCTTACTAAAATCTCCATTTTCCTTAATGTATATATATACATATAGATGTGATTTTCCATTAGGGTTTGACTTCTCTCAAGTTGTTATTTCAACTTAAGAGAGCATTTGGGCTTAGTAGATCCATTTTGAAACCGATTTCGGTGATCCAAACTGTTAATTTTTTAAGATTTGTTAAGTATAATATTTATGCAAAAAATAAAGATGATTAAATATCGATAGTTATATGCTTGAATCATATTTTCTTTTAAAAAATGGACGGCAACTGTAATTTTAAAAATAACCATCTATTTTTTATAATACAGATTTGATTCAAATATATAAGTACCGATATCCGATCATATTGATTTTTTGCATGAACATTATACTCAACGAGTCCTAAAAAGTAAACATTTTGAATCACCGAAATCGATCCCAAAATGAACCTACCAAAATCTAAACACTCTCAAATGGAAATAACCAACATGAGAAAAGCTTAATCTTTTCGTTGAAACCCCCTTTAAAATATACCCCTCTTATCCCAAATTTTTATTTTTGTTAAAATTGATAAATATAAAAATAAAAAAGTAAAAAAATTTGAATACTTTATTTTTAATCTGATGAAAAATTTGATAAATTATCAATTTTATGAAAACAAATACTTGTCCCTTTGATTTGATAAACTTTTGACAAAAAGATTGGAGATAGGGGAAGCCATGGGCCTGATGGCCGCATAACCCGTTCAATCTAGCTTGATATTTTTAGGCTTGGAAAAAAAATTTGGCCCATAGGATTAGGCTTTGCTGAAATTTTGTGCCCATTTAATTTTTAAATTAGACTTGAAATAAAGAGTTTTAGTTCAACTAGGTCTGATCCAGCCATTTATAAAAATATTGATTTTATATTTTATATTATAATTTTTATAAAAATTGGTTTAAATTCAAATAATCATTAAAAAGGGTCTAGTAGTCCATAAAAAAGAAAATAATAGCTTATATCTATTACGTTAAATGGGCGGACTGGATAACTCGATTAGGCCGGATGTTAGACTAAGCTAGACTTGGATTGATACATATATATATATATAGTACAAGTTCGGCCCAAATCTGGCCATGTTAAATGTTTGTCCACCTCTAATTTTTGAGTATTTTTTTTATTAAATTTAAATTTAATAAAAAATTAAAAATAAAAAGAGATGCTCTTGTGGTATATATTAAGGGTTAGGGTTTAAGATTTACATAGGGTTTTTAGGGTTTATATGGACACCTCTCTCTATCTCTCTCCGTCTACCTCAATGCCGAACAGATTCAATTCATATATTCCCATCCCTACGTATTCTCTTCTGATCTTCCTTGCAAAGAAAACATGATCAATATAACAACATCAAGTAGCACAAGAACGAAGTCGATTATCGGTTGTTCTTCCTCGCCAACGGCATTAGAAGCAGTTGTGAGCAATAAAGATCTTCTCGCACAGATTCTCTTACCCGTTCCTCCCAAATCCCTACTCAGATCACTACAAGAAAAAACACCTTTAGTGACCACCTATTTTTAGTTGACAGCAGATTTGAATGTCAATACAAGTTATGTTATTTGTAATGTGACCACGCAGACATGCAAGCTACTTCCTCAAATTTGTCAACATTTATCTAGATCATATGCTTACTTAGCTTTTGATCCTTCAAAATCACCGCACTACAAAGTTTTGCTTGTATTTGAAAGGATTGATAAATTTAATATCTACTCTTCAGAGAGTTCGTTCGTCCTGGAAACAGATTGATTTGACTACTGGACCAAGTTTATTGGGGGGAGGGAGTTTTTTGGAATGGAGCAATCCATTGGTTAGGAGGAGAAGGAGAAGTTCACACTAGATTTGACTTTGATGCAGAGAAGCTCACAGTAATGCCAATTAGACCTAAAATTCTCTCTGAAGACAAGACTGGGTATTTTGGAGAATGTAGTGGCCGTTTACTTCTTATTCAGATGCCTTCGTGTCATTATATGGAATTCAAAATCCTCGATATGAACAGGGACTACAGCAGTTGGAATGTGAATTGCAATGTCAATCTTGCACCCTTAATTGATGCATTTTCTGGGATAGTTCAGAGCACCGATTCAGGTCATAGTTTTGATGTTGCAAGTGTTGAGAAAGGAGAAAACGAACACCATTTTGCACTAGTGTTATTCTTTCGAGAGACTATTGCAAATTTATTTCTTATAATGTGAAGTTGAAGACAGTGAAGGTGCTTATTGATTTTCTCCCAGGTAACTTCGATAATGTTATTTGTCATTATGGGCTTCATAATCCTTTCCGATTCATTGAAAGTATGTCCCCTGTTTGATCTCAAGTATTTGTTAGGGGTTAGTCTCTGATGCTACTATATATCTTTCTATAGATATAGCATTAATAGAAAGATAGTCAGTACATTTTCAGCATTTTTTAATTTTGTGTGACCTTGACAATTATTTATTTGTTTGTTTTTCACTAACCTATTGTTGGGGTAATGTATTCCATGGATGGAGACCTCGATTTAGACAATGTATTCAACGTTTAGTCCTCTTTTTGGTGGTTGAGAAAAAAGTGAAAAACATGTAACAAAATAGATGTAAAAATTTTACCTCCATTCAAATATATATTAACAATTTGCAATGGGCCACTCTATGGTACTCTAGGGAAGAGTTGATTAAAGAAGCTCCGACTAGTTTATAATGCTACTCTCCAAATGTGACTAAACCATGGAAATAGTAATATTGTGTTTAAATCATGAATTTAGGTAGATATTTAAAAAGAAAAAATAAATGAGTATGTGATATGTAACTATATGTTATTTACATTTCATCCATTTTTTCTTTTCTCTTACTAAATTTTGATACAAAACAATAATAATCTAAACACAGGTTTAGGGTCAGTAGGTGAAATTTAAGGACATAATAAAAACTTATGTCAAACTTCAACAAAAGATCTAAAACTATCATCAATGTCAGATGTGGAGTACCTTAATGTTGTGTTTGGTTAGATGATTTGAAGAAGGATTTAAAAAGAAAAATAGAAAAGGTAGGTGAAATTTAAATAAAACATATTTATTTTTCACCTAGTTTTACAAACATTTTCCCTTTCCATTTCTAAATTTCCCCTCAAATCCCTCGACCAAACATAGGAAGAAGACTCCCATGTTCTGTTTACCTCTCTATAATAGCAAATTCAGCCTGCAATGGTGATAGAGACTTTCATTATTATCGCTTTACATGTGAACCCTGTTTTGACCATTGTAATACGTTAATCGAAATAAAAAATATTTTTACCTCTCTGTAATAGCAAATTTAGCCTGCAAATATTTTTTTCTATCAATTTTATTTAATGGAAATAAAAAATAAATTAAAAAATTATTGTTTAAATTGACAAAATTAAAAATTTATGATTTATTTTGTTACAAGGGTCAAACTCTAAGAGCATGTTTGGTACGATGGAATAAAATGAAGTGAGAATGGAATGAGAGTGAAAATGAAATACAATTGAATGCAATGGAATATCCATTTCCATTCCATTGTTTGGTTGCCAACATGGAATGACATAGGAAAAGATGATAATTATCATTCTCATATTTGGTAATGCCTATTAAACTCATAGAATGGAATAAATTTTTATTATTTTTTTTAACTAGTAACAAATAAATTAAAAATTTATATAGATCATCATAATATTGATAGTTGTGGAAGTGATGGTGTTAGTCGTAGTCATAGTGGTAGTGGCGATGGTGATTGCGGCGGCAACATCGATAGTGGTGATATCAATGATAGTAGGATGGTGGTAGTAGGTTTTTGTGGGTGGTGTTATGGTTGCGATGGCGGTGGTGACAGTAATGGTGACGGCGGCCAATGATAGTAGGGTAATGGTTCTCATGATGGTAATGGTGGTGGTGTGATATTTATGAAGGTGATATATATATTGTAGTGGTAAGGTAGTGGTTGTGGCAGCAGAGGCAGTAGTGGTAGTAGGGTAGTGATTCTAACGATAGTGATAGTGATGGTTTTATGGTTGTGGATGTGGTGGTAGTGATTGTGGCAATGGTAGTAGTAGTAGTGGCGACATCGGTAGTATGGTGGTGTGGCGGTTATATCGACGACCATGGTGGCGGTAATGGTAGCAATTAAAATAGTCAAAAAGTTAAATGACCAATTAAAATAGCCAACTTCTCAAATACTAAGATAATTTAAACAGTCTAACATTTTTCTTTAAATTATAATTACAAGATACTATGACATTAGTTATTTCATGATTTTCGTAATTTACTTTGAACAAAACAAACATCTATGTCAGTTCAAAGGAAGAAAAAAAAAACAAGGATGGCATGATTTTGGAAAACATCGCTAAATGTCATATAATGACATTAGCCGATAATTGAGACGTCATTAATAGCCGATAATTGAGATGTCATTAATATATGTAGAAATTTACGATATCTTAAAAATGTCGACTAAATTATTTAATGGCACTTTATAAACACAAGTAAACAATGACCGTAAACGTTGTTTTAGCTTTTGATGGCGTTTTTAGGACCTATTGCGATGTTTCTCACGTATCACTAATTTCAAAATTTTCAACAATGCATTGGGTATATCTTGATAATTTGAATTATTATTTTTTACCATTATAGATTAGGGGGATGCACCAATAAATTCTAAATTAATAACTTATACACTGTTTAGTCCTAAAAGTTTTCTTATAGACTGAAAGGTCCCATTACAATGTTTCAAACATCAGATTAATGTTTCGAATATTAGATTTCTAACATCAGATTAATGTTTCGAACATTAGATTTCGAACATCAGATTAATGTTTCGAACATTAGAATTCGAACATCAGATTAATGTTTCGAACATTAGAATTCGAACATCAGATTAATGTTTCGAACATTAGAATTCGAACATCAGATTAATGTTTCGAACATTAGATTTCGAACATCAGATTAATGTTTCAAACATTAGATTAATGTTTAAATGGGACTAAATGGAGCATAAAAAAACTTTTAGGACTAAATGGTTCAACTTTTCAGAAACTTTAATATTTATGGGGGGAAGCAATTGGGAATCCATACAACTTCTTGTGCTTAATTTATTATCATGGAAGGCCAACTCTTCCATTCTATTAGACCCATTTTGCATGTGTGCCTGATTTTTTGTTTTATTTAATCAATTTTGTTTTTTTTTTTAATTAATTGTGATTTAACATTGATATTTGTGGGCATTTTTTATCGATGGGTTTGTTTGGATTGAATGCTTTTAACAAAAATTTTAATTAGCTAAAGCCTAAAATATTATTCTTTTTTGTGAAACCAATACCTAGTTAAAAAAAAACAACTAAAATAACCACTTTCATTTGTATTTTTATAAAAAGTTAAAAAAAAACCAACTAAAATAACCACTTCTCAAACACTCTTTAGTCAAACGGTTAGTCATCCATCCACTGACTAATAGAAAAGCATATCAAAAATATATATATGTATATATATTAATAATGCATAAATTATCAAATTTTTTCCTATCATTTATCTCTCCATTCTTTTAATAGTTCTAACATATCTCTCTTTTTTTTTTATTTTTTTATTTTTTATTTTGTTTGTTTTTGTTCTCTTATCAAGCAATCCTACTCCATCATCCAACATCACTACCACAACTCCAAATGTGTGCTTATGGGCAATCCTACCAACTCCAACACATAATGGCTTCAGTCCATAAATAACTAGTAAAAAATAACTAAAATAGAGTAATTATAATTTTTATCTTTTTGTGGTAGTGGAAATATTTTTTTAGCAATTATTTTTGTCGGCACAATGCAACAACTGAGACAAACGAATCCATCTTGAGCCAAACCCAAAGCTAGATAACATTTGTAACAAACAATTCCAGTTAACCGTATCATACGCTTTCTGGAAGTCCAGTTTAAGAATGAGACCCTTCTTCTTTGATTTTTTCCACCAATCCACCACCTCATTTGCTATAAGCACTCCATCCAAAATATTCCTTCCGCCCACAAAAGCAAACTGAACCTTGTCGATCACACTCGGCAGAACTTGCTTGAGTCTATTGGCTAACACTATAGCCAACACTTTGTAAGGAGAATTAATCAAGCTAATGGGTCGATAATCAGTAAGAGAATTAGGGTTTTCCTTCTTTGGGATGAGAGTAACAAAGGAGCAATTTGCCCCATTACCCAATTTACTATTGCTGTAAAACTCCTTCATGAATTTCATGATGTCCTCTTGCAAAAATTTCTAGCTTTTTTGAAAAAAGAGCATATTGAACCCGTCCGGGCCCGGGGCTTTGTTGCCATCACATTCTTTAATGGGAGTCCATACTTCTTCTACCGAGAACTCTCTCTCCAAAATGCCAGCTACCTGATTAGCTTCTATCTTCTTGAATTCTCCACCAATTCTTGGCCTATATCTCCAATGTTCGGTAAATAAATTCTGGAAATGATGGCACACTGGTTGTTTAAGCATACTTGGTTCTTCAACCTCAACCCCGTTAACCTCCAAAGAAGCAATCAAGTTTCTATTATGCCTCTTCGTGGCCATAATATGAAAATTTCTAGTATTTCGGTCACCTTTAAAGGCCCAATCCATCCTAGATTTTTGAACCCACAACCACTTCTTTCTTTATGGTGTTAGTTTGTTAATCTTTCTGGTCTTTCTTTATGTGTGTTAGTTTGTTAGTTTTGGTTTTCTTATGTGGATGAGGTTGGCTTCGGTGTTTGTGGTTGGTTACTCACCAACTCATGATGGTGTGCCAGCATATGATTGGGCGGGCTTATCGATGCCAACCTAGTTGGGATTGATTTGGTTCGTTATGATGCTTTTTGCACTCATCCTTCTCCTTTCTTTTATTGATGTAATTGTCTTCTTCTTCATCAATAAAGTTTCTTTTCTTTGCTGATAAAAAAAACATGGGTGTGGACATAGAAAAAAGTGAATGTGGAGAGGAAATCGACATTCTAACACTGTAACAATGCTATAATTTAGCAATAGCATGCCCATATAGCAATTGTGCATTCGAGATGGTCTTAAGCATACATGAGACTTTAATATATATAGCTTAGAAGCGTTGGGAATCCATACAACTTCCTGTGCTTAATTTATTGTCATGGAAGGCCAACTCTTCCATTCTATTAGACCCATTTTGCATGTGTGCCTGATTTTTTGTTTTATTTAATCAATTGTGTTTTTTATTTTTTTAATTTTTTTATTAATTGTGATTTAACATTGATATTTGTGGGCATTTTTTATCGATGGGTTTGTTTGGATTGAATGCTTTTAACAAAAATTTTAATTAGCTAAAGCCTAAAATATTATTCTTTTTTGTGAAACCAATACCTTTAACAAGTTCAGCTCCTTGCAATTCACTGTATTACTTTAAAGTATGAAACTACTTCCTTTTGGATGTTATAATTAATAATTCCAAGAATACACACCACATATCATTCAGTTCAAATAAAAAATGTAATTGTATCGCCTGAGGATTAAATTCAACAACATTAGGTTCACATTTCACCGTAAGTATACAGAACTACTTTACCTAATAACACAGTACCTCCAAGAAAAGATCACCAAACATATTTTATCACCACTACCACACCACTACTACAACAACCCAACTACCATCACTGCTTTCGTTTCCACCACCTCCACTGCCATCACCATCACCATTTCCATTGCCGCTACCTCCACCACCAGTACCACCCCAACACCTCCACCCCACTGCCACCACTAACACATCTATTAGCGTATTAGTTTAAAGAACAAAACCAAACATGGAAAAACATTTTTTACATTTTTCAAAAAATGTATTCTATAGAAAATGTTTTTTCATTAGAAAATATTTTTCGCTCTTAACGGAACTCTTAAAGTTTGTCAAGCTATATACTCTACTATTGCCTAAACTAACAGCACAAAGAAGAAAGGCAAATGAAAATTTTCCAAATTGTCCTATATTTGCAAACCCCCGAAGCACCATTGTAGATTAACTGGCTACCATTTTGGGATTCTGCAACAACACTATGGCCTTTTCAATTTCTTTTTTTAAAAAATATTTTTGTCCCCAGCATTAGAAACCATTCCACCCAACTGGACAAGCATTCTCAGAGATCAAAACCATGAAGCAAATGAGTGAAACTTCAATGAAAGGTATACTAGAGTTCGGTTGTCAAAACATGGCACACATAAAGTGCAACATAAGGGAGAATTACAGAATGCTCAGTAGAGCAGGCAAGGAAAATGATGAAGAAATGCAGATAGCAAAAGATACTACAACAATATCTAGAACAAGCACTGATGACTACCAAATTTGAGATGGCAAAATATTCAACATTTTTAACACTAGGAAGCTGATTCTCACTGAAAGATTATATGACAGGTTTTACAAAAAATAGTGACAGTTCCAACATGCAGAACAACATGCTAGCTCAAACATGGGATAGGCTTTCAATGAAGTTATAGCTATTATAATAACAAAATAATTACAACTAGTAGCATAATGGAGAGAGGAGGGTGGATAGCGGTGACCCGGAAAAGAAGGCCAAGATATCAGCAGATTCACTATAGGGGTGTAGACTTCATCACGATTTTTGTCGACAATCTGCCAGAATCTATGGTGTCACGAAGTCTTTTTAATCTGTTTAGTAGCTATGGTGTGGTAAAGGACGTATTCATCCCAAATAAAAGGAGGAAAGCTACTGGTTCAAGATTTGGTTTTGTTCGGTATGACTGCTCTACAGCAGCAAGGGTAGCAGTCCAGAAAGCGGATGGAATATGGTGCGATGATAAGAGTTTGAAAGTGAGATTGGAAGAGTTTGGAAGCAATGCTCATTATCCAAAGAAGGATGAGGCTAGAAAAGGGAAGAGTGCACAGACGGGGCAATGGAAGCACGGTAAAATTACATCAGGGTACAATGGTCAGAGATCTTTTGCTGATGTAGTCCAAGGTATACGAAAGGAGAATACCGTGAAAACCATAAATGTACAGGAAGTTGGAAATGGATGGCTTTATGAAAGTTTAGTAATTAAGCTCAAATCCTTCTTCTCCTTTAATGCTTTCAAAGAAGAGTGCAGTAAACGAGGTCTAAAGGAGGTATGCATAAAGGATGGTGGTGGTAGGATAGCTCTTCTATCTTTTCAGTCAGTGGAACATCTGAAGGAGTGGAAGGGTAGATTAGAGGATTGGATTTATGAGTGGTGTGATTCAATGGACGAATGGGAGAGGGGGCAAGGTTATTCAACAAGAAAGGTGTGTGTGGCTGGTTTGTCATGGCATTCCTTTTAATCTCTGGAATGTTGGCACCTTCAAGGCGGCGGGTAACATCTGGGGAGAAGTTGTTCAATAGGATGAAGCCATGAGTTTTCCGAAGTCTTTTGTGTGTGGTAAAATGAGGATTATTACTAGTAATTGTGAGTTTATTAATCAAGTGATCCTTTTAAATTGCAACGGGCAGCAGCACCCAGTAAGGGTGATTGAAGAGTCATTTTTATCGGAAAGTCTAAGACCTGGGGAGTGCAGGTATCAGAGTTCTGAGGGTTTACTCTCAAGCTCCGGCAGTCAGAGTGCCATGAATTCCAGCGTCAAAGATGGAAGGGTGGTGGTAGGCATAGAAGGTGGTAGTAGGCCTGATGAGGTAGCTTCTAATGATGTGGTAAGTGTAGTGCAAGACACAATTGAGGGGACTGCACACGTTATGGAAGAAAGGGTCAGGAGGGTGGTTGAACCCATGGTAAAGATGTCAGGAGCTGGCTTAGAAAATTAAAAAAATGTGGGCAGTAGTCATGATGATGTTTTGAAGAGTGTAGGCGAAGTTTCAAAAGAGGTGGCTGTGTAGCCCCAATTTTTAGTTGGCAGCAATCATATGGATGGGTGTTTGAAGAGCCTAAGTGGGCCTGAACTTATGAGGCCCAAGTTTAGTTTGGAAGTAGTGATTCCTAGAGCCTAAGGTAGAGATTGCCTTATTAGGCTAATTGGGCTTACTTTATCTAATTTGAGTGACTGTGTGGCCAGTTCACAGCTCCTTGCCGAGAGAGCCTAAGTATGTATGCAGACTGGTGAGGGCAGTTCAGGTCAGGTTAGGGGGGAAATTGCTCCTATCTGTAAAGGCCAGGTTGCTGCAAGGAGGAGTGGTGCAACAAAAAGGGGTGGTAAGGCTCTTCAGAAAGGTAGAATTCTACCTCAAAGCTTCAATAGGGGTGCCATTTTCAGAACAACTGTTGCTGTAATTTCTAGCTCACACTCGGCTTTCAGTGAATCAAGCAGAAGAAAGGGCAAGCTAATGAAGGAGGCTAAAGCAACAATACAACTTGGAAAAAAGTTAGGCATTGATTTTGGTGGAAAGGAGGATAACGTGGCAAAACAGATTGTACAGTTGGAAACCCGAGATTTGGAGAGGATTACAGATAGGCTTCGGGCAGATGAAGTCTGATTACCTAATGGAGGAGTTTAGGTGTTTTGAAGTCTGCCTTATGAAGATAATGTCTTGGAATGTGCGTGGTCTAAGTAGGCCAGAGAAAAGGAGTAAAATTAGGAACATGTTAAAAGAAAGAGGGGTGGATGTGGTGTTAATTCAAGAAACCAGGAGAAGAACTTTGGAGGTAACTCTCATTAAATCTATTTGGCCTTTTGATAAA
Source organism: Camellia sinensis (assembly GCF_004153795.1). Classification (NCBI taxonomy): domain Eukaryota; kingdom Viridiplantae; phylum Streptophyta; class Magnoliopsida; order Ericales; family Theaceae; genus Camellia; species Camellia sinensis. The sequence goes on from NW_021025706.1 coordinate 292,248, forward strand.
ATGGATTATATGGGAGTAGATGTTGATGGCAGGGCTGGAGGTCTACTGTGCATCTGGCATCCTGCTAGATTCAAGGTTGTTGATTGTTGTGGCTCCAGAAATTTTATTATTTTATTAGGTATCAGTGGTCAGCCCTTTGAATGCTCTGTGGTGAATGTCTATGCTCCCAACGATGTTGGCAAAAGAAGACAATTGTGGGAATCTTTAAAGAATCTGAAAATCTCATACCCGAATCCTTGGTGTATGGGTGGAGATTTTAATGAGATTAGATTCCTCGGTGAAAGGAAGGGGTGCTCCCGGAGGGATAGAGGTATGAATAATTTTAATGAGCTGATTGATCAGTTGAACCTTGTTGATTTGCCAATGAAGGGAAGAAGATTCACGTGGTGTAATGCACAAGATGGGAAGAGATGGAGTCGGATAGATAGGTTCCTTCTGGAGAGTAGGTGGCTTGAGCAGTTCTCCTTCAAGCAGTGGGGACTGCCTAGAACAATTTCTGATAACTGTCTTGTCATAATAAAGGAGGATGAGAGAAATTGGGGCCCAAAACCTTTCAAATTTATTAATGCTTGGTTACTTCATCCTAATTTCATATCAGTAGTGAAGAGCTCATGGGAGGTACAAGTTCAACCGGGTTGGGCGGGGTTTAGATTGATGAGAAAGCTTGCCTCACTCAAAGTCAGTCTTCGAAGATGGAATGTAGAGGTGTTTGGTCATGTGGAAACAGAACTTAAGAATGCGGAAGAGAGGGGCAAGGTTATTCAACAAGAAAGGTGTGTGTGGCTGGTTTGTCATGGCATTCCTTTTAATCTCTGGAATGTTGGCACCTTCAAGGCGGTGGGTAACATCTGGGGAGAAGTTGTTCAACTGGATGAAGCCACGAGTTCTTTGGAGTCATTAGCGAGCGGCAAAGTGAGGATCATAACTCGTAGGAGTGAGTTCATTAATCAAGTGATCATGCTAAATTGCAACGGGCAGCAACACCCAGTAAGAGTGATTGAAGAGTCATTTTTTCCGGATAGTCTAAGATCGGGGGAATGCAGGTATCAGCCTCCTGGGGGTTTACCTTCCAGTTCCGGCAGTCAGAGTGCCATGAATTCCGGTGATAAAGAGGATAGGGTGAAGGTAGGCATGGAAGGTGGTAGTAGGTCTGATGAGGCAGCTCCTAATGAGGTGGTAAGTATAGTGCATGACACAGTTGAGGGGACTGCGCACTGTATGGAAGAAAGGGATAGGAGGGTGTTTCGACCCAGGGTAGGGGTGTCAGGAGCTGGCATGGAAAATTCAAAAAAAGGGGACGGAAGTCATGATGATGCTCTGAAGTGTGTAGGCGAAGTTTCAAAAGAGGTGATAGGGCAGCCTCAATTTCTAGTCGGAAGCAATCACACGGATGGGTTTTTGATGAGCATTAGTGGGCCTGAAATTATAAGGCCCAATTTTAATTTGGAAGTAGTGATTCCCAGAGCCCATGTCGAAGCTGGCCTTGCTAGGCCAGGATTTATATCATGATAGCATTGGAGCTTTCGCCATCTATAAGTAGTGTTTTTTTATTTTTTTGGGGTCTGCATTGATATTCTGTTAGACATTAGTAGTTGGTGCATTTCACTTTTTAGATTTGGTGCATTAAAAGTAGACTTTCGTGGTGAATAAGCAGATTCAAAGGTATGCTTAAGCAGAAGCTTTCATTAGAGGCATAATACACCCCCCATCTGTTCTATTTGGTAGAACACTCCCATGTGTTTCAAGGATTGTTGGTGAAAAGAATTGCCTGTGTTCATACTGTTTCACTTATTTCCCGATTAACTTATATTTGGGTGGTTGTATTTTTTTTTTTTTATTAATTGTGATTTAACATTGATATTTGTGGGCATTTTTTATCGATGGGTTTGTTTGGATTGAATGCTTTTAACAAAAATTTTAATTAGCTAAAGCCTAAAATATTATTCTTTTTTGTGAAACCAATACCTTTAACAAGTTCTGCTCCTTGCAATTCACTGTATTACTTTAGAGTACGAAACTACTTCCTTTTTGATGTTATAATTAATAATTCCAAGAATACACACCACATATCATTCAGTTCAAATAAAAAATGTAATTGTATTGCCTGAGGATTAAATTCAACAACATTAGGTTCACATTTCACCGTAAGTATACAGAACTACTTTACCTAATAACACAGTACCTCCAAGAAAAGATCACCAAAACATATTTTATCACCACTACCACACCACTACTACAACCCAACTACGTTTCCACCACCTCCACTACCATCACCATCACCATTTCCATTGCCGCTACCTCCACCACCACTACCACCCCAACACCTCCACCCTGCCGCCACCACTAACACATCTATTAGCATATTAGTTTAAAGAACAAAACCAAACATGGAAAAACGTTTTTTACATTTTTCAAAAAATGTATTCTATAGAAAATGTTTTTTCATTATAAAATATTTTTAGCTCTTAACGGAACTCTTAAAGTTTGTCAAGCTATATACTCTACTATTGCCTAAACTAACAGCACAAAGAAGAGAGGCAAATGAAAATTTTCCAAACTGTCCTATATTTGCAAACCCCCGAAGCACCATTGTAGATTATCAAACTGGCTACCATTTTGGGATTCTGCAACAACACTATGGCCTTTTCAGTTTCTTTTTTTAAAAAATATTTTTGTCCCTAGCATTAGAAACCATTCCACCCAACTGGACAAGCATTCTCAGAGATCAAAACCATGAAGCAAATGAGTGAAACTTCAATGAAAGGTATACTAGAGTTCGGTTGTCAAAACATGGCCCACATAAAGTGCAACATAAGGGAGAATTACAGAATGCTCAATAGAGCAGGCAAGGAAAATGATGAAGAAATGCAGATAGCAAAAGATACCACAACAATATCTAGAACAAGCACTGATGACTACCAAATTTGAGATGGCAAAATATTCAACATTTTTAACACTAGGAAGCTGATTCTCATTGAAAGATTATATGACAGGTTTTACAAAAAGTAGCGACTGCTCCAACATACAGAACAACATGCTAGCTCAAACAAGGGATAGACTTTCAATGAAGTTATAGCTATTATAATAACAAACTAATTATAACTAGTAGCATAATGGAGAGAGGAGGGTGGACACCGGTGACCCAGAAAAGAAGGCCAAGATATCAGCAGATTCACTACAGGGGTGTAGGCTTCATCACGATTTTTGTCGACAATCTGCCGGAATCTATGGCGTCACGAAGTCTTTTTAATCTGTTTAGTAGCTATGGTGTGGTAAAGGACGTATTCATCCCAAATAAAAGGAGGAAAGCTACTGGTTCAAGATTTGGTTTTGTTCGGTATGACTGCTCTACAGCAGCAAGGGTAGCAGTCCAGAAAGCGGATGGAATATGGTGCGATGATAAGAGTTTGAAAGTGAGATTGGCAGAGTTTGGAAGCAATGCTCAGTATCCAAAGAAGGATGAGGCTAGAAAAGGGAAGAGTGCACAGACGGGGCAATGGAAGCACGGTAAAATTACATCAGGGTACAATGGTCAGAGATCTTTTGCTGATGTAGTCCAAGGTATACGAAAGGAGAATACTGTGAAAACCATAAATGTACAGGAAGTTGGAAATGGATGGCTTTATGAAAGTTTAGTAATTAAGCTAAAATCCTTGTTCTCCTTTAATGCTTTCAAAGAAGAGTGCAGTAAACGAGGTCTAAAGGAGGTATGCATAAAGGATGGTGGTGGTCGGATAGCTCTTCTATCTTTTCAGTTAGTGGAACATCTGACGGAGTAGAAGGGTAGATTAGAGGATTGGATTTATGAGTGGTGTGATTCAATGGACGAATGGGAGAGGGGCAAGGTTATTCAACAAGAAAGGTGTGTGTGGCTGGTTTGTCATGGCATTCCTTTTAATCTCTGGAATGTTGGCACCTTCAAGGCGGTGGGTAACATCTGGGGAGAAGTTGTTCAACAGGATGAAGCCATGAGTTTTCCGAAGTCTTTTGTGTGTGGTAAAGTGAGGATTATTACTAGTAGTTGTGAGTTTATTAATCAAGTGATCCTTTTAAATTGCAACGGGCAGCAGCACCCAGTAAGGGTGATTGAAGAGTCATTTTTATCGGCAAGACTAAGACCTGGGGAGTGCAGGCATCAGAGTTCTGAGGGTTTACTCTCAAGCTCCGGCAGTCAGAGTGCCATGAATTCCGGCGCCAAAGATGGAAGGGTGGTGGTAGGCATAGAAGGTGGTAGTAGGCCTGATGAGGCAGCTTCTAATGATGTGGTAAGTGTAGTGCAAGACACAGTTGAGGGGACTACACACGTTATGGAAGAAAGGGTCAGGAGGGGTGGTTCAGCCCATGGTAGGGATGTTAGGAGCTGGCTTGGAAAATTCAAAAAATGTGGGCAATAGTCATGATGATGTTTTGAAGAGTGTAGGCGAAGTTTCAAAAAAGGTGGCTGTGCAGCCCCAATTTTTAGTTGGCAGCAATCATATAGATGGGTGTTTGAAGAGCCTAAGTGGGCCTGAACTTATGAGGCCCAATTTTAATTTGGAAGTAGTGATTCCTTGAGCCCAAGGTGGAGATTGCCTTATTAGGCCAGTTGGGCTTACTTTATCTAATTTGAGTGACTGTGTGGCCAGTTCACAGCTCCTTGCCGAGAGAGCCCAAGTATGTATGCAGATTGGTGAGGGCAGTTCAGGTCAGGTTAGGGGGGAAATTGCTCCTATCGGTAAAGGCCAGGTCGCTGGAAGGAGGAGTGGTGTAGCAAAAAGGGGTGGTAAGGCTCTTCAGAAAGGTAGAATTCTACCTCAAAGCTTCAATAGGGGTGCCATTTTCAGAGCAACTGTTGCTACAATTTCTAGCTCACACTCGGCTTTCAGTGAATCAAGCAGAAGAAAGGGCAAGCTGATGAAGGAGGCTAAAGCAACAATACAACTTGGAAAAAAGTTAGGCATTGATTTTGGTGGAAAGGAGGATAACGTGGCAAAACAGATTGTATAGTTGGAAACCCGAGATTTGGAGAGGATTACAGATGGGGTTCGGGCAGATAAAGTCTGATTATCTAATGGAGGAGTTTAGGTGTTTTGAAGTCTGTCTTATGAAGATAATGTCTTGGAATGTGCGTGGTTTAAGTAGGCCAGAGAAAATGAGTAAAATTAGGAACATGTTAAAAGAAAGAGGGGTGGATGTGGTGTTAATTCAAGAAACCAGGAGAAGAACTTTGGAGGTAACTCTCATTAAATCTATTTGGCCTTTTGATAAAATGGATTATATGGGAGTAGATGCTGATGGCAGGGCTGGAGGTCTACTGTGCATCTGGCATCCTGCTAGATTCAAGGTTGTTGATTGTTGTGGCTCCAGAAATTTTATTATTTTATCAGGTATCAGTGGTCAGTCCTTTGAATGCTTTGTGGTGAATGTCTATGCTTCCAACGATGTTGGCAAAAGAAGACAATTGTGGAAATCTTTAAAGAATCTGAAAATCTCATACCCGAATCCTTGGTGTATGGGTGGAGATTTTAATGAGATTAGATTCCTCGGTGAAAGGAAGGGGTGCTCCCGGAGGGATAGAGGTATGAATGATTTTAATGAGCTGATTGATCAGTTGAACCTTGTTGATTTGCCAATGAAGGGAAGAAGATTCACGTGGTGTAATGCACAAGATGGGAAGAGATGAAGTCGGATAGATAGGTTCCTTCTGGAGAGTAGGTGGCTTGAGTAGTTCTCCTTCAACCAGTGGGGACTGCCTAGAACAATTTCTGATCACTGTCTTGTCATAATAAAGGAGGATGAGAGAAATTGGGGCCCAAAACCTTTCAAATTTATTAATGCTTGGTTACTTCATCCTAATTTCATATTAGTAGTGAAGAGCTCATGGGAGGTACAAGTTCAACCGGGTTGGGCGGGGTTTAGATTGATGAGAAAGCTTGCCTCACTCAAAGTCAGTCTTCGAAGATGGAATGTAGAGGTGTTTGGTCATGTGGAAATAGAACTTAAGAATGCGGAAGAGGATTTACGCATTTTGGATTTGGTGGCTGAAGAAAGAGCATTGTCAGAAACAGAAGCAAATTCAAGGAGAGAAGTCAGAGGGCTAGTTTGGAATTTGCATAGAAGGAAGGAGAGTTTGTGGCATCAAAAATTTAGAATGCTGTGGACTAAGTGTGGGGACAAGAATACAAGGTTTTTCCATATGATGGCTAGCTCTAGGCAAAGTAGAAACCTCCTTGATTCGGTTGTGGAAGATGGGGTTAGGGTGGTGGAACCTAGCTTAATGAAGATAGTTGTTCATAGGCATTTCATGAAATTATTCTCTGAGTCTTGGAGCTCTAGGCCTAAGCTTCTTGGCCCCTTTGCATCCATTTCTTCTGCTGGGTAGGTAGAAACCTTAGAAGCAGTATTTTCAGAGCAGGAAATTTGGGATGCGGTTAAAGATTGTGATGGTAACAAGGCCCCGGGTCTGGATGGTTTCAGTTTGGCCTGTATCCAGAAATGATGGCAGATAATGAAGGGTGAAGTTTTACACTTCATGGATGAGTTTCACTCTAATGGGAAGATTGTCTCAGGCCTTAACAGCTCTTTCATCACCCTCATACCTAAACGCGTGGATCCTTGTGAGTTAAGTGATTATAGGCCCATTAGTCTTGTTAACTTAGTTTACAAAATTCTTGCTAAAGTGCTATAAAAAAGGTTGAAAAGAGTGTTGCCACGAATCATTAGTGAAGTTCAAACAGCTTTTTTGGGTGGCAGATCTATTCTTGATGGTGTTCTGATAGCAAATGAAGTAGTACATTGGTGGAAAACTGCAAAAATGAGAGGCATCATATTAAAGTTAGACTTCGAAAAGGCATGATTGTCTTTTTCAATTTGGAAAGCTAGGAATGATTGTCTTTTTCCACAAAAGAGTGTTGATGGGTTTGATTTGGCTGAGTTGATGAAAGTCAGGATAGCTTTGTGATGCAAGCATAGCTATGGAGGTTTGCAGTATTCTGTGGAAGACATTGTTTATAATCTGGACAGAATTAAAGTCTAAATGAGGTCCAGGTTTGTAGGTTTTGTGCGTTTGTAGGGCTGTAGTTTGGTTTGTTTGATCTGCTGAGGTGCTGGGGTTTGGGTGGTTTTGTGTTGCTGGGGATTGCTGGGCTTTGGGATGTTTTGTGCTGCACTCAGATTCTGGTTTTGCTGGGGTGTGGGATGTTCTGCAGTCTGGTATGTTCTGTTTTGAACCAGGAGCAGAGTGGAGGTCAATAGCAAGGTTTGTTCTGGTTTTCAGCAAGGAGCTGAGTGGAGGCCGGTTTGTGTGTGTTGAGCTGGTTAGAGTATGGCTGTGGTGCAATCCTCCAAATGGTATATGCTACAATTTAAACATTCTGAAGGAATCCTCTATCTATGCTGTTCTGCTGTTGGTTTGAGGGTTGGAGTTATCTGGTTTTTGAGCTGACCTTCAGTTTGCTGTTATGCTCTTGGACAGCTTGTTTGTCAGGTTTTGTTCTGTTTTGCCTGTTTCTGCTGTGTTGTTTTTTTTCTTTGTCTTCTTCTTCTGTTGGTTTCTCACCAACTAGGAGGTTGGAGCTTCGCTTAGCTCCAAGCTCCTCTTTATTGATGTTTCCTCATTACTCTGTTCAGTTTTCATCAATAAAGTTTTTTCGTTTTGCCGATCAAAAATAATAACAAACTGATTCATGAAATTCACCTGGCTGAAAATCAAGAAGCACCTTCCATGTCTTGCGATCCAAATTATAAGAAATGAAATTGCCATAAATATTAAACACCAGTGCAAAATCTTTTTCATTTGCTCCCTTCACAATACACACCACAGAAAATTGGTGAAATTTCTCAGGGAAAATAGATTCTACAGGTCTCAGATTGATCCAGTACTTCACTTTCCAGTAGCAGTAGTCCTTGTCCATCTTAAGAATTCTGAATCTCAATGGCAAAACCTGTTGATTCTGAATAAGAAACAAATGACCATGACATTCACCAAAATGCAGAATATTATCATTAGAAAGAATTTTAGGGTATGGAGGCATTGGAGTTCGTGCCAGATTCTTAGCATCAACGTCAAATCGAATGTAAAGGTTAGTGGAAGTCATCCAATGAATAGCTCCATTCGAAAACACCCTGCATCTCAAGGAGTGACCTGGTGGTGCAATGACACGAATGTGTTTCCAAGATGCACTCTCCGATGAGTAGATATCAATTACATAAGAACTTCCAGACCTTCCACGAAGATCAAAAGAGTAATGAACCAATACAACCTTGTAGTGAGGTGATTTTGAAGGGTCAAAAGCCAAGTGAGCACCAAACTTGTGATCTAAAAATCTAGATAAAGTGCCGGCAGGTTCAGGTAGTGCAGTGTATTTTTGGGTGGTCGGATTACAAACGATGTAACGTTTTCTGTAAACCTTGGAGCAAAAGAGTAAGCCGTTACAGGAGCATACAATCCTAGGTATAGATCCTTCTCCAACACCATTGAGGAAGGCGAGTGTTGGAAGACTTGAGTGGCTGTGAAACGAGACAGAATTAAGTTCCTTGAACATCCAAAGTTTGCAGTAGAAATATATGCCTGAGATCAAGGAATTGTTATTTCGGTGGGTGTGGTTGTGGGAAAATTGTGAGTCAGAGATGAGAGAGAGCCAATGCATAGATACACACTTGAATCTGAGGAGTGACTTTGCCAGCACATGTAAAAGAATCTCTGTTAGAAGATCAACATTGTTGACAACTACTTCTACTGCCAGTGAGTCTTCCAATGATGTGGAGCCAATAACTAGCTTTCTTCTTTTGTTGGATACTTTCTCGGTCATTTTTTCCTGTACATAACCCACAAGAAGATCAGAATCAGGGAATGTGCACAGATGTGATGCGTATGGTAATATGAAGACGAAGAAGGATCTAGTTATGTAACTATCTTCCATTGCTTACAATTTATGTAACAAGCTTAACTACTAATAATTGTCTAATTCTCAACTCAACTCCAATAAGCTCCTATCTTAGCTGCAGTAATCTTCATTATGTAACAATGTGATGACAGGAAAGGGCAACGGGTTGGGGTTTTTAGGGTTTCGAGCTCGAATCCGTCATTTTAAACTCTACTAAAAAATATATAGGTATTTAGGGGTTGTTTGAAATGTCCTAAATAAGTGTATTTTTTTACTTTTTGAACTAAAAAGTAGAGAGAAAAAAGATGACTATTTGGGATAACTTCTTGATTTTTTACGAAAAAATGTATATTAAAATATTGTATAAAATAAAAAAATTACCATTTTACTCCTACTATATGTAAATACCTACTAACTTGGATTGTATTGCATGCCAATCGGTTGGCAGCAAACATTATAGGGGCAGATTGCCTACAGTCTAAGATTGGATTGGACGGTGCTGTTTGGCCCGTGAGGCCCCATCACTGGTCTCGTTTTGATAATCGAAATGGTTCGATGTGTAGAACTCAATATGATTTTTTATAGGCATAGAGTATCCAATGAGATCTACACATTGAATGGTTCAGATTATCAAAACAGGACTCGTGATGGCCCCCACGAGCCGAACAAAACTGTCCTGTGCAACTTTTTTGTGCACCGCCGGGTAAAATTTGTAGCATCAGTTGACAGTGTACCATCACTGCACATTGTCCTGTGTAACAGTACTGTCATGATTTTTTATATATATATATATATATATATTTGTGAATAGTGATAATTTTTTAACTTTTTTTTAGTAAATTTTTGACTTTTTATCTTATTTAAGACATGCCAAACTAGTCCTTACCGTAGTGGAGCAAACGGTTTGGAATGCAAATTATAAATTTTAAAGTTTAATCTGCGGTTAGCGGATAGAGCAGTGTAGATTGATGCGAACTGATGTGATTTTAACGGATTGGATAATCCATATATCAACTCAAGCTTTTTACTCAAACCTGTATATTAAAAAGTTACTCAACCCAAATCCAGATTGACCGCAGGAATCGCAGGTGAAGGAACCGGAGACGTAAGTGGGATATGGGACTAGGGTTACAGGATGAAGAGGGTGGGATGGTTGTTTCATGGAGTGACTCGCTAGAAAGCATTGTTCCCGGTGGAAGAAATTTCATTGCCAGCACACGAAAACCACACCTGAGATTGGGAAGTTACAACCAGAGCAATCAATTCCGATTTTTACCATTTTTGGGAGTTTGAGGAGGGTTAGATTGTGGGGGTGACTAAAATGCTTCTCCTCGAAGCTCAAGTGTTTAAATGATATAAAAAAAGAAAAAGAAAAAGAACATAGGCCTATTGGAAAACCCTCCCAAAACCTTGATAGAAAAGACCAAAATAATAGCATTTAAAACAATATTGATAACTATTTTAGACATTACTGTAAATGAATATAATATATATACATGCGCACCAATATAAATCTAAAAACTCAAGAAGTAGAGGAACTCACAGAGAAAAGTGAAAACTCACAATTTTATATAGAATTTTTTTTTCCTTGGTTTAAAAAAACATATAAAAAAAATCAACGCAGAAGCAAATTATTGAGAGAGAGAGAGAGAGGATTTACAGGGAAGAGAGACACTCTGTCTATGGGATGGTGGTGGAGGGAGTAAAAGAGGGAGTCTAATAATTTGTGCAGGTTTTCTGATGGTATAGAATGATATTGTTAGGATTTTCAACGTATAACTGGTGGGTTGTGATTGTATAGAATATATAGGGACGATTTTCAAAGTATAATCGATATAGGTTTTGTAGTTAGATTTCATGTAAAAGTTGAATTAGGTTTTTGAGTTTGTCTAGGTTTGCGAATAGAGAGAAATATTATGTATTCCTTCAATCTTAAAATAATAGTCTCTTTTAGAAAATCTAACTTTTTTTTTATAGTACAATTATTGCACTTTAAAAAAAAATTAATTTTTCAAAATTACCGGTTCAAATTTTTAAAGATGCATCGCGAACCCTATATACAGTCCATGTTCAGATTTTTATTTTATTTTTTTAATAGAATGTTGATAGCCCCAAATTTAAGAGTCCGTCTATCGTACACATCGTTTTTTGTGTTGTGGTATTGATAGCAATAGGCTCTTCAAATTAGCCAATGAATTGAAGCATCAAACCAAATTGATTTCTTTGGGCTGAGTTGGATTGGGTTAATTTTTGAGTAAATTGATTTAGTTTTGAGTCTTTAAACATCAAATTAATATAATTAGAATGGTTCTTGGTTTAAGTTTTGTATAAACCGAATCAATCCAAAAACCAAAGCTACATATATGCATACATATATGTATATTTTAAAATTGTATTTATATTGACTTATTCACTTTATTACTCTATTAGAATGGATTTGATTACATCTAATAATTTTTCATATTCAAGAATTATTGGTAAATGAAGGAAATATTAGAAACTTTATTAAGATTTTGCAATTGATTTAATCTTTGTTGGTTGTATTAATAGATTTAATTGTATTGATTATATTTAAACTTTAGTTAGATTTAATTTGTATTGGATTGTACTAAATAATATTTTGCTCTTTGTTTTGTATTAAGCATAAGTGTAAGAGACTTGTATATTTTAATTATTTATTATTGATTGATTTGCTTATTTTTAATAGAGTGAAACCGTAGTTTCAACCAAACCAACACGAGCTACATTGGGTTGGATTGAGTTGGTTTTAGTTCATGATTGGTCTGGTTTTGGGTCGAAAAACTTGAAACCAATCATGATTAGGTTGGTATCAAATTTACTGCCAAACTGAACCAAACTGACCCATAAACACCCCCAGATATCACAAATATCATAACTAAATTATTTTCAATCATAACTACAAAAAACACAATGAGTTATTACCAAATATCACTTGTGGCATAACTAAATATCTCTTCAATCATAACCAAAATAATAACCATAATATGTCATAACCAACACCAAAATGAATCATAAGCCTACACTAAAATGAATTGTAATCAAACAATACTTCAGGCACAACCAAAATAACAATTATAATAAATCATAATTAACTCATACCCAACACGTTAATGAGTCAACCAAATCATATATAACAAAGACCGACAATTTGTCATAACCATACATATATGTTTTGTGGCGTGTATTATATCATTCCCTAATTTGTAAGGCATAGATTGGAAAAAAAATGTTAAAAAAAAAAAAGGAAAAAAAAAGATAGACAATGAAAATGTTCTTCGCATTTTTTGGTGAAAAATAAAAGACAACGAAAAACATTTTCACGATCTACAGAAAATAAGCCCATTTAGACGGAATATATTTTTCACTTCTAAAATGGTGAATGCATTTTTCGAACTAAAACTTCACTAATGCTATTACATCATCACCACTACCATCAGTTCCACTACCACACCACTACTACCACAACCTGACTACCATCACCACTTTTGTTACCACCACCTCCACTACCATCACCATCAACATTACCACTGCTGCTACCTCCACCACCACCACCAACACCTCCACCCTGCCACCACCACTAACACATCTATTAGCATACTAGTTTAAAGAACAAAATCAAACATGGAAAAATGTTTTTTACATTTTTAAAAAAATGTATTCTATAGAAAATGTTTTTCATTAAAAAATATTTTTCGCTTAGTGAAAGGATTGTTAGTGAAGAGATTGTTAATGAGGGGATTAAGTAAAAGTGGGTTTGTTTTGATGATAATATGGGAGATGATTAGTGATGGGATTGTTAAATTATTTTTATATAAAATAAATAAATAAATTATTTCTATATTAAAAAAAATTAGAACAAATATTAAAAAAAAAAACAAGTGCATTTGGCAAAAAAAAAATTAAAAAAAAAATAGACTCAATCCTCTCACTATTTTCCTAATCCCACCTAAAATCCAGCCAAGCTAATCCCTAACTCAATTAATATTCATGGGATTTTGCCTAATAGCGTAAGTTTAGGTCAGCTGGCTTCATGGGTTTGATTTCCTCACTCGTTGCGTAGTTTGGTGAAATTAATAGTTTTTGTTGCTCGAGTGGAGTAGAAGATTATTTAAAAATAATTGGAAGAAGATCTCTCAGCCATAGTTAACTTATTTTAGGGGTTGTTTGAGATGTTCTAAATAAGTGTACTTTTTTAATTTTTTATAAAAAAAAAATGTGTAGAAAAGTAGAGAAAGTGGTTAGAAAAGTAGAGATGAGATGTTAACAGATATTGATTAATATGATCCAAATAAGTGTATGTATGCAAAAAAAAAAAAAGTACACTTTTTTAGTGCATGCCAAACACCTACTTTTTATTTCCTTTTTCTAACTTCTTCTCCTCTCTTTACTTATTTATTTTTTTAATCTTCTTTTTCCTTCAACGAGTACAATAATATCCAAACAGAGTAGCAGAATCCCAAAAAAAATGGCCAGTTCACATTGATCATCTACGCACTGTTAGTAACTTGGAAGTATTTCTTTGTTTTCCATGTAAATATTGATCTAGATTCCGTAACCTGTGAGGTTTTATTCATAAAATACTGTTCACAATAAATTTTATGAATGGCATAAAAATAGTCTTAATTTACATTGACAATGTAAATATTTCGTGATGTGAATATTCATACAGTTTTTTTTTATTAGCAAAAAAGAAACTTTATTAATGGAATAAACAAGTACAAGGTACAAGACAAATTACATCAATAAAAGAAAGGGAAGTGCAAAAGCATCATAATGAGCTAAATGATCCCAACTAGGTTGGCACCACAAAACTCATCCTATCATTTGCTAGCACCCCAAAGTTGGTGAGAGACCAACGAAAAAAGAACAGACCAACCAACCAACCAACCGATGCTAGCACCTAAGCATAGCAGACCAACAGACTAGAGAGCATTTTGAAGTCCTTGAGCTCATTATGCTAGCATAGACTCCATCCATAGATAAAAGCTCCCAATCTCAAGCAGCCTAGCCAAGCTGCACCTTTGAGCTTTAAACACCCTTGCTACTAGATTACCAACAACTGCTAGGATGCCACACTCCATACACAATAGCATACCCACAGATAAACTCAATGCCACATTCCATATCTTTACAACAGATAGATTAGTAGCCCAAGCAAATCAGACCCTTGCTGCATATCCACAGATAAACTCAATGCCATATTCCATATCTTCACAGCAGACAGATTAGTAGCCCAAGCAATTTAGACCAGCAAGAATAGATCTTCTCCCTTGTTTCCCCCAGCAGACCAGAGCCTATTTATTTGCAACCTCCACTCAACCTCAAATACCAACAGACCCCACCACCTTAGACCAGACATCAACAACAAAGCAATAGAGCACCAGAAGGGGCATCAGTACACTACTACACACACCTGAAATCAATAGACCAGCAGCCATGAGACAGCCAAAAACCCACTACTTTGCGGCATTCACACAGGCCCATGACCACTGATGCAAAACCTAATTTGATTCATGTTAAAGATAAAATCGTTGACTGAAAACTAGGCTAGATTATGTGATGACTTCGCCCATATAGCAACTCTAATCTTGATCAACTCAATGACTTCAACAAGGCTAGGATTGGAGTGCTTGAATTTACACTTATTTCTGAGCTTCCAAATAGACCACAACACTGCTAGAGGAATACTTTTTCATAACGCTCTTTCGGATTTCCTAACTTTGGCTCCATCCCACCAGATAAGCACCTTTTCCACTGCATCCGGCAATGTCCCAACAAATCCGCACCACTTTAGCATAGTAGCCCAGATATTCCAGGAGAAATGACACAGTAGAAGGACATAGCGAGTAGATTCAGGCTCAAATTTGCAAAAGGTACAATTAATATCTGAGTAGCTACTCAAGACCTCATTCTTCTGCAGGAACTCAGCAGATTTTACTTTGTTCTTCTAAGCTAACCATCTAAAGAATTGAACTTTGTGTGGGATAGACTTCACCCTCACCAGCCTGCAACCCCTAGCTGAAGAACCAAAACTATCAGAGCAGAATTTATACACAGAGGATGTGGAATACACACTTGAAGATGCCTCAGCCCAACAAGGTACATCAGCACAGCGAGGTCTGAGGGAAAGGGTGTAGACACCCCATTTTTGACAGACCTTAAGACTCAGACGTCACCGATTGAGTGCTTGGTGATGTTGCATATCGTGCTCGTTCAGAGATTTCAGGGTCTCGGCTGCGAGCCATGCTTCCGGACTTTCGGACTCTTTTGTGCTTTGCCTCGGTTTGCGAACCAGGCTCTGTTTTCTCTGTTTTCTCTTCCCGAAGGGAGGGAGAGGTCTCGTAGATCATCTCTCAGTGGCCGTAGGCTACGTTTCGTGGTCGTAGGCTATTTTGCCCGTTTGGAGCCTGGTTTCCGATTTTTCGGAGCCGTTGGCCGTGTGCCTCGGTTCGGGACCGCTTAACCACCTCCGTTTGCCCCGGTTTTTGGCATACATCTTGTTTCAGCCCTTTTGAGGGACACTGTGGTCCGAGAGACCAACTTCGTGGTCGGACACCACTTCTGGTGCCTAACAGCCCACTTTCGGGGCCCCGAACTGCGTGTTTTGGCTCCCGAACCTTCATTCTGCATTTTTGGGCTCCGACCTGAACTTGAGATAGTCATATTTTGAGGTCTTTTTCATATTTGATTAAGGACCTTTTGCTGTTTGAGATCTTTTACTGCCACGTGCTTCTTTACCCCTCTTTTAGGCCTTTTCTTGCATGATAGTTTAGGCCTACTTGTATTTATTTTTGTGGCTTGTCATAAACTACAAAGTGTCTTATTTTGAGCCCCTCTTAAACTTTGTTGAAGGGATCTCTTTGGTTTGAGATCTCCTACTATCACTTGTCCCTTTATCTCCCTTTTAGGCCAATTTTGGGGGAAAATTTGAATTTCATTTCCCCCCCATTTTCCCCCCTCTTTTGCACCCTCTTGTGTCTATATAACAGACCCCCCAGCTGTGTTTTAGGGGTTAGAAAATTTTGGTTTTGAGCTCTCACATTAAATCTCTCTCTCTCTCTCTCTTCCAAGCTCCAAAACCCTTTGTTCTTGGACCATTTTTACACTACAACCCCTAGCCTATCACCTCCATTACTCATTTCAGTACCTTGGAGGACATTTGAAGAGGTTGAAAGCTCAGATTTTCAGACTAAAAGCTGCTGGAAAGTTGGTCTTCAAGGGTGGGTCCCTATTTCTCTTAAACTTGCACTTTTTTGCATGATTGTTTAGCTTTACTTGCAAGTATTTTTGGACTTCGATCCAAACTGAAAAAGATCATATTTTGAGGTCATATTCATTTTTGAATAAGAACTTTTTGCTTTTTGAAGTCTTCTTCTCCCCCTTTGTTCTTTACCTCTCTTTTAGGGCCAATTCTTGCATGATATGTTATCCCTGTTTTTAAGCATTTCTGGGCTCCGAGCCAAACTGTAAAGTGGATTATTTTGAGCCTTTATTCAACATTGTTGAAGGGCTCATCACTGTTTGAGGCTTCCATTTGCCACTTGCCTTTATATCCCTCTTTTGGCCTCATATTTGCATGTTTTGTTAGCCCTTTGTGCTTATATTTTTGGGCTCAGGTCTAAACTGTAAATAGCCTTATTTTGACCCCCTATTCATGTTTTATCAAGGGTCTTTTGATGTTTGAGGTTCCCTTCTTGCTCTTTGTGTTTAAACCTCTTTTTAGGCCTTATTTTGCATAGTATTTTAGGCGTGCATGTGCACTGTTTTGGGTTTGATCATAAACTGTAAAATGCCATGTTTTGGGTCCCTCTTCAACATTGTTGAAGGACCCTATTATGTTTGGGGCCAGCAGCTGTGACTTTCTTCTTTATCTCACATTTAGGGCCATTTTTGCATATCGGTTTAGCCCTATTTGTGTTCGCTGTTTGGCCTTCCTTAAAACTGTAAATATGCTTTTTTTGGGACTTTCTTGAGTCTGTATTTACATTTCATGTTCAAATAATGCATGCTTTGTATAGCTGTAGGCCATTGCGTGTGCCTAGTTTTGCATTTCGGGACCATTCCTTGCATCGGGTGCCAGGTTTTCATGATTCGAGGCTGTTTTGTGTCACATTTCAGTGATGGAATTTGTTCATTTGCATATCATGTTTCATACCTTCCCATGCTTTGTTAGAGTGGCATTTGTGCCTTAGGTTCGGTCCTCGGTTTGCGTGCATGTGTGCACGCATTTCGAGCGTCTCATTTTCATCTAATGGCCTCCTATGTGAGTGTGGCTGAGGTCCACTCATGTTGGTGTAAGTCCATTATGCATTGTGTATGCCATTTCATTTCATAGCATTGCGTATGCTAGGTTGTATGTTAACGTATTGTGTATGCCATGTTATCTCGTGTATCGTGTATGCCATTTCATAGCATTGTGCATGCTAGGTTGTATATTAGTTGCATTCATGCATGTCATGCATATTGCATTGTGCTTGGGATAGGAGTTAGCCCGAGCACGGGAAACGAGGTACGTTTCGTACTCCGAGTGACGGAACGTGTCTCAATTCCCAGTCGCCGACACTCCGGATTATCCATGATGGGATCTAGGTTTTGTTTTGTTTTCATGTGCATTCATTCTATATTGAGTTGCATAATTCGACTCCTCGGCCATCATGCATCGAGATGCGTGATTGGTGGCACGAGGATCGAGGCATGCATACATTTGTGAAAATACATTGCCATGCCCTTTTCATGCTCTCTATTGCAGCAAATCAAGAATCAGCAGTCTTCCGAGGCTTGGCGCGCTTTCCAAGAACCATTGTAAAACAGAGGCTAATTGGGGCATCATAGTGAATTTCTGCGCAAAGGCGACCCGGATATGCATCATTCATCATCTGGAGAAGAGTCAAGACAGTCCCTGGCTTGCATGCCAGTTTATTATTTTTCTTAGTTAATTTGTAAATTAATTAGGGATTTGTACATATTTAGGTTGTATTATTTGGACTGTAGTATTTATTTGGACCCTCTGTGCGAGGGCAATGTTGTAATAAGTGTGCGTGTGTGTGATGTATGTCTTCCAACCCCACGTCTTTCTCCCTTTTATTTACCAGCTTATGATGGTTAGATTAGGGCATGTTTCAATTAGCATACAGTATGACAGCATGTTTGCATCATTCATCTGTTTTGCATGCACCGGGCTCGGCGCATCATACTAACTGCATCTGTATTTCAATTTCAAAGTTGAAAACTTGTTAGCTGTTGCATCTCATATGCCATGTTTAGAATAGCCGAGCCTGCTATAGTTGCATTTTTGCATGTGTTGCATTAGGCATTTCTGTATAGTTAGGATCATGCATGGATTTCTAACTTAGCTTCTGTTTTGGCTTGGAGTACTCGGTAAGTTTTATGCTTTAGCATCCTTGCATGTGTGTGAGTGACTGCCATGAATAGCATGCTTACCATGAGGCTATATGCTTATGTGATATAACTGCCTGAATGCCTGTGGGTGAAGGTTGGGTTATTTGGATTGGAACAATTCATTCACTGTGTGTTTTAAACCCACTAGATAGTGGCAAAATCATGTTTTCTAAGCCCACCTGAGGGTGGCAAATCCACGTCTTAGCCTACTTGCGAGTAGTACCATCAAACCATTTTCAAACAAATAAACATGAAATGTTTTGTTCCAATTCGGACGATCCAGTCTATACTTGTATGCTGTGCGCATCACATAGTAAATCTAGGCTAATAACCGGAATAAGAACGCATAATGTTTTTAAAAATAGATATAATGGTTCGTAGAGGCCGATCTTTGATCGGGCGAGCGGGGGTGCTCACGAAGTGACCTTCCCCAATCGTACCCAAGTTCCCGAGCCGAAGCAACTTTGGTGATGACGGACACGTGGCCTTAGGCAACGAGTCAGGGTTTCCTAAATTCCCCCAAAATAAATATTTAGGTGGCGACTCTGTATCTGGCAAAACAGTCCATATTTGGCACTTCTTTCAAAAATCTGTTTTCTCAAAACGATTTGCCGGATTTGGACTCTTTGGTTCAGACTTAGAACCGTGACATTTGAGTCCTAAGCTGTAGTGAGCCCAATATTGAACGGAACGGGGGGACTCGTTCCTCCCCGGGGCGTTCGGGGACATCTACAAAGGGCTGCTGCTAAAAGAATTCTCAATCTTGATGCTTCCAACTCCTCCCACTCACACAAAGCCCTTCTAAACAGTATCACCCATTCTACTGAATTTCCTTTTAAATCAAAGTAATGCTTGATAGAACCTTCCTTAGACTGAGCAAGGCTGAACAAACTAGGGAATTCTCTCTTGAGACCTACATTCCCACACCACTTATCATGCTAGAATTTTGTTCTAGATCCATTCCCAACTTGAATCTGAAAGTTCGGCTCGAAAAACACAACCAAATCCCATCTCTGATTAGTAATAGTAATAATGTCCTTCCAAATGCTAGAGTGACTACTACTGAGATTAAAAATAGGACTCCACTTGTCAGTCTCAATTTTATATTTACTACAAATCACTCTCCTCTAAAGAGCACTTGATTGGAGGCCAAACCTCCACCATCATTTGATGAGTAAACAAGTGTTCACCTCCCTGATTCTCCTAATCCCCAGCCCACCTTAATCTAGCCTTTAATTTAGTGATCTCCTCCCATTTCACCATATGAATTTTCCTTTTCAGGTCAACGCCACCCCATAAAAAAGACGCTTGAAGTCTTTCAATCTCCTTAGCTACTCCCTCTGGCATTCTAAACAATGACAAGTGGTACACAAGTAAGCTAAGCACGACTACTTTAATTAATGTTAGCCTCCCTGCAAATGATAGGAGCTTCCTCTTCCACCCAGCGAGTCTGGATCTAACCTTCTCCAAGATAGGTTGCCAAGTTACTTTTCTTCTTGGATTGGCCCTAAGAGGTAACCCGAGATGCTTGATGGGCAAATTCTATACAGTGCAATTTAATAGAGAAGCAAAGTTTGCTTGATTGTCATTAGATATACCAACACCACACACCATACTTTTGTGATAGTTAATTTTTAGGCCAGATAATATCTTAAAGCACCTCAAAATTCTCTTTAATTTTAGCACTTCATCCTCTTCAGCTTCACAAAATAGAATTGAGTCATCAGCAAATTGTAGGTGAGAAATTAAAACATCATTAGATCCAACCTTAACACCTTTAATCAGTCCCAAATGCAGTGCCCTTGATAATAATATGTTCAAACCTTCAGCCACTATAGTGAAGAGAAAAGGAGACAAAGGGTTACCTTGCCTCAGACCTCTCTGAAGGCAGAACTCCTCAGTTGGGGAGCCATTGACAAGTATAGATAATTTCACGGTGGTCACACACTCCTTAATCCAAGAAATCCACTTGTGCCCAAAACCAAAATTTGAAAGCATGGATAATAGAAAATCCCAATTGACAGCATCATAAGCTTTCTAGAAATCCAATTTAATGATTAACCCCTTCTTCCTAGTTTTCTTCCACCAATCCACTACTTCATTGGCAATCAATACTCCATCAAGTATAGATCTACCACCTAAAAATGCTGACTGTGCTTCACTAATAATTATAGGTAAGACAATTAATGTGAACATTCACACGTTCAAATATGAATGTTCATATCACCAAGTTACTAAGCGTTCAATAAATATTTGTAAGGATAAGATTATTTATAAAATAGTTTAAAGATTTATTGGAAGGAAAATTTACTAGAAAATCATTTTTCAAGTGTTTGTATCCCAATTAATCCATAAGATATTCTTATATTCTAATAAATCCTATTATTTGGACATTTGATCTACCAAATCCTAATTCTCATATTTAAGGTATTTTATGGATATTTCTACCCTTACAAACAATTTTTGAACGGTTAGTAATTTGGTGATGTGAACATTCATATTTTACAATGTGAATATTTACATTGATGTGTGAATATTCTCATTGATGGTATGAACATTCACATTGATGCTGTGAACATTCACATCACTTAACATTCACAATGTAAATGTGAATATTATTGGAGTATTTTGATAACTATGTCACCCATAGGACTTATTGGAACATAAAAAAATAATGTAGACTAAATGGAATATAAGTAAGTGAAAAGAGATTTATGAAAATGGCCTCTTATTATAATACAATAATATATTATGAACTAACTAGAATACAATTACTTGAAACAAAATTTTCTAATAAATCCTCATATATATATAAATATATATAGGCACATAATGTGAACTATATACACACCCATGGTACACATTTTCTTGATAAGAAAAATAAAATGTTTGTTGCTGAGAAGTATATCAAGTTTACTCAAAGTTCATTGCCACAAATTAATCATCTTTAGGCTAACAATTGCTATTAACTTTCATAATACAAAAAACTTAGGCGTTCTCTTGAAATAATGTTCCAAAATAATACTGAATTGTTTTGATTGTGCTCAAAATAAGTAACAAGAATGATTTCAATTCAAAAATCTGTAGTAGAACTTGTAAGTAACTAGAGAAAAAATAGAGGTAGGAGGTTGGAACCCAGTGCTAAGAAGAAGACGAGTGGCTAACCAAGGCAATAGATCAGTGGAAAATGGCTTGTTCACTATCTTTGTGGATGAGATCCCAAACTCAATGACGCCAAACAGTTTGTTTACTCTGTTTAACAAGTTTGGTGTAGTTAAGGATGCCTTCATCCCATCAAAAAGACGAAAAGCGACGGGGTTAAGATTGGGTTTTGTGAGGTATGATTGCAAGGTTGCTACTGAAATGGCGGTGTTGAAGGCTGATGGCCTATGCTGCGATAATAAGGCCTTGAAAGTAAAGAAAGAAGAGCTCAAAAAAGGATAGTTGAAGCAACATGTAATGGAAAACAAAGGAGAAGGTAGGATGATGCAGCGCTCACAGAGGAGTCTTGGGAAAAGAAGGCTGGATAGTATATATAGCGATCCCGGTATTCCCCGTTGTTATTGAACTGTAATCCGGACTCGGCTCCGTAGATTCGTGGTTGTCTTATCCTCATTTCTATCCCTTACTCTTTGTATTCGAGTTTTGGGTTGTGTTGGGCAAGTTGGGAATAAGTTGGCCGTGTTTTAAAACTTAGAAATTTTTGCCCAGGTTTTGGTCTCTCCGCTCTAGCGGAAGTTTGGACGCTCGAGCGTGAATTTCCTTCTCTCAGCATTTTGGACGTCTGCAGAAAATTCTGGGAGAGTGCATCCGGCGCTCGAGCGGATCTTTTGACGCTCGAGCGTGAACCTGTGTCTGACGCTCGAGCGGGGTGTTGTACGCTCGAGCGGACCTGTTTTTATATCAGTCCGTGAAATCACGTTTTTGTTCACTTGAAGTTAAATAAACATAAACACTCACAAAGAAAAAAATGTGATTGTAATGTGATGTGATTATAGTTTGTTCAATGACTCTTTTTTTTAATATGATTGTTGTAGTCAGTTCAATGGTTAGGGATTCTTCTTGTTCTTTTTCAATACTCCGTCTATAGATAGACATGTGGTAATTTTTGTATTGCATGAAAATTGTATCATGTTGGATTTGTTTGAAAATCATGAAATAAACCTAGGGTTGGTTGTGTAGAGAATGGGTTGGCTTCATTGATTGTTGTCTTGGCTAAAATAAATATAAATTAGCATGTTGTAGTTAATAGAAGAAAAGCCCTAAATTATATTTTGGTTGGGTAAATTATAATGGGGGTTTGTTGACCATTGTGTGTAAATCTCTTTTGTCAAAATGAGTGTGGTAAGGGTGTTAATACCTAAAGGATTAACCATGGCTTTGGAGTTGATTTTATGGAAACAAGATTAGTGGAGTTGGTTTTGTGATAACAAAAAGGAAATGGAATCATTTTTTTTGTGAAAATGAGGGAAGTGTTTTTCGAAATAAGTTTGAGAATTGGATTGTTGTGTCTTGAGTGTTGAACACACATGTAGAAGTTGTATCTTTAACTATCATGTTAATATTGTTGTTGGGTTTATGATTCATGATATTTGAGTCTTTTAATAGATGTACTAACTATATGCATCTAGAGGTTTTGTCTTTGGTCATCGGTGGAGGATGACACGGTTGTGTAGAATTGTCGGGTTTGCATTTTGCCATTGATTAATTGAACATCGTATGTGATGAAGTGCTAGATACATTATATTTATGTATATTTGCTCGGAAGGAGATGGTCATGTGTTCATATACTTTAACACATTGCTGGTGTCTTGATAGTTTATGTATATGCATTATACATGTTGGTTATGCCTTGATGTGCTGTGATTGTTGGTGTTATGCCCCGCGCTGAGAATCAAAAGGTATCATACCCTTCCAGCTGGCGACTGGAGAACTGACCGTGCTTAGAATCAAAGGTGTCATACCCTTCCAGTTAGCACCTGGAGAACTGACTGTGCTAATAATCAAGGGTACCATACCCCTCCAGCTAGCACCTGGTAAACTGGCTTGTTGTTAATGTTGTTGAGTGGGGTGTATTGTTGGCTTACTACGCACATAGCTAGTAGAGTGAAATGGGATTGTTGTTGTTTCGTTGTAACTGAAAATATCATGGATTTGATTGGTTATAGTTCGGAGGACCGAGTTACTCCATTGGTTGATTGTATGCATGTTGGTGGGTTGTAAATTTATGTTTTTACAAAGTTATGCATGTATAGTTATGATAGTAATGGAAACGAACCAAAATGTCATTTTTTTGTCTTTTGGAAAGTGGGGAGGAGAACGAATGTTTTAAAGATAAACATGTTTGAAAAGTTACATCTGAGTATGTATAGGAAATGGAAGAGAGTATCGGGCTTAGTGAGATTACTTCCTAAGTATTTGTTAATGTTATGAAATATTGGGAATGGGGTTTAATGAAAGGAAAAAGGAAAGACAAACCACTTGTAGCGTTGAATGAAACGGTTGTTTTCGAGAAAAGTTCATACATGTATACTTTGTATAAACTGTCACATTACTATTCTAGTATGAGAATGAGTGTTCATGATCATAGCTATCTGTAAGTTGTTATTATTGAGGATCATGTTGAGTTCCCTACTGGACTATATGTTCATCTCACGTTGTTGAATCTTTTTCAAGTATTAAGCAGGTTGAGCTGTAAGATTTGGATCTACTTATTTACTGGCCACGGGGCCTCAGTTATGTTGGCGGAATGCCATTGTTGTAAAAGGGTTACACCCTTCTTCTTGTACCTTAAGTGATGTAAGCCTAAGGGCAATTTATTAAGTATGTTCATGTAATATTTACTTTGCATACGAATGAGAGTATTGTTAATCACTTCTACGGA
Organism: Camellia sinensis; assembly: GCF_004153795.1. Lineage (NCBI taxonomy): Eukaryota > Viridiplantae > Streptophyta > Magnoliopsida > Ericales > Theaceae > Camellia > Camellia sinensis. The sequence continues at coordinate 316,416 of NW_021025706.1, forward strand.
TTGAATGTATGAGTTTATTTCCGCATGTTATCCTTGAAATTGAATTAAGTTAATGAATTTGGTAATGACTTCGAGTAATAAAAAGTGGGGCGTGACAACTTGGTATCAGAGCTAGCCGGGTTTGAATACCTTGTGCTCGTGGGAAGTGCTTTTTACCACAGTGGGTTTACTACGTACTGTGAGGACGTTGCATATAGATATCATGAAAGTTAGGACTTATGTGTTGCATTTATGTGAGCATGGGATTCAATCTCTCGGATAGTATTCATAGCCGGTGAACTTGCTTTGAGGTCCTTTCGGAAACACGCCTGATCAACGTGGTTTCTGATAGGAATTCCTTGAGAGTTCCGGGATGAGTGGCTATCTTTGTGGACTTGATTCGATTATGTGTTTATCTGTCTAAATGATTGAATGCAATAGAGATGTAAATTTTGAGACTAAGTGTGTCTTGTAACTTAACGGTAGTGGAATGTGCCTCGGAGAAGGCTATTGTGTTTTGCGCTAAGTGTGTTTTGCCTTCGTGCTTAATAGGATGTCTACAAGAGGGAGTAGAGGTCGGATGAGTAGTAGGAGCGCCGGGAGAGGCACAACAGTTCCTTTAGTACCTGCCGTTGCAGCATCGGCTGTCGGCGAGGATGTCGCACGTGAGATTGTGAGAGCAGTGCAGGACGCCCTAGCTCGCACTGAGGGCGGCAGCGGGCATGCTCTCAAACTTACTAAGGAGTTCTTTCGCTCCAGTCCACCAGAGTTTGTGGGGGAGGCTAAACCGTTGGAGGCAGAGAGTTGGCTAGAGCAGATTACCAAGACTCTTGATATGCTCAGAGTCGAAGATGAGGAGTTGAGGGTTTCTTTGGCGACTTTTCAGTTGAAGAGTGATGCGAGTTATTGGTGGAAGTATGCTAAGAATAATGTGGGTAGCACGTGGGTTGCTTTTACCGAGGCCTTTTTGGCCAAGTATTTCCCTCCTTCCGCTCGGGAAAGGTTGAGGGATCAGTTTTTGGAGTTGCGTCAGGATGATACTCCTGTGGCACAGTTTGAGATGCGGTTTGCTAGCTTATCGAGGTTTGCTCCGGAGTTGGTGGCAACAGAGGAGCGTCGTTGTTTTGAGTTTGAAAGGCGGTTGTGTTTCGATATTCGGGAGAAGGTAGCTGGATCCTTTTGGAAGGATTATTATTATTTAGTTGAGGCAGCGGCCCATGTGGAGGCCATGGTTGCGAGTGATGATGGGGTTAAGGAGGAGACCATTGCGGTAAGTCCTTCGATTCCTAAATACTCTAGGCTCAGTAAGGGGTGGAGGCGGAAACATGCTCAGTCGGGGGCTGGTTCCTTTTCTTCGTTAGGGGTTTCGGACACTTTGGTTGGAAGGTCAGGGGAGGTGCAGGTTTCAGACCAGTCTCAGAGTAGGGGGTCTGGTGGTTGTTTCGTTTGTGGCCAGCAGGGCCATGGTAGACGTTTTTGCCCTTTGCGTGTGAATTCTGCAAGTGTTTCAAAACCTAGTCAGACTCAGTTGTACCCGTCCAGTCGGGGGCGCTATCGGTACCAGAAACGGGTAGGCCAGGCTTCGGGAGCCTCGCGAGGGGCGACTTATTAAGTAGCCCGATAGTATTACCCTGGAGGGGGACTTTTGTGTTGTTGACCGGTAATGTATTATATGGATGATTTTGTTGTTGACCGGTGTACTGTTGGATGCTGAGGCACCATGTTTATGTATTGCTTATGTACGCATAGTGTTGTTTGTTTAATCCTCAGGTATTAGGGAGTATGTATGGGTTTTAAGCTCTCTTTTATATTGAGAAGTTGTTAATGGGGTCAATGATCCTAATGTTGTTGCTTGCTTGGTGCTGTATGATGAGTTAGTTGTGTGAGGGCCTGTGTGCCTTATTCGCTTTAATGATTATTTGTTGAGAACGGGAATCCGTGGGAGAATGTGTTAGATGTGGTGGTTTTGAGAGTTGCGGGATGTTGGCGAGGTTATGTGTGAATGTTCGTAGGAATGTGAGATTTGTATCTCAAGTTAGCGAGAATGGTACCTGTTCGTTGGTTCGTGTTTTGGGTCTTGCTAGTTAGCGAGTCCGTGGTGGCCCGATCGGTTGTATAGGGGTAGTGTTCGTGTTGAGATTGATTATCAAATGTTGGGTATGGTTGTGAGTGGAGGCTGGCAGCATTCTTTGGAAGAAGAACAGTTGTGTTCTAGAGTAACGAGAATAGCGTTGGTGAAATTATCCTTCGTGATTGGGTAGTCGTAATTTAGGTTGACCATGTCGGTTTTCGGTTGAGGAGATGAGCAAGCTTGCTATCTAGCCATGGAGGGTGGTAATTCCCTTAGAAACAATGTTGGTGTGGTCTGGTTTTAGGAGGTCTGGTGGGATCCCAAAATTTGGGGATTGGGTAGGGAACTCCGTGTTTGGGGTTAGTGGTTTGAGTGGCACATCAGTGGGCGGATCACTGGGTGTCGAGTTTATTGAGTTGTTTAGTCAGCTTGTTGGTATTGTGTTTTGGGTCGACATTGGTCACCTTGAAGTTAGTCTCGTTTGTTGTAGACTTTGTATGTTGGTTAAGGAAAACTGAAACTAATCGAACATGTTATGCCATTGAACCTGACGGTTGATAGAATACATTGACTTTATGTATTGATTGATTGTGTATATGACCTGTGTGTTTATATGCATTGCTTGTGTATGGGAGGAGATGGGGGATGTACTCCACGGTTTAGGGGAAGATGGGGGATGTACCTCTAAACCGGTTAAGGGTTAAGGGAAGATGGGGGATGGACCCAAGGATGCAGCTCATATGCTCTCCCATTGTAGTGATGATACAGCTCATATGCTTATCTATTGGAATGTTGATACAGCTCATATGCTTATCTGTTGAAGTGTTGACACAGCTCTTATGCTTGTCTAAAGAAGTGTAGATAAAGCTCATATGCTTATCTTTGAAAGTGTGATATAGTTTTTATACTTATCCGTTGATGTGATGATATAGCTAGTATGCTTATCTATTGTGAAGTGAGAAATGTCTTATATGAGTTACTGTCTCATTTAATTGTTGGTCAGGTTCTGAACCATATTTATGATTTTAAATTGGTTAAGTAAAGGGAGGCAGAATGAAATTGCAAAATCATGAATTTCTTATGCCTTATGTGTTGATAGTACTGTTGTTATTTCTATTAACTATCATTATACAAATGTTATGTTCTGTGTTGGTTGTGGTATCATTGTGTGCGTGATGGTTGTTGATAGTGTTATTTTGGAAAGAAATGGAGAACAAAACTCTTCCTAGTATTTGGGCCACCTAAGGATGTTGTTGAAAAATTGATTTAATTCAAGGGTTTTAAGGAATTTCAAATGAATGATTTTTGGTAAATAAATGGTGGATGATTGTGTTTTGGATAACACCGTGTTGGTGAAAAATGTATACAAAGTTTTTGAGTTTCGCATGGAAAATACAAGGTTTATTTCGAAATGTCAGCACTGAAAATTTGACTATCTTTGAGAAATGTCTCTTGAGCAAGAAAATGTTTTCTTATTATTTACTCAAAGGGTTTGCTTTGGTCATGTTGTTGCATAGTGACTTAGCTTGACGCGCTAGTCAATTTTTGATAAACTGCTTCGGAAAAGGTTTTATTTTATTGAGACGGTCACATCTGGAATGTCGTCGTTTGGAACGTGTTCCCCTGGTTAGTCTCTTCCTTGGTAAGAGTGGATTAAAGGTTTGTAGTGAGCGCAGTTTCTTTCCTAGTACTCGGGTGTTGGTGTTGTGTGATCAGTTGGCCTTGTGTTTTGGCATATCCTTAATTTCGGGGACGAAATTCTTTAAGGGGGGGAGGTTATAGCGATCCCGGTATTCCCCGTTGTTATTGAACTGTAATCCAGACTCGGCTCCGTAGATTCGTGGTTGTCTTATCCTCATTTCTATCCCTTACTCTTTGTGTTCGAGTTTTGGGTTGTGTTGGGCAAGTTGGGAATAAGTTGGCCGTGTTTTAAAACTTAGAAATTTTTGCCCAGGTTTTGGTCTCTTCGCTCGAGCAGAAGTTTGGACGCTCGAGCGTGAATTTCCTTCTCTCAGCATTTTGGACGTCTGCAGAAAATTCTGGGAGAGTGCATCCGGCGCTCGAGCGGATCTTTTGACGCTCGAGCATGAACCTGTGTTTGACGCTCGAGCGGGGTGTTGTACGCTCGAGCGGACCTGTTTTTATATCAGTACGTGAAATCACTTTTTGATCACTTTTTGATTTCCTTTCTCTCTCTTACTCTTTCAAAACCTCCAATGGAGAGCACCTCACTCTAAAACCTAACTTCTCTCTTAGGATTGATCTAGCTAGAGTGTTTTCCTCAGCTTGGGCCTTTGTAAGAAGTGTGTTGATCGTCGAGGGCTTCGTTGTGATCCAAGAAATTTGGGATTTGGAGCACTTTGATTTCGGTTCATCTTCTCTATTTGAGTTCTCCATTTGAGGTAGGGATTCTCCTTGTTCTTTTTCAATACTCCGTCTATAGATAGACATGTGGTAATTTTTGTATTGCATGAAAATTGTATCATGTTGGATTTGTTTGAAAATCACAAATAAACCTAGGGTTGGTTGTGTGGAGAATGGTTTTGGCTTCATTGATTGTTGTCTTGGCTAATTAAAATACAAATTAGCATGTTGTAGTTAAATGAAGAAACGCCCTAAATTATATTTTGGTTGGGTAAATTAAAATGGGGGTTTGTTGACCATTGTGTGTAAATCTCTTTTGTCAAAATGAGTGTGATAAGGGTGTTAATGCCTAAGGGATTATCCATGGCTTGGGAGTTGATTTTATGGAAACAAGATTAGTGGAGTTGGTTTTGTGATAACAAAAAGAAAATGGAATCGTTTTTGTGAAAATGAGGGAAGTGTTTTCGAAAAAAGTTTGAGAATTGGATTGTTGTATCTTGAGTGTTGAACACACATGTAGAAGTTGTATCTTTAACTACCATGTTAATATTGTTGTTGGGTTTGTGATTCATGATATTTGAGTCTTTTAATAGATGTACTAACTATATGCATCTAGAGGTTTTGCCCTTGGTCATCGGTGGAGGATGATACGGTTGTGTAAAATTGTCGGGTATGCATTTTACCATTGGTTAATTGAACATCGTATGTGATGAAGTGCTAGATACATTATATATATGTATATTTGCTCGGAAGGAGATAGTCATGTGTTCATATACTTTAACACATTGCTGGTGTCTTGATAGTTTATGTATATGCATTATACATGTTGGTTATGCCTTGATGTGCTGTGATTGTTGGTGTTATACCCTGCGCTTAGAATCAAAGGTACCGTTACCTTCCAGCTAGCGCCTGGAGAACTGACCGCGCTAATAATCAGAGGCACCATACCCTTCCAGCTAGCGCCTGGTAAACTGGCTTGTTGTTAATGTTGTTGAGTGGGGTGTATTGTTGGCTTACAATGCACATAGCTAGTAGAGCGAAATGGGATTGTTGTTGTTTCGTTGTAACTGAAAATATCATGGATTTGATTGGTTACGGTTCGGAGGACCGAGTTACTCCATTGGTTGATTGTATACATGTTGGTGGGTTGTAAATTTATATTTTTACAAAGATATGCATGTATAGTTATGATAGTAATGGAAACGAACCAAAATGTCATTTTTTTGTCTTTTGGAAAGTGGGGAGGAGAACGAATGTTTTAAAGATAAACATGTTTGAAAAGGTACATCTGAGTATGTATAGGAAATGGAAGAGAGTATCGGGCTTAGTGAGATTACTTCCTAGGTATTTGTTATTGTTATGAAAGATTGGGAATGGGGTTTAATGAAAGGAAAAAGGAAAGACAAACCACTTGTAGCGTTGAATGAAACGGTTGTTTTCGAGAAACGTTCATACATGTATACTTTGTATAAACTGGCACATTACTATTCTAGTATGAGAATGAGTGTTCATGATCATAGCTATTTGTAAGTTGTTATTGTTGAGGATCATGTTGAGTTCCCTACTGGACTATATGTTCATCCCACGTTGTTGAATCTTTTTCAGGTATTAAGCAGGTTGAGCTGTAAGATTTGGATCTACTTATTTACTGGCCACGGGGCCTCAGTTATGTTGGCGGAATGCCATTGTTGTAAAAGGGTTACACCCTTCTTCTTGTACCTTAAGTGATGTAAGCCTAAGGGCAATTTATTAAGTATGTTCATGTAATATTTACTTTGCATACGAATGAGAGTATTGTTAATCACTTCTACGGATTGAATGTATGAGTTTATTTCCACATGTTATCCTTGAAATTGAATTAAGTTAATGAATTTGGTAATGACTTTGAGTAATAAAAAGTGGGGCGTGACAGTACAGGTAGAAGATCTTTTACAGAAGTAGTTCAAAGTGGTGGCAGTACCAAGAAGATGAAGTTGGTTGTAAAGGCCTTCGAAGTTGGCAATGGGTGGCTTTATGACAGTGTAATAGTTGAAACCTTTTCTTTCCTTTAATGAGTTTAAAATGGACGGTGGTAAAAGAGGTATGGAGGAAGTATGTAATAACCCGACCCTCGTACATGTTTTCTGGTATACTTTCAGTCCCCTACTCTACGTATTTATATGCTTATTGTGAAATTTCGTGTGAAGTGAGGTTTAATTGAATGAGTTTTATGAATATAGATTCATATCTGTTTAGTAGGAGAAATATCTGTTACAATTATAACGTTCAAATCAGAAATTGAACACCTTAGAGGCTTGATAATTTGAAATTAATTTTATACTTGAGGTCAGCATGAATTTTAGGTCATAATATGATTTTCTGTGAAATTTTGATTTGGAATGATTAAACTGATTGATTTTCATCTTTATTCACTTTATATATATATATATATATATATCAATGCTTCTTATACATTTGACTTGGGGAAACCACCACTCAAAAATATCTCCTGGAGAGAGTAAGAGGAGAAGAGAGTTTGAGAGGGAGAAAAGAGTTCCACAAGGAAGAAAGTTGGGAAATTGAGAGAGATTGAAGAGATTTGAACTTAAGGTATGTGAAATCTACTTTGAATAACCCCTCTCTTAATCTTAATAAGAACTTCTTGTGCTATCATGTAAGTTAAGGTTGTAATAGGGGTTAAGGGTTGGTTAATTGAGGAATTGGGGAAGCTATTCTTAATACTTGGTTATGTTGGAGTTATATTGAATTACCTAGTGAGAATTTACATTTCATTTCTTCAACTATCACATTTGAGCTCATTTATGTAAACAAATGGCTATATGTATGTATTTATGTGTGAGGAAGTGGAACTTCCATGGAATTGGATTGTGTTTATGAACTTCAAGGAATTAAAGGCTTGATTGAATGTGTAATCCATGTTAATGTGATGATTATGCCATTGTGTTGTCTTAATTCCTCCATTTTTGGACCTTAAGATATTGTAAATTAGTTGGGTTATGCTTGGATTTTGGACTGCACAAAAACTAGGCAAATTGCCGCACGTGCGGGGGTCATAGTCGCACGTGCGGGAGTCATGGCCGCACGTGCGGGAAACCAAGAATTTTGGGCCTTTGGCTACTGCTAAAAAGGCACGTGCGGGGCTTCACTGCCGTGCGTACGGGACCCTTGCCGCACGTGCGGGGCTCACAGCCGCACGTGCGGCCCATGCTGGAAAAAAATGGTCTGCTCCATTTTGCGTGCTGGACCCTTTGATACTTTCAAAATCTGTATTTGACGCCTTTTGATGTTTGTAAATTCATTCGAAGCGAAACGAGTTAGGAAATAGTTTAAAAAGGAAACGAACTAATTCATAAATGGCGTGCATATGTAGGGCACCTACCGGGAGGGACTACCACTCTATCAACGCATTGTGAGTAGTAGCACTATAATCGTACATTTACTTACCATTAATAATTCTTATTATTAACATTCTGTTCTTTGCAAGTAATGATGTTAACATTTATGTTGATTGGAAATCGGTGTGAACTTATGTGAACGTTGAAAGATTTTGTATACATCGGTATGCCTCTGGAACTACTCTGCATTCCGGTTACGGTTGATGGTTATCATTAATGTGCTATAACCTGTAAATTACCTATGTCTCTGTATAAGAATTGCATACGAACTATTAATACTGAATTGGTCTAGAGATAAACATAGTCAAGTTCATTATGATAAAAGCGACCTATGTTATGGAAAGATGGGAGCTGTGTGTTTTAAGGGAATGGTTCTACTGTGTTTCTGTATTTCGGAATTAATACTGTGGAATTGGTTGACAGGAATAAATTATAAATGTAAACCCCGCTTACTAGGAACATGATATCCTGAATGTCCTATCAGGGACTCCTACAGTCTGTTTGGTTCAACACATGTTTTATGACCTAGATATCTGCCTAGAATGGATCATCGGAATGACTATTTGGATAGAACTACGGGTTGCTTTATACGTTAGTGACCGTTGAGAAACTATGATAAGTATCGGATTGACCTATGAATGACTCAATCTGAGGAAAGAATTGAATATCCATAACATTGTTATGTGACTCACGTATGTTGTGAATAATTATTGTTAATACTCTGTTATACGCAAGACGACTGTTTCAACTTGTAGTAAAGCATGGAAGAAATTTATGTGCACTATTGTGTGGTGGTATTCTTATGAATTTGAGATTGTTCTGTATAATCTGTTAGGCCTATGGCCGTTCTGTATAATCTATTAGGCCTATGGCCGATCTGTATAATCTGTTAGGCTGGGAGCCGCTCTGTATAATCTGTTAATATCTGGGCCTGAGGCCAATCTGTTGGATTTGTTGGGCCTAAGGCCGTTCTACATAATACTAGGCTTGAAGCCTCTCTATATGAAAATTGGGCCCAAGCCCATTCTAAAAATGTTTACAAGATAAGAGTAATTATATGACCTCTGCACTTACATACATTATAAATATTACAATTTAAGTTTAATCATTAAATTGTTGAGTGCTACTGTTCACTGAGCCTTGCTCACCTTATGTTATGTCTGTTTCTGTAGGCAATCAACCTGAACGTCGGTCCTAGTTCAACTTTGGTCACCCTTTCTTGGTCAAGCCATGTGGAAAAGCTTATGCATTTTGTGGGGTTCCCTCAATGACCCCTAGTTTGGTCCTTAATCTTTTGTCTAATGTAATTAGTCGTGTATAATTTCCTTTACCAGTATTTTTGCTATATGCCCACGTGCGGGGCTGGTTCTGTATATATGCCCAAATATGTTATTGTGTGAACGCATATATCTGCTTCTTGTATGTCTGTCTATCATAGGAGGAACTGTTGAATGGCACATTGAGATCCTGGCATACAGGTGTGAGCTCGTTGGATGTTAATTTATACTATTTTGTGTTATTAAATGCTTCCGTTCAGGCCCCATATGTTGTATATATTGTATTATCTGTCCGGTTCTGAAATGGTCATGCCCAAACTTTTAGAGGCGGGTTTGGGGCGTGACAAGTGGTATCAGAACATGAGTTGCTATCTCACACATGAATCCATTGAGCTTCAAGGTGTCTAGAAAAGACTTAGGCATCATGCAAGACATCCTTACTGTATACGAAAAAGGTTGATGGCAACGATACTTGTGTGTGTAATATTTGCTAACCGCAATGGTTACTATCCATGTCTATGTCTATCCTTCGTGTATATTGTGATTGATTGTGATGCAGAACACGGTGAGCATAAAGATGGAAGATCCGGAGGGTTCTACCTCCGCCTGGCTAGACAAAATGGGAAGGAAAATGACATGCAAATGGGATTAAATCAACAGCGTTGCACTGCGGAAGTGTGGTGAGGGCTCGAGCTGATCGGTAAGACAATTTATATGCAAATGATTAGATGAAATGTGTGTTATCCGTTGATAGTTACCTGTGAGAAACGATGATAAAATAATTGCACTTTCTGGCATCTGTTTAGATGACTTGATTAAACTCTAGGTATTGAACATTCCTAAGATCTAGTGACTAAATGAAATGATATATGCGATGTAGTGATCCCGGTTGTCCCTTTACTATTCAGTTGTATTCCGAACTCGATTCTGTGGAGTTGGTAGTTGTATCTATCTTGTTGTCGTCCTTTAATTCCATTTGTTTGAGTTTTAGGATGTGTTGGGCATGTTTCGAACAGGTGGGTTGAACCTTGGTCTAAAATCTTGTTGCCAGGTTTTTGGTCGTTCCGCTCGAGCGGGCCTTGTTGCGCTCGAGCGGATATTGCACACTCCCAGTATTTCGTGTCCCCGCAAAACTTCTACAGGTGTGATTTTTACGCTCGAACGGGTTTCTTTATGCTCGAGCGGTCGCACTCGAGCGGGTACTCTGGCGCTCGAGCGGGTAGTACTTTTTGTTGTAAGTTCTGGGAAAGGGAAATCTACGCTCGAGCGGACTGGTTTTCGCGCTCGAGCGGATGTACTTTATTCTTGTGTCTTGGCGCTCGAGCGGGCCTTCTTGTGCTCGAGCGTACCTAGTTTTTTGTTCTTGACGCACGAGCATTGTGTTCTCCGCTCGAGCGGGAATGTCGTATATCAGTTGGCAGTTGGGCATTTTAAAATCACTTTTTACATTCTCTCTCTCTCTCTCTTACTTTCTAAAAAGATATTTTGAGAGCTCCTCTCTCTAGAAACTACCTTCTCCCTAGGGTTTGATCTAGTTAGAGTGTCTCCCTATCCTCCGGCCTTTGTAAAAAGTGTGTTGATCGTCGAGGGCTCCATTTTGATCCATGGATCTTTGAGTTTGGAGCATTTTGATTTTCTTTGACTTTCCTGTTTGAGCTCTAACTTCGAGGTAGGGATATCCTACTCCTTCTCATGAGTTTTGTCTTTGAATTTTAGCATTTTGATGAGTTGGGGGTTGTTAGGTAATTTTGAGAAAGTTTTGGCCTTTGTGTAATTTTACAAAAGTTGGGGTTTTGTTTATATAAACTTATGTGCTTGTTTGGCATAGAGAAATGAGATCAATATTAGATTATTGATGAAAATGGAACCTTAGGGTTGTGATGTTAATTGTGGGAAATACTCTAATTACATTGATAAATTAATTGGTATAATTAATTTGAAGAAAAGAGGAATTAAATTGAGAATGTTGGAATTGGATGTGTATGGGATTAAAGGGTGTAGTTAGATTCGTTCATCGCTCACCTAGTTAAAATGTTGATTATATATCCATTTGGTGCATTTATTTTCAGTATAGAAATAACTGCTTTGGGCTATCGGTGGAGGATAGTCTTGATTGTTGTAGACACTGCATAACGATTAGGCAAACTAAAACTAATCGATTGAGTATGCTATTGAATATAGTGATTGGAATAATATATTAATTCTATGTATTGATTGATTGTGTATGATCTATGTTTATATACATGTGTTGTGTGGGAGGGGATAGGGGATGTACTCCACGGTTTAGGGGAAGATAGGGGATGGACCTCTAAATCGGATTTTTTGTGACATTGATACAGCGCTATAATGTGTATCAAGTGTTGATTATGGTAGTGTTTGAATTGATTTGATATAGCATTAAAATGTATATCGTTATCAATTGTGAAGTATAGAAGTGATTCTATGTTATGTTGATACAGCACCGAAATGTGTATCTTTCGCAAAGTGTGGGAATGGTTTATGTGTTATTGATACAACATTAAAATGTGTATCCCTCATGAATTTCGAAAGCGATTTAAAGATGAGTCTAAATCTCATTAAGTTATCTAGCTAGGTGTTGAGCCTTGTTTTCAAACTCAAGGTTGGAAAAGACATGGGAAATGAAATGTAACATGGACTTAATATCATGAAACCGAAATGTGATATATGTGGATGTATCTGTGTATCAACTGCTAACCTTTTAGTCATTGCTCATGGCTGGTTTAGTGTATTTCTACTGGGCTGTGGCTCACCCTTTATGGGACATCATTTTCAGGTACAGGTAGCATGCCACCTCCAAGGACATAGCTTGGGAGGCAAGAGGCAAGTCAGGGCTTTGTCGTTTTGGTGATCTTTGGATTGTATTACATGTAAATTCAAGCCAAGGGCTTGATGTGTAGTTGTGTTAGTACTCCTGTTTTGTAACCAAGTGTTAACTTGGAAAAGCTGTAAGCCGCTAGTGCATTTGCTTTTGTTTGTTAACATGTAACACTCCCATTGTAAAGAGCTATTCCTGAGAAGCGGAAGAATTATTTATCTTCTATACCAATGCATGTCTAAATTGATGGGGTTTTAATGTTATTTTTTGAGGGCCGTTACAACTTGGTATCAAGCTACCGGGTTCGAATACTTTGGGTATGATGGGAGTGAATTAGTAATCACAATAGGTTTTGTCCTCGCTTTGTAGAGACTTAATGTGTAATGTAATGTGTTTATGGTGATAACATGTTTTATGTGACTATTTGGGTATGGGATTTAGTTTTCTAGGAGTTGATTGGATGCCTTGGTTTCTGTGTGTCCTTGTAGAAAAGCACTTGATCAATGCTTTCTAACCGGAACTCTAAGTAACGCCCCTCGGGACTAATCATTTATCCTGGAATGAAATTTTGTAAGTGCTTATTGTTGTTTATGGCTTACGGTGGAGTGAATTACAGTTGTCCATGTATTAGGACACGAGTGTTTTTAGTTTTGACACATTTGTGAATGTGCTAACGCTCTCGTTACTTTATTAGATGTCAGGACGAGGAACGTTTGGTAGACGTGGCAGACGTGGTAGGCAAGAGATGCCTTTACCGGATGATATTCCGGCACCAGCAGGAAGGGGTTGGCGCAGGCCAATGTGGCCGAGAGCCAGCAGGTCAGGAGGCTATGGCACTTTAGCCCCGAGGGATAGCCGATGCTTTGAGGGAGTCTTGTTGGGTATTTTCCGAGCTGAGAATCCAGTTCAGGCTCGTTGCAGGCTAGGTTTGTGAGGCAGGGCCTTCCTTCTTGAAAAGGGAGTTCTTCCGGTCAAAACGCCGGACGAGTTTATTGGGATCCGAAAGAGCCACTGAGGCTGACGAGTGGTTAGAACAATGAGTAAGAACATTCAAGATGCTTTGGCATCAAGGACGGAGCGTTGAAAGAGACCTTGGCATCTTTCCCAGCTTAAAGGGGGTGCGGGTCAGTGTGGATAAATACAATGAGGGGCTCGTATTGCTTGGCAATGTGGGAGGCTTTTGTGAGGCTTTTCAGGAGAAGTAATTTACTCTGGCAGGTTGGAGAAGCTGAGAGACCAGGTTCTGTCAGCTTTTGCAGTTGAGTTCTTCAGTAGCCGAGTATGAGGCTGCTTTACTAAGCATGTCGATTTGCGCTGACTTGTGGCGTCCGAGGAACGCCGCCCGTAATCGAGTTCTGAAGAAGAAGGTTGAGGCGGGGTCTCAAGATGAGAGTTGGAAGTTATGATGCTGAGATTAATGGGCGCTTGTTAATAGCTGCAGCCCATATGGGATCATGATGAGGAAGAGGAGGGAGCAGAGAGGCTCCAAAGAGGAGCCAGGATGGTCGGGTGATGGCAGGCAGAGAAATGCTACCCTTAGCAGTGTTAGGGAGGTATTGCTAGATCGACCTTTCCGGTGCGGAGTGCACGGCTTCGGGGAGAAGGGAGATAATCAGGAGATTTCACCCTGTTAGAAGTGTGGTCATTTTTGTGGCCATCAAGCTTCAAGTTTGCCCACAAGAGGGAAGGAGGTCAGTAGTAAAGTCTCCTACATCTTCAACTAGAACCGCGTAGAGCAGAGTCGGGCAGGGGTCAGCCTCATCTTGTTATATGTGGTCAGCCTGGGCACCTGAATGAGGTTTTGCCCACAGTTGAAGTGCCACATTCGGGCGCGTCTGGTCCTAGGCAAGATGCAGGGTTCAGCCAGCTCACCGTCTGTGCAGCGCCTTCGAGGGCCATCAGGGGGCGCATCATCCAGTCTGTGCAGCAGTCGTATGCTCGCGAGGGGGTGAGCAGTTGGATCAGGGCTACTGGGCGCACGTATGCTGTTACCCGGGTAACCGGCCAGGATCTTGTGCGCCTGCTCCATCAGTTGTGAGAGGTATCCTTCTGTTTTGCAACTCGGTTGCTAGTGTATTGATTGATACGGGTGCTCTCATTCTTTTGTATGCTGCAGCATTTCTCTGTTTTTGGATTGGAGTCTGGCAACAATTAGCATCTCGCTATATGTGATAGTATCGCCTGTTGGTGGTGAGTTTTGATCTTGAAACAAGGTGTTAGAGGTTGTGATATAAGGTCGCCGCCATGAGGCTTTCCTTTTCCTTTTGTTTGTCATGCCCATTGAAGGGTTTTGATGTTTATTTTGGTATGGACTGGCTATCGTCATAACCAGGGCTGTTATTGATTGCTACGCGCCAAGGGTCACAGTAATGTATAGCGGGGAGCTGGTTCCATTTCATGGGGGATCGGGTTTTGGTAAGTGTGTTACCACCGGTGTATGATCCAATGGGGGGGGAGGGGGGCGGAATAAGCTTAGTGTCTACCTTGCTAGCTTATGAGGGTGAGTGTGATGAGACCCAGATTGTAATTGCCGAGCGGTGGATTTGGCGAGTATTCGAATGTTTTCCTGAAGATCTCATTGTTTTCCACACTACAGCCGAGAGATAGAGTTCTCTATTGTTTAGGTGCCCGGACAAGTGCCGATTTCCTGTGGCACCTTATCAGTTTTGGCCCAGCCGGTTGAGTGAGTTGAAGATTCAGCTCCAGGAATTTGCTAGGATAAGGGTTTTGTTCGCCCTAGTGTTTCGCCGTGGGGAAGTCACCGGCCCTCTTTGAAACAGAAAAGATGGTGTCGCTTGAGACTTTGTATAGACTACTGGAAGTTGAATCGGGCTAGACGGTAAAGAAATAAGTAACCTATGCCGTAATAGATGATCTGTTTGACCAGTTTGAAGGGTTCCCGGAATTGTTTCTCTAAGATAGACTTGAGATCGGGTTTATCCAACCATGTTGAAGGGCCAGGGATGGAGGATATTCCGAGGAGGGAACGGCCATTTCCGTACGCGGTTATGGCCTTATGGATTTCTGGTAATGCATTACGGGCCTTACAATGCACGCGGCAGTCTTTTATGGACTTGATAACCGGATCTGGAATCTGATCGATTTGTAGTCATTTCTTTGGACGACATCTTTATACTATTCGCCTTCTGAGGAGGACATGATGGAACACTGTGAGGAGTGGTGCTTGAGTTCGCTTAGAGCCCATAGGTTGTATGCCAAATTTGGGAGTGTGAGTTTCTGGCTAGGAGAAGGTCAAATTCTTAGCCATGTGGTATCGGGAAGGGGTGTCTGTTGATACATCGCAAGGTGGGGCAGTGGCAAGATGGGCAACAGGCCTAAGAGTGCGTTTGCAGATCCGCATTTTCTGGATTAGCTGGGTAATTACGTCGGTTTGTGAAAGATTTCTCCAGGCTAGCTTCGCGCGTTGACCAGATTGACGCGAAAAGGGGTTCAAGTTTGTGTGGAGTGAGACTTGCAAAAAGTCGTTCCAAGAGTTGAAGGTTAGATTGACCACCACTCCGGTTTTTGGATTATTCCGGAGAGAGGATTGGGTTACGCGGTTTATTGTGATGCCTCAAGAGAGGGTTTGGGTTGTGTGTTGATGCAAGAGGGGAAAGTGGTAGCTTATGGCTCACGTCCGTTGAAAAAATACACGAGAGAATTACCCTACACATGACCTAGAGCTAGCAGCAGTGAATCTTTGCCTTGGTTTGGGGGTTTTTTTTTGGTTTGGGGTTTTTTTTAGGGATTGAAGATTTGGAGGCACTACCTTATGGTGAGAAGGTTCGAGTGTTCTCGACCACAAGTTTGAAGTATCTGTTTACACAGAGAGACTTGAATTTGAAGGCTAGGAGATGGATAGATTCATTGAGGACTATGATTTTGAGTTGCACATCACCCGGGAAAGGCCAATGTTGTGGCCGATGCCCTTAGTAGGAAATCCATTAGTGATGTGACTTGTATAGCATCCGGGAATGGGAGATGTTGGGTGCACTTGGCGAGTTTGATTTACTTCTGGGCGAATCTGTTGAGGCTTGCGGCCTTCGTTTTTTGTTGTTCGCGCAAACCTACACTTGTGACCCGAGTGTTAGAGCACAGGGAGGTGACCTTGAGGTAGAAGCCACTCCGGGAAGATCTCTGGTGGGAAGGTTGAGAAGGGTTTGACGGTGTATCCCGACCAGAGTGTGAGATACCGAAGACCGTTTGTTTGTGCCGGAGTCTTGCCGAGAAGGAAGTACTCCGAGAGTTCCATCATTTACGCCTTGCGGTGGCATCCGGGAGGCACTAAGATGTATCGGGATTTGGGTGCCAGTTTGATGGCGGGTTATGAAGAGAGATGTGGCTGTTTTCGTATCGAAGTGTCTTACTTGCCAGCAAGGTGAAGGCCGAGCATCAGAGGCCAGCGGGTTTTGTTGGTAACCCTTGCCTATTGTCCGAGTGGAAGTGGGAGGCATGTCACTAGGGACTTCGTTGTAGGTCTCTGAAGACTCAGCGGGGTAAGTGATGCCATTTGGGTGGTTTAGACCGGTTGACTAAGTCGGCGCACTTCATTCCTATGCGCATAGAGATTCGCGTAGATCATCTCGCCGACTTGTATATTCCGGGACATAGTGAGATTACACGGGGTCCCAGTGACGATCGTCTCAGATAAGAGATCCTCGTTTTATTGTTAGGTTGTGGCAGAGTTTGCAGAGTGCCTTGGGCACTAAGTTGACCTTTAGTACGGCTTATCATCCTCAGAACTGACGGGCTAAGTTCGAGTGTACTATTCAGATCCTTGAGATATGCTTCGAGGTTGGTGTCCTCTTGACTTTAGTGGGACGTGGGAGAGGCACTTGCCCTTGGTGGAGTTTGCCTACAACAACAGCTTTCAGTCGAGTATCGGTATGGCACCGTTTGAGGCCTTGTATGGCCGACCATGTAGGTCTCCAGTTTGTTGGGCTGAGGTGGGTGATGCACCTTTGTTGGGTTCGGAGTTGGTGAGGGAAACGACGAAGAAAGTTGAGCTTATCCGTAGGAGGCTTGTTACAGCCTAGAGTCGTCAGAAATCTTATGCCGACCGTAGGAGGCGACCTTTGGTATTCGAGGTGGGTGATCATGTCTTTCTGAAGATATCACCTAGGCGGGGATTGATGAGGTTTGGGAAGAGTGGGAAGTTGTCCCCTCAGTTTATTGGCCCTTTTGAGATCCTTGAGAGGATTGGCGAGGTTGCCTATCGTTTAGCTTTGCCGCCGCAGTTGTCCGGAGTTCATGACGTGTTTCACGTGAGTATGCTTTGGAAATATGAGCTGGATCCATCCCATGTGTTGGATTGGACTGACTTGGAGGTTGATGAGGATGCCTCGTATGAGGAGAGACCGGTTCGGGTCTTGGATAGGAGGGATCAAGTGTTGCGAGGCAAGACCATTCCCTTGGTAAAGGTTTTGTGGAAACATCACGGAGTGGAGGAAGCCACTTGGGAATGTGAGGCGGATGTCCGTGAGAATTATCCGGACTTGTTTGTTGATGTATAATTATGTATTGAAATTTTGTAATATTGTTGAGCCTTAAGGGCATTGTACATGTCTTAAGTTGTAGAACATAATAATGTTTTGGTTTATGGAAATGTTGTAGAACTTGCCTTAAAACTGGAAGTTTGTTTTAACATCTCGTATGTGTTAAATGTATTGTGGAAATGCAAGCCTGATGTTAATGTTGCATGTATTAAGGAATCGTGGAAAATGAATTGAAATTGGTAAATTTCAAAGGAACGCATGTTGATAATGCAGGTTAGTATATGTATAATGTGTTTTGCCTCTTGAAAAGGAGATGAGATTGACCGGTAATGGGTCGGATTGTTTAATATTATGTTGTAATATTGTTGAGAATGGAGAAAACTTGTTTTTGAAAACTTGTATTTAATTTCGGGGACGAAATTCTTTAAGGGGGGGAGGTTATAGTGATCCTGGTTGTCCCTTTACTGTTCAGTTGTATTCCGGACTTGGTTCCGTGGAGTTGGTAGTTGTATCTATCTTGTTGTCGTCCTTTAATTCCATTTGTTTGAGTTAAGGATGTGTTGGGCATGTTTCGAAC
This sequence comes from Camellia sinensis, assembly GCF_004153795.1. Classification (NCBI taxonomy): domain Eukaryota; kingdom Viridiplantae; phylum Streptophyta; class Magnoliopsida; order Ericales; family Theaceae; genus Camellia; species Camellia sinensis. Next base: position 334,410 of record NW_021025706.1, read on the forward strand.
AGGTGGGTTGAACCTTGGTCTAAAATCTTGTTGCCAGGTTTTTGGTCGTTCCGCTCGAGCGGATATTGCACACTCCCAGTATTTCGTGTCCCTACAAAACTTCTGCAGGTGTGATTTTTACGCTCGAGCGGGTTTCTTTACGCTCGAGCGGTCGCGCTCGAGCGGGTACTCCGGCGCTCGAGCGGGTAGTACTTTTTGGTATAAGTTCTGGGAGGGGAAAATCTACGCTCGAGCGGACTGGTTTTCGCGCTCGAGCGGATGTACTTTATTCTTGTGTCTTGGCGCTCGAGCGGGCCTTCTTGCCCTCGCGCGTACCTAGGTTTTTGTTCTTGACGCTCGAGCATTGTGTTCTCCGCTCGAACGGGAATATCGTATATCAGTTGGCAGCTGGGCATTTTAAAATCACTTTTTACATTCTCTCTTTCTCTTACTTTCTAAAAAGATATTTTGAGAGCTCCTCTCTCTAGAAACTCCCTTCTCTCTAGGGTTTGATCTAGTTAGAGTGTCTCCCTATCCTCCGGCCTTTGTAAAAAGTGTGTTGATCGTTGAGGGCTCCATTTTGATCTGTGGATCTTTGAGTTTGGAGCATTTTGATTTTCTTCGACTTCCCCGTTTGAGCTCTAACTTCGAGGTAGGGATATCCTCCTCCTTCTCATGAGTTTTGTCTTTGAATTTTAGCATTTTGATGAGTTGGGGGTTGTTGGGTAATTTTGAGAAAGTTTGGGCCTTTGTGTAACTTTACAAAAGTTGGGATTTTGTTTATATAAACTTATGTGCATGTTTGGCATTGAGAAATGAGATCAATATTGGATTATTGGTGAAAATGGAACCTTAGGGTTGTGATGTTAATTATGGGAAATACACTAATTACATTGATAAATTAATTGGTATAATTAATTTGAAGAAAAGAGGAATTAAATTGAGAATGTTGGAATTGGATGTGTATGGGATTAAAGGGTGTAGTTAGATTCGTTCATTGCTCACCTAGTTAAAATGTTGATTATATATCCATTTGGTGCATTTATTTTCAGTATAGAAATAACTGCTTTGGGCTATCGGTGGAGGATAGTCTTGATTGTTGTAGACACTGCATAATGATTAGGCAAACTAAAACTAATCGATTGAGTATGCTATTGAATATAGTGATTGGAATAATATATTAATTCTATGTATTGATTGATTGTGTATGATCTATGTTTATATACATGTGTTGTGTGGGAGGGGATAGGGGATGTACTCCACGGTTTAGGGGAAGATAGGGGATGGACCTCTAAACCAGATTTTGTGTGACATTGATACATCGCTATAATGTGTATCAAGTGTTGATTATGGAAGTGTTTGAATTGATTTGATATAGCACTAAAATGTATATTGTTATCAATTGTGAAGTATAGAAGTGATTCTATGTTATGTTGATACAGCACCGAAATGTGTATCTTTCGCAAAGTGTGGGAATGGTTTATGTGTTATTGATACAACATTAAAATCTGTATCCCTCATGAATTTCGAAAGTGTTTTAAAGATGAGTCTAAATCTCATTAAGTTATCTGGCTAGGTGTTGAGCCTTGTTTTCAAACTCAAAGTTGAAAAAGACATGGGAAATGAAATGTAACATGGACTTAATGTCATGAAACGGAAATGTGATATATGCGGATGTATCTGTGTTGGCCATCTATCAACTGCTAATCTTTTAGTCATTGTTCATAGCTGGTTTAGTGTATTTCTACTGGACTGTGGCTCACCCTTTATGGGACATCATTTTCAGGTACAGGTAGCATGCCACCTCCAAGGACATAGCTTGGGAGGCAAGAGGCAGTCAGGTTTTTGTCGTTTTGTGATCTTTTCGATGTATTACATGTAAATTCAAGCCAAGGGCTTAATGTGTAGTTGAGTTAGTACTCCTGTTTTGTAACCAAGTGTTAACTTGGAAAGCTGTAAGCCCATAGGGCATTTGCTTTTGTTGTTAACATGTAACACTCATTGTAAAGAGCTATTCTGATGAACGGAAGGATATTTATCTTTTATACCAATGCATGTCTAAATTGATGGGTTTTAATGTTATTTTTTGAGGGCGTTACATGCGACACTTTAACTTTTATAACATAGCCACGTCTTTCTTGCTATAGCAAGGTTTAGACCTGTGAATTTGAGAAGTTATTGTGCTTAGATATTTGATAAGATATGTTTGCATGATAATTTGAATTGTGTTGAGTATAACCGGCTGTGATAAGAAGTTATGCATATAGTGACCCCCCTAGAATTATGTAAGGAGTTAATTAATTGTGATTTGTTTCCTACTGATTGTTTAAATGGGGGAAAGACTATTACATTAGCTATGTTTGGAAGTTGGTTATTGACCTTGAAACAACATACAATTAATATGATTTTGTGGGCGGAGAAAATTACCGACGACTTCTGATAATGAACCAAGGGAACTATTGATGATGTTTAATGAGTATTGTTTATGTGTAATCGAAACTTGTTTATGGGAATCTGTAATCTGTACTCGGTACTCTGTAATCTGTAGTCTGTTTCGTTTATGTGTAATCTGTAATCTGTAATCAGGATTTCTTATAAGGAACGGCTGAACGACATGAAGGACTCCGCTCATATTACGTATCTATCCATATGATGCTCGTGAAAATATCGATAATCATTGACTCATTTGAATCGAAACTAAATGATTGGTAATCTGATAACTTACTCTAAGAATTAAAAAAAAAAAATCCTGCCTCTGTATATTAATGACTTAAAATTGAGAAATCATTTCTGTGATATATTTCTGTGTAAATCACTAGATGTTGGATATTGCAAATTGCCAACACTACAAAAAAACCAAGATTTAGTAGCGGCCAAAACTGTCACTAAAAGTAGGAAAAAGCGTCGCTAAAAACTAAAACACCTTTACCTGCGGTTGCAATAGTGGCGGCCAAACCGCCGCAATAGCCCCGTTGGCATATCCTTATAGTGACGTTTTTCACAAACGCTGGTATAGTTATTTTTATTGCGACGGTTGATGTAGTGGCAGTTACAAATGTCGCTATATCTTGAATTTACCAATTACTTGCTAACTTTATAGTGACGGGTCGACTGCTACTATATCCTTCACTTTTGCGGCATTTTGTAAACCGCTGCTATATTTTGACTCTATTCCATCAGTTTTACACTGTCGCTATAACCATAGAATTCGTTTCGAATTTTATTTACAGTGACGGTTATTAATCGCTGTTGTAGGCTATGTTTTTTTTTTTTAAAAAAAAACGATAAAAAACTACAAGATACAAGGGGTATACCCTAAGAGCTAACCAACTATACAAAGACACATAAACCAAAAAACAACAAAAGACAATCTAGACAGCAAAAACCATCATGTTCACACACCACATAAGCAAAGAGCAAATGAGGGCAAGAACAAGGCAAACAATACAAAAAAAAACCTAAGAGCAACATAACCTGGTTACATTGAAAAGATCCAAACAACAAAAGGAATTAGAAACAAAACCCAAAAGGCCATATTACAGGGACAATTTGATTACAAAATGATCAAAACAGACACTATAGCCCTGCTCACATTATATATCTATAACAACACTATTTTATTCTAATGGCTCAATACTCAATAATTGTAAAAGATAAAAGAGTCTGCATTTTCATAATCCCAAAATATCCAAAACACCTTAATTAAAAGGTTCATTACATAAGCCTATAATACAAAAAAGATCCAATGTTTCTAGCAAACTAATAGCCCACACTATAATCCAAAAGAAAAACTTGTCACATAACAATAGTACTCAAAAGTATTACTCATGACACCATTTTATAAAGATCTCCATGAAAAATGTTCAAATCGAGAAATGACGTCCATTGTTTGATAATTCATATTATCTTATTTCCTGTAATAAAAATAATTAAATGAGCATAAGTATCATTTTCAATTTTAAAATCTATAAAGAAAATTTAGACTACAAATAATTCTCAACAAGTCTTATTTATTTATTTTTTTTGGTAAGTATATGGTTTACATATCAAAAAATAAAGATTACAATGAAGTTGAAGATCATAAAGCCAAACATTAGTAGCAGCCACCAAATCAAGCAACCACTAGCAACATCCAAGGGTCTATTTTTAATTGTATATTACAGTTTGATACGTTGTTGATATTCAAATTTGTTCGATTGCCCAATTCTCTATTTCATTGGTTTGTTTGGTATTTTTACAGATGCCAGTAAAGGAAGCAAAGTAGAGAAGTCAACCTATCAAACCCCAATTTTGTCCAAACTAACTAACTAACAATTTATTGGTAAAGAAGTCATTAACAGTGGTTCTAAATTTGTGTCAATGTATGTGTATTGTAATGATGACTTACCTCGATTAGAAGGTTGAATTTCATGACTCCCAAAGGAGGATCTTTGATGTGTTCGTGGAGAAGCTTGGTCCAGAATGCCACTAGATCCATCTGTCGCCTAATTTATACAATAAAATTTACATAAGTATGCATAAATTTAGAAAATGATAACATATGATAAATACATCATATAAAAGAATATGTCACATGTAGTTATACCTGCAAATTACTAGAACTATGTCTCTGACTCATCAAAAATGCTACTTGCTCTTTTAAAGAGTTTATTACAGCATCTTGAGCTTGCAACTGAATACCTTGAGTTTGCAACTAATCACCTTGAGTTTTTAGTTGTTCCTTCAACTCAATTATAGTGTCTTTGTCTCCCATTCTCTCTTCATCAGAAACCATTCTTAAGTGGTCAAAATTATTACACATGAAGCCATGCTTGGAAGGAATAGGCCCAAATCCTAAACCTCGAACACGACCATGATGCTCTTTACCCATCACTTGAGAATAAATATCATTTGGTGACCAAGATATACGTCCACCAACATTTCCTTCGGAGCTACTTGGTTGTGAGCTCATCAAAGCTTCTAGTTTTTCCTATAGCATAAATGGGGGGGGGGGAAATAAGAAGAAAAGAGCGAGAGTGATTGTTTGCCACAAACACATTAGAATTTTGAAAATGTAACTTATTAAATGGGCATACAATTTTTGTAGCTGCTGCTTCATTGACTGGTGTCCCATCCTTCCTTTTGTGAAGCGGTATATATAATTTTGCTCGATCTAGTGCAATCTTATCTTTTTGCTCCTATGTAACAATCATATCGTTTGAGAATAAATTCATAATATAATGCGCTAACCAAATTCAAAATATAAAACAAGAAATGAAGTTTGAAATACCATATCATATGCATGTTGTGCATAAGTTTTAGATCCTCCTGTATCTGCACTTGTTTGCTCTCGCCTGCTTTCCTTATTGGTTGTACTATGTTCCTTCACTCATAAATGCATAACAATATGTTAAAAAAAATGATATAATGACATTGTATTATTTGATAGAAAACATACATCTATGCATACCTCTCCTTCCTTTGAAAAACAATACGCGACAAGGTTAGCATAGTGCTCATGGTTAACTATTAAAGGCGCAGTAGCTACTATCTGTGCTGCTGTCTTTGTCTCATCATAGTACTTGGCTTTTAAACTACATTTCCAATTTCTCCATTTCTCTCCCATTGACTTCAATGTTCGATGCCTAATCATATCCCTTCTCTCATCTTGAGGAATGGCAAACTTGGACTACAATTGTATGTTTTTTCATGTTATGAACATTCTTAAAATTATCAATACAATAATATAAACTAAATTTGTGCATTTCTTTGCCTAATTCTCATATTTTTACATGGAGATAATGAACCACACTAATTTCATACTTCTTACTTCTAGACGACACCTATATCCTAATACAGGAAAGGAACTTTCAAACAATCCTAACAACAAACGTATGTCCTAAAAAGATTTATTCAATGAAGAAAAGCCTCAGCAGTTATATAATCAAAGATTTGAAAATTGTGATCATTCTATCTACATGCAAAAGCAGAGGAGTTAGGAATTTAGAAATTGAAGGACTGCCTATTGGGAACGATTTGAACTGCTTTATAGATTAAATTCTGGATTTTAATTTTTTTCTTTTCTAGGATGAGTTCTGATTTTTTGGGGGGGTAACATGTTATGTAGAGCGAAAGAAAAAAAATGAAAAGCAAGGTGGCTTAGATTCATAAGCAAACAAAAGAATGGAGTGACGATTGAAGCTAAATGAGAGGAAATCATTATGAAGACAGGAAATGGAACAGATACATTTCAAAGAAGCTTCTCAGTGCCTTGGATGTTAAAGTTGTTTGTCCTGGTTATATTGAAAAAAGGCCAACCTTTTGTTTTCATTTGTAAATCTGTGCTCATTTTCTGTCAATCTGCTCAGAAAATCAGTGTATTATTAGTATTGTCTTATTGTATATTGATATGAACAGCATATTTGATTTTGGATTAATGATAATGATATGATCAACAATGTGTTATTTGTTGTGTAAGAAAATTTAATCTTTGATTGTGCTTTTTGAAGGTCATTTGCAAATAAGCAACATATACATGCACATGTTGGTATTAGGAATAGAAACCAAATTAATGATTCAATTATAACTTAAATTTGTTATAAAATCTAAGCTTGTAGTTAAAGTTAATACAATTTTCTTTACTACTGTAGTAGAATTATCACAAAATACTTGTAGTTAGAAAATTACCTCGATAATATTCCAACAATCTTCTTTATATGGATCTGGCACTTCATGCCAATTTTTGCACTTAATTGGGCATAAGTGTGGCTTCCTAGCAATGATGCCTATGAAGCGACTGAATATACCACCCTCTATAGAAACAACCTACAAATTCTTGTTGAAGGTGAGCATAATGCATTCTTCTGGAGTCAAATTCCACACTTCAACCATACGTGTAATTCCCCACGTGTTTTGCTTGGTCGATTCATCTATTACAATACAACAATGAAATATATCATGGAAGTTAAGGGTGACTTGTAATTTCTACCTCAACTAAAAATCTAATAATACCTGTACGTTGCATTTCTTTTTCCCTTAACCAGTCCTCATCTAAATCATCTTCAAACTGAGGGTTAACCTCTAATTCTTGAGGTTGAGGATGTGGAGCATGTGATGAAGCATGTGAGGAGGGATGTGACCAACTAGGTTGTGAAGAGCCATTTGATCGACTAGGCTGTGAAGTTCCATTTACCCGATTAAGCTGTAAAGAGGCATTTGAACGACTAGGTTGTGAAGTTCTATTTGGCCAGTCCAGCTGTGGAGAGCCAATTGAGTGACTAGGTTGTGAAGTTCCACTTGGTGCGTTAAGCTGTGAAGGGTTATTTAGTTGGCTAGGCTGTGAAGAGTTATTTGACTGGCTAGGTTGTGACGAGCCATTTGATCGCTTATTTTGGGACTCATTCTCAAGATTGCAAGTTCTAAATCGTTTCTTTGCCATATCTGCTAGATAAACAATAGATGTAATTAATCAAACACAAAGATATTAATCAAATTAAATGAGCATTTATCATAGTATACTAAAGATATTAAAGAACATAAGCCATAGGAAAAGCTCATATACACCTCACAAGATTTTCTGTACACAATGCATGGAAAGAGGAACAGATCTGTTACAATGGTGGATTGGGTATAAATTTAGATTCTTGGAATGGAAAATATGGGATGTGTTTCCTTTTGCTGCACTGTGGTATTTGTGGAGCGGCAAAATGATTGTAAGTTCATTGGTTGTCAACTAAGGGTGCAGTCTCTAGTAAATGGTGTTTGATTGTCTTCGTACGGTTGTAGGGGTGAAGAAGGTGCCAATCCTAAGTCTGCTCTTGATTTTTTGGCAAAACACAGTCAGTGGGCTGTGGTGACATTAGGCCCTAATGGATGCATTGCAAAACATGGAAAAGAGGTTAGTGATATGTTATATTTGTCTCCTCTTCCATAGTTTTGGTTATTAGAAATATTAATATATAACCTAGTAATATATATAAAATATGTGGAACTTTGAAAGGTAACTATTCCATGGAATCTTATAATAATCTCTTTTCCAAAGGCACATGTGTACCCCTTATGGAATGGATATTATCATCCTAAACATTGTGAATCTGAATTTGTTATCTAATGATCATGGCAAGTACACAAGATTAACACAAGACATTTATTCTGTTTTAAGTACACAATATGCTCTCTTTTAGTATATAATAAGTCTACAGACACAAATCTAACTACAGAAACAGGTCTAAGTACAGAACATTAGCACTAAAAAAGCGCGCTTTTTTATTTTTTTTACTTTTTGGTAAGTAATGGATAGAATTTCATTACCTCTTTCAGATTGTTCGGGTTCTGGCAATTGGGGAGGCAAAGGCAATAGATGCCACTGGAGCAGAGGACCTGTTTGCAAGTGGGTTTTTGTACGGATTGGTAAAGGGGCTAAACCTAGAGGAATGCTGCAAAGTGGGCTTATGCAATGGTGGCTCTGTTATTCGGGCTCTTGGGGGTGAGGTCACACCAGAGAACTGGCAATGGATGCATAAACAAATGCAGACTAAGGGCCTCACTGTCCCCAGTAGTGATGAGAGATATCTCCTGTCAAAGAGGATTTTTTTAGGGTTTGGGTAATCATTATTGCTATTGTTTCATGAGTCAATGTTATTTGGCATTAATGATAGGCCAAATCAATTAACTAACCATGAACTAATCAATATTTTCACAGACCATAAGATTTAAACACTGAAGCCAAGCAAAACTGTACACATTTTGTGCCTTTCTTCACCAATAATACTAACCATTTAGGTTCAAAGTATGAATCAAGGTGATTAGTAAGGTAGATAAAGAGACATGCATGTGGATAAAGAACATAGCATGACAAGGTTCAACATAAGCAAATATAGCATGACAAGGTTAAACATAAGAATTTGCCTCTGTGCTGTTCATGTAAAATTGGTGAACATTGAGAAAATCCTCAAGGTACTTTAAGTGGCAAATGTGGGGCCTAACTTGGGACCAATACCTTATTTGTAAGTAATATTCCTTTTTGTGGGACCTTTTGGTCATTTAAAAAATATTTATAAAAACTAAGGGCTCTCTCATAGGCTCTTTTGATGTACATGGGTGGCATCCCCTTGATGCTAATTAATGTAGTTATTATTTACTAAATAAATAAATAAATGGTGTAGGAATTTACATAGCCTGCAATACATGTATACAAATATGTATGTGCATGTATACATATATTTACGTCTCGGAAGTTGTAGAAGTTCACTCTCAATTAGATCATAATTTTAACCACCAATGGTTATATTCAGAAGATGCCCAAACAAAATATGAGGTAAACAGAGATCTGCAAATGTTAACTACACAGATCAAACCTATGCATATGATGAGAGAGAGAGAGAGAGAGACCTCAAACAAAGTTAAATCACTACCACCAGTTATGTTCCAGACAATTCCAGTGGCCCTCTCTATGCCAATATCTAATAACGGTGATTGAACGACATTTAATGCAGCATCTCTTGCTCTGGACTTTCCTACACAAGAACAAATACCACAAGATAACTTAGAGAAGTTTGGCCACTCATCCTATTTCATCAGACTAAAACAAAGCCAAAAGCAAAATGCAGAAAAAAAAATAAAACAAAAATATATCTATCCATACATTTTCCTTTCTTGGCTTAATTAAGGTTACTTATATTACTTTTTTTTTTCTTTGATCGGCAAAAGAAAAGCTTTATTGATGTAAGAATCAAGTACACAGTACAAAAAACCATCAATAAAGAAAAGGAAACTGCAAAAGCATCATAATAAGCTAAATCGTCCTAACTAGGTTGGCACCAAAAACCCCATCCTATCATTTGCTAGCACCCCTAGAGTTGGTGAGAAACCAACGAGAAAACAAAGCAAATTGAACACCTACAAAACCAAATAGACTACTGCCAAAAAGCCCAGCCTATCATAATCAGACCGACCACTAAAATAGAACACATTAACTGAGCAGCCACCAACCAGTAAACAAAAATTGAGCAGACAAACAAAGCTAAGCAGACCAACCACTACAAGAGACCAAACAGAGCAGATAGCAACTAAACATAAACAGGACAGCAGCAAAGCAAGCCATATAACAGCAGCAGTAGCAGAGATTCACCACAGTAGCAAAAACCTCTATTGCATTGAGATTTCATCAGCAAAAACAGTACTGAATTAGTACTCTATCACCCCAAAGCAAAAGGCCATCACTACAACATTGCACTCAGCAGCACCAAGGATCACCACTAAACATATCAGGACAGCACTCAACAAACCAGTACTCACCCCAGTAGCAAAGAAACCTCTATTGCATACAGCAGCAAATAATCACCACTAAGCACCATCCAGCAGCAGCAGAGGTTCACCACAGTAGCAAAGAAACCAGCAGTAGACAACTAAGGAAACAGAACTGGTGCCTTGAAGACCAGCAGTAGACAACTAAGGAAACAGAACCAGCTACCTGAACCACAAGCTAAGAACTCTGCAGCCTGATGGTAATGCACACTCAAAACTGGTGCCTAATATTCCAGCAGAAACAGCAGCCTTATCCATACTAGCAGACTTCTACCTTACAAACCAGAACCTGAACTGGTGCCTTGAAAACCAGCCCAGAACTGAAACACAACAAACTTGCTACCAGCAGACTAGAAACACCAATGCAAACTTAGAACTCTGCAGCCTGAAGCTAATGCACACCCAAACTGGGGCCTAGTATTCCAGCAGAAACAGCAGCCTTACCACAATAGCAGTCTTCTACCTTACAAATCAGCACCTAAATTGTTGCCTTGAAAACCATCCCAGAAACATACCACAATAACTCGGATCTCACACCAGACCACAATAACACAGATCAAACAACACAGGGACAGATCAGAAAGAAACAGAAATTAGCTAGATAGTAACCTTAGCCAAGGCAGACTAAAACCCGTTGAAGATGATGTACAATGTCATTGACTGAGTTACTTATATTACTTAATCCAGATAAGTATTCAGTGCTACCTTCAACATATTTAATTTCTTATAGGAATTCATAATATTAAAATTTAAAACCTTAGAAAAACATTTAAAAAAAAAAGGATCGTAATTAAAATCTGGCCACTGAAGAACACAATAAAAAATTGATTTGGCCTATCATTAATGCCTTAAAAATCCCTAGGGATAGTTTGAGCACAATAATTTGACTAGAATTTTGAGCAGGCTGAATGTAATCATATCAAAATCGGACAGTACATAGTTCAGGTTAGGCAAGCACAACACCAGTATTATGGTGCAGATGCCCAGAGGCAACACATTAAACTACTCTGTAAGAAAGAGGCTCCAACACATCCACATCATCCCTAGTGTTGTTAGTAAACTCCTTAGTTCATTAAACATAACATGACACAATAATAGTACTACATTCAGACAGGTTCGGACATACATGACTATACTAATATAAAAAAGCACTACACAATTTAGTGTAGGTACACATAATTGAATTATTTGTATATGACTTTTCATGTATATCTTTTCCTAAAATTGAACTATTTTATATTGATACGTTTCATTTTTTTTTTATTTGTTTTCTTCAATTTCATTTTCACAATTTATGTAGCATTTTAATTTTTATGAGTTATGATTTTTTTTACCTTGTCGACCCCATTTGATGGAACATAAGGCTTAGTTTGGTTTGGTTATGATTTTTTACTGTCTTTCACGTGCACATGCAAATACATAGTGAAAGTTTGGTTGTTGAAGATTAAGAAAAATCTCTTGTACAATACATTATATGGTTTAAACTCCATGATTAAATTTAAGTATTACATAATAGATAAGAAAAATCTCTAATATAATACACTATTTCTGAGAAAATAATACAATTCTACCTTAGTACATAAAATTTTAATGAATTAAAGGGAAAACAATAACATTGAAAAAGTAATCTATACTAAACTTGTGGCACATCAATTTTTGTGCAGATTAGGGATTCAGCTTGTATTTGAGTAATTATAACATGCAGCATTCTACTCATGTAATGTATACAATGTACACGTATAGTTTTTTTAGTATCTGTGTTTCATAGTTAATAATGTGTCAAGAAAACAATCAGTTGCAAAGCTAAAGCTATTAGCGAATGGGTCCAACAATATATATCAAACTCTCAAAGAACTTCAAGTACTGCATACATAGTTCATTTCTAATCTCACTCTTCTTTCGTCAATTAAATCACATTCTTCTGCAGATTTTTTATGAATTAAAGGGAAAACAATAACATTGAAAAAGTAATCTATACTAAACTTGTGGCACATCGATTGGTGTCCAGATTAGGGATTCAGCTTTTATTTGAGTAATTATAACATGCAGCATTCTACTCACGTAATGTATACAATGTACACGTATAGTTTTTTTAGTATCTGTGTTTCATAGTTAATAATGTGTCAAGAAAACAATCAGCTGCAAAGCTAAAGCTATTAGCGAATGGGTCCAACAATATATATCAAACTCTCAAAGAACTTCAAGTACTGCATACATGGTTCATTTCTAATCTCACTCTTCTTTCGTCAGTTAAATCACATTCTTCTGCAACACCATTTATGCATGTGAACCAGACAAGTAACACCAAAGTAAATGATAATAAGCAGACCTGACGTGAAAGAGAACTGTATAGGAATAGATGACATCAAGATCATCAAGTTCTAGACACTAAACAGAAACAACTTAACTTGTAATATTAAATGTTTAGCACAACCAATATCAAGAAAATTAATTCACAAGAAAGTCACTAATTAAATGCTTCCCCTCCCAAAAAATTAATATTTTTTATTTGCAAATACATGAAACAAAGAAGTAATAAACCAATAAACAATTAACATTATCCTTAAAAACTAACATTCCAATCCTGCAGCAACAAATTCCAACACTAATTTCAATCAAAGCTCACAACATAGCAGAGATTCATAGCTCAAGATGGCATAAATAACATACCATAGTGCAAAAATAGTAACCGACGGTGGTAAAATAAAATGACATCATTCGAAAGAAATCAAAAAGCTGCCCAAGTCTCCCAAATGGATAACTCTCAAACAGCCTAATGGATAACTCTCAAACAATGAAACCTAGTTGTGCAACCAGTACACCAGGAGTCGTCCCATTGCAGCTACCCCATTACACATCTGGATGTACCCAAAGCATCAATGACAGCAGACCAGATAGAGTTGAGAAGCCAAGAATTCAGACCAGTTGCAGGACACACCAGAAAGCATAATACCAATTATGCACAGCAAAAAGCACACCAGAAAAAATTTGAATATTTGTATTGTTTGAATACAAATTTTCAAACAAAAATAAAATATTTGAATATAAACTTCAGAACAAAAATAAACTACAAAACAAAAATGAATGGTGTCCGCAAATTGTTTGTGATGTGCATCCCAGAATTTTTTTCCCCCTGATTTGAGTAAAATTTCCCCCTATTATGCCAGCTCACAAATAAGAGTGCCTTGGTGACAGAAAGAAATATGGTTCTAAGGGATTGTTTGGCTTAGCTAAAAAGTCACTAAAAAAATCATAAAATCATAAAAAAGGTCAAAAATTCCTTCCATTCTCTCTACTATTTGCATGTTTTTGTATAGAAGTCAAAATCATTCCCAAACACTAATTTTTTTCACCTCATATTTTAACTAAACAGACACTAAAAAGTTGATTTCCAAACAGACCCTAATTTCTATGACAAATTATTGCAGGTGTTTGAAGAACTGAAAGTGGTTATGCAATATATCCATCAGGACATGACAAGCCGTAGCACCCACAAAACATCCCCAACCTCAAGAAGACAAAAGCTGAACTTTATATTTATATGTTAATGGAAACATCTAGTGGGTTCACTTTCTCAAATAATAATATAAGGAGATATATGTACATGAGTATCAGTTATGTCACCATTGTTGTTCCAGAAAGAAAACGCTTTGTGCAAAATTGTAACTTTTTTTGTTTGAGAAAAACAGTGGTTTTGGCTGCTATAAGTTATTCCATGTTAAGTGTTTCTACAAACTCTCTGTTGCAGTTGACTTAGTGGTGATGCATTCTCCTCGGTATTCTATTTTTTATCATTCTTAATTTTATTTCCTTTTTCTTTTTTCTTGGTTTATTTTTCCCCTTGACTCTCCTTAATGGAGGTAATTAAATGGGATAATCTCCCAAGGTGTTATAGTGATTGGGTTGATCTCTATGGCCCGTTAATCTCAATCTTTGAATTTTTGTTGAACATACTACTGGTTAATCTCAATCTTCTTCAAATTTTCATTGAACATACTATACATGAACTGATTATCAACATATAGTGTTAGCATTTTATATTTAAAAGTTCTCTAATATCATACGCATCTATTTAATAGATATATAACAACAACCATGGGAATTCCCCAAAACAGATAGTCAAGGGATGTCCTCTGGGCTCATTGCTTCCCAAAGGGGCTAGTCAAGGGATGTCCTTTGGGTTCATTGCCCCTTGTAGATTTCTGATGTGTGACTCGGCACATGGAAATCCAGGTCAGGGTCAGTACATACATATATTGAATACCAACAATTTTTTTTTCTATTTTCTAAATTATTTTCCCAAATCAAAATCATTCAAGATGTTCATGAAATCCTTCAAAGTAGAGAAGTTTTGGAGATATTAGAAGCATTAAATGGAGTTGCAAGTCATAGATTAACAATGAATTTCATTGACCCAAACTTGACCGAAGACAGTATAGGAAAAACATAAATAGAGATAGTAGAAGAAAAGGAGACTGGCAGAGAGATAAACCGAGAGACAAGAAGAAAGAAAGGGATAGAGAAAGAGAAACAGAGAAAGCAAACTAACCTTGAAATCACAGTGGGAGGATGACGAATGCTGCGGGGAAGGATGAACGCCGATACGTCGCCGCGGGGGAGGATGAACTCTAATACTTCACCAAACAGGGGTGGTGGACTAGGGCACAAATTGTGAGTTGAACGGTTTTTTTTTTTTTTTTTTGGACTGAAATTCTGATATGTTATCCACTCCCCAAGAAAAAAAAATCTGATTTCGTGCAAAATCAGAGTTCGATTTGGCGGGCCTCTATTTTGATTGGCTTTTTAGCAACGGTTGTGTTCAAACCGTCACTATTAAAAAATATATTGCAGCGTTTTAGGCAAAAAATGTTACTAAAAATTTAATTTTTAGTTGTGGTCAATAACCACTACAATAGCCCATTTATAGCAGCATTTTTTAGGCCGCTGTAATAAAAAATGCTGCTAAAACTGGATTTTCTTGTAGTGCAATTTAGTCCTCTATTTTATATTGAAGGCTATATTATGAACTGTTCTGTACGGCATGGTATACTTTGCTAAAAAAAAAAAAACCGAATGGACATGGGAATATTCTATATTGATGGTGGGTTAACGATATGTACTGGGTATTTACCTCCTCCTGTATGTTTATACAGATTTGTACAATATGCGCAACGTGATCCCGAATTGATTTACTATCATGTTGAGCTGATCTTGCCAAGAATTTTAACTCTGATATTAGTTGGTCAAATTACTTTGTCGCTATACTATTGAATTTCTAGACATTATGGAATCCGGATGGATGTGATTACAGGATACTTAATGAAGTTATGACCCTAAGAATGGATCTTGTAGAACCTACGTACGTGAAGTAATTGAATACTCTGCTTATGTTAATTGACTGGGCCGGACGACTGGTCTATAATTTCTGTATGGCTGTTTGCTGACCCACTGTAATTATAAATTGCGAATATGAAACCATGTGGTTGATCTTGTAACCTACAGTAGGAAAAGGAAGAATTATCTGCTTAGTAGAACACTGAAATGACTAAAAAGGGGCCAAATTAATTTGTGCTGTAACAAGAAGAAATGTTTACTAAGGGAGGATGTTACACCTTACTGTTATGATTGATTAATTAAACATGATTTTGAATTTGATTTCTGGCTTTATCTTTGGATGGCTCTCTCTACTCAAAAAGATGGTTGTTCTACCTGTTTCGGTTACTCAGATCGAAACTTATAATAGTGTGACTAAGTGTTTATCATGGTACATCTTCATGAATTTGCAGAAGTATATGATACTAGTTTTGATATTATCATAACTGTTTGATTCGGGCATGATTCTTTTTGTGTTACTGTGCTTAGAAGTAATGCTATGAGGAATTAACGATGTGTATTGTGACCCTTCTTTCTGTTGTACTGACCTTGTTAAAAACTATTACATATAATTCTGAACCAATATAATGGTATGCCTTTGAAATGCTTTTGGAAATAAGGGAATAGTAAGAACAAATTGTGAAGCTAGTGGCTACGTACTTAAACAACTTATTTGTGATTGTTGGAATGAAGTATACCTTGTTAAATAGGCAGAACCTTGTTGGTGGACTCTGATAGTCTTATCTTATTCGACGCAGGCTCCTATGAAATAAATATATGGAGTTGTTTTCTTTTATTCTACATACCTGAAATGAACATCGAAACGACTAGTTGGATAAAACTCTGAGATGTTTATTATGTTGGGGACTTTGGAATAACTGTGATACATATCGGGTTAACCCGTGACTTGTTCGAACTGAGGAATTACGTGAACATCTATAACAGAATTGGACAATAGTGTGAGACTAAGATTTCTAATCTGTTACGTAGTAAAACAAGTTTGAGGGACCAAACTTATTTAAGTGGGGGAGAGTGTAATAACCCGACCCTCGTACATATTTTATGGTATACTTTCAGTCCCCTACTCTGTGCATTTATATGCTTATTGTGAAATTTTGTGTGAAGTGAGGTTTAATTGAATGAGTCTTATGAATATAGATTCATTTTTGTTTAGTAGGAGAAATATCTGTTACAATTATAATGTTCAAATCAGAAATTGAACGCCTTAGAGTCTTGATAATTTGAAATTAATTTTATATTTGAGATCAGCATGATTTTTAGGTCATAACATGATTTTCTATGAAATTTTGATTTGGAATGATTAAACTGATGGATTTTCATCTTTATTCACTTTATATATATATATATATATATATATCAATGCTTCTTATACATTTGACTTAGGGAAACCACCACTCAAAAATATCTCCTGGAGAGAGTAAGAGGAGAAGAGAATTTGAGAGGGAGAATAGAGTTCCACAAGGAAGAAAGTTGGGAAAGTGAGAGAGATTGTAGAGATTTGAACTTAAGGTAAGTGAAATCTACTTTGAATAACCCCTCTCTTAATCTTAATAAGAACTTCTTGTGCTATCATGTAAGTTAAGGTTGTAATAGGGGTTAAGGGTTGGTTAATTGAGGAATTAGGGGAGCTATTCTTAATACTTGGTTATGTTGGAGTTATATTGAATTACCTAGTGAGAATTTACATTTCATTTCTTCAACTATCACATTTGAGCTCATTTATGTAAACAAATGGCTATATGTATGTATATATGTGTGAGGAAGTGGAACTTCCATGGAATTGGATTGTGTTTATGAACTTCAAGGAATTAAAGCCTTGATTGAATGTGTAATCCATGTTAATGTGATGATTATGCCATTGTGTTGTCTTAATTCCTCCATTATAAGATAAGAGTAATCATTAAATGTTTACAAGATAAGAGTAATTATATGACCTCTGCACTTACATACATTATAAATATTACAATTTAAGTTTAATCATTAAATTGTTGAGTGCTATTGTTCACTGAGCCTTGCTCACCTTGTGTTATGTCTATTTCTGTAGGCAATCAACCTGAACGTCGGTCCTAGTTCAGCTTTGGTCACCCCTTCCTGGTCAAGCCATGTGGAAAAGCTTATGCACTTTGTGGGGTTCCCTCAATGACCCCTAGTTTGGTCCTTAATCTTTTGTCTAATGTAATTAGTCGTGCATAATTTCCTTTACCAATACTTTTGCTGTATGCCCACGTGTGGGGCTGGTTCTGTATATATGCCCAAATATGTTATTGTGTGAATGCATATATCTACTTCTTGTATATCTGTCTATCATAGGAGGAACTGTTGAATGGCACATTGAGATTCTGGCATACAGGTGTGAGCTCGATGGATGTTAATTTGTACTATTTTGTGTTATTAAATGCTTTCGTTCAGGCCCTATATGTTGTATATATCGTATTATCTGTCCGGTTCTGAAGTGGTCATGCCCAAACTTTTAGGGGCGAGTTTGGGGCGTGACAAAGTAAGTGTCAGAGATGGAGAAGGAAGGCTAACAGTCCTAACTTTCAAATCACCGCAACATAAAGGGAGGCAAGATCCACGCTAGAAGAGTGGACGCTAGAATTGTGTGATTCCATCACAGATTAGGAGAAAGGTAAGTACTTTGAACAAGAAAGGTGTGTGTAGCTTACATGTGTAGGCGTACCATTCAATTTGTGGAGTGTTAATACATTCAGAGACATTGGCAAGTTGTGGGGTGAGGTTGTTCAATTTGATGATGATATTAGTAGCCAAAATTCTCTTCAATGTGGGAAGGTACGAATAATTACTACCATAATGGAGTTCATCAATACGATGATTAATGTTGAATGTAATGGAAGCATGTTCCTAGTTAGAGTGTGTGAAGAGCTTCCAGCAGTAATAAAGCCATGTCATTGCACAAGTTTTTATCTGGAGAATGAGGTCACTGGATCTATTGCTCAAGATGAAGTAAATCAATCGTCAAAAAATGATGGGAAAGACAAGGAGGAAGATAAAGATGAATAACCATTCATTTTTATAATACAGATTTGACTTAAATATGTAGGTACCGATATCTGATCATATTGATTTTTTGCATGAACATTATACTCACCGAGTCCTAAAAAGTAAACATTTTGAATCACCGAAATCGGTCCCAAAATGAACCTACAAAAATCCAAATACTCTCTCAAATGGAAATGACCAACATGAAAAAGCTCAATCTTTTCGTTGAAACCCCCTTTAAAATATACCCCTCTTATCCCAAATTTTTATTTTTGTTAAAATTGATAAATATAAAAATAAAAAATTTTGAATACTTTATTTTTAATTTGATGAAAAATTTCATAAATTATCAATTTGATGAAAACCAATACTTGTCCCTTTGAATTGATAAACTTTTGACAAAAAGATTGGAGATGGGGGAAACCATGGGCCTAATGGCTGCGTAACCCGCTCAATCTAGCTTCATATTTTTAGGCTTGGAAAAAAAAATTGGCCCATAGGATTAGGCTTTGCTGAAATTTTGTGCCCATTTAATTTTTGAATTGGACTTGAAATAAAGAGTTTTAGTCCGACTAGGTCTGACCCAACCATTTATAAAAATATTGATTTTATATTTTATATTATAATTTTTATAAAAATTGGCTTAAATTCAAATAATCATTAAAAAGGGTCTAGTAGTCCATAAAAAGGAAAATAATAGTTTATATCTATTAAGTTAAATGGGCGCACTTGATAACTCGATTAGGCCCGATATTGGACTGAGCCAGACTTGGATTGATACATATCCTATATAGTACAAGTTCGGCCCAAACCTGGTCATGTTAAATGTTTGTCCACCTCTAATTTTTTAGTATTTTTTTTATTAAATTTAAATTTAATAAAAAATTAAAAATAAAGAATGATGCTCTTGTGGTATATATTAAGGGTTAGGGTTTAAGATTTACATTGGGCTTTTAGGGTTTATGTGGACACCTCTCTCTATCTCTCTCCGTCTACCTCAGTGCCGAACAGATTCAATTCACATATTCCCATCCCTACGTATTCTCTTTTGATCTTCCTTGCAAACCAAACATGATCAATATAACAACATCAAGCAGCACAAGAACGAATTCCATTATCGGTTGTTCTTCTTCGTCAACGGCATTAGAAGCAGTTGTGAGCAATAAAGATCTTCTTACACAGATTCTCTTATGCGTTCCTCCCAAATCCCTACTTAGATTCAAGTCTGTTTCCAAGAATTGGTTCCTTCTCATCTTCGACTCACAGTTTTCGTTCAACCACGCTCGCCAAAATCAACCCAACCACTCGATCGTGGGACTATATTTTTGTTACGACTATTGGTGTTCCATGAAACAAGTCATGTCTGTCTCGCTTCACGACAATGCAAGTCTTCCCACACTTTCTTTCCTTAACGGTGTTGGTGTTGAAAGAGATTCTAAAATCAAAATTCATAGCTCTTGCAATGGATTACTCCAGTGTGAGAGTAGTCAATTTGCAGATTTGAATGTTAATAGAAGTTATATTATTTGTAATGTGACCACACAGAAATACAAGCTACTTCCTCAAACTTGTCAACATTTATCTAGATCATATGCTTACTTAGCTTTTGATCCTTCAAAATCACTACACTACAAAGTTTTGCTTGTATTTGAAAGGATTGATAAATTTAATATCTACTCTTCGGAGAGTTCGTCTTGGAAACAGATTGATTTGACTACTGGACCAAGTTATGGGGAGGAGGAGCTTTTTGGAATGGAGCAGTCCATTGGTTAGGAGGAAAAGGAGAAGTTCACACTAGATTTGACTTTGATGCAGAGAAGCTCATGGTATTGCCAATTAGGCCTAAAATTCTCTCTGAAGACAAGACTAGGTATTTTGGAGAATGTTGTGGTCGTTTGCTTCTTATTCAGATGCCTTCGTGTCATTATATGGAATTCAAAGTCCTCGATATGAATAGGGACTACAGCAGTTGAAATGTGAAGTGCAATGTCAATCTTGCACCCTTAATTGATGTATTTCCTGGGATAGTTCAGAGCACTGTTTTCCATCATAGTTTTTTTGTGGCAAGTGTTGAGAAAGAAGAAAACGAACACGATTTTGCACTAGTGTTACTTTTTCTAGAGAGTTGCAAAATTATTTCTTATAATGTGAATTTGAAGACAGGGAAGGTGCTTATTGATTTTCTCCTAGGTATCTTGGATAATGTTATTTGTCATTATGGTCTTCTTAATCCTTTCCGATTCATCGAGAGTATGTCCCCTGTTTGATCTCATCAATGTCTAGCATGTTGGAGCAGACTTTTTTTGCCCCCCCTTTTGGTAGAACTAGTCAAAATTTGTTTATTGTTAATTAGCTTTTTTAGTGTTAAGATATGAAATATTTTGTGGTAATATCTTTTGTTATCATAATTTTATCATCATCATGGTTATCTAACATAATGCTTAGCACTCTGCTCAAGTATTTGTTAGGGGTAATGTATTCCATGGATAGAAAGATAGTTAATACATTTTCATCATTTTTTAATTTTGTGTGACCTTCACAAGTATTTATTTGTTTGTGTTTGGCTAACCTATTGTTGGGGTAATGTATTCCATGGATGGAGACCTCGATTTAGATAATGTATTCAACTTTTAGTCCTCTCTTTGGTGGTTGAGAAAATACTGAAAAACATGTAACAAAATAGATGTGAAAATTTTACCTCCATTCAAATATATATATATATATATATATTAGCAATTTGCAATGGACCACTCTATGGTACTCTAGGGAAGAGTTGATTAAAGAAGCTCCGACTAGTTTATAATGCTACTCTCCAAATGTGACCAAACCATGGAAATAGTAATATTGTGTTTAAATCAAAAATTTAGGTAGATATTTAAAAAGAAAAAATAAATGAGTATGTGATATGTAACTACATGTTATTTACATTTCATCCATTTTTTCTCTCTTTTACTAAATTTGTATACAAAACAATAATAATCTAAACACAGCTTCAGGGTCAGTAGGTGAAATTTAAGGACATAATAAAAAATTATGTCAAACTTAAACAAAAGATCTAAAACTATCATCAATGTCAGATGTGGAGTACCTTAGGTTTTGTTTGCCATCCCTTGAAAAAGTCAAAAAAGTCACTATTCTATTTAAGTCACATCATCTTATTTAAGTCACACCACCTCTCTACCAAATCACTTTAAACCCAACACATACCGAACCCATATTTCATAAAAAGTCAAAAAGTGTACTTATTTAGAATATCCCAAACAATCCTTTAATCCCGTGTTTGGTTAGAGGATTTGAAGAGGGATTTGGAAAGAAAAATGAAAAATGTAGGTGAAATGTAGATAAAACATATCTATTTTTCACCTAATTTCACACACATTTTTCCTTTCCATTTCTAAATCTCTCCTCAAATCCTTCAACCAAACACAGGAAGAAGACTCCCATGTTCTGTTTACCTCTCTGTAATAGCAAATTCAGCCTGCAATGGTGATAGAGACTTTCATTATTATTGCTTTACATGTGAACTATGTTTTGACCATTGTAATACATTAATCAAAGTATCACTCA